>JADLZK010001232.1:0-79453 GCA_015847255.1 Hyparrhenia diplandra
TATTATGGGCTTGGCTCATTTAAATTTCTAATAAATCAATAACTCTATAGATGTGAAATTATGAGGTGTTTAATTTGTAATAGCTGGAGTTGAAAGAAATCAGCCTATTTGCCTTTGGTCTCTTGGGTTGCTCCGATGTGAGAGGGCTTTTTGGCTTGTCCAAGGTGGCATTTTATGTTTGGGCCTTTGATCTTGCCCTTTTGCACTCGCGGTGACCCTTTTGGGTACGGGAGGTGTGGCCTCTTGGTTTTGCCTAGAGAGGCATAAAAAGGTGCTGCACATCCTCCAATTGAGTTGATGCGAAATACAACACATATTCAGAAACTCCGGTTCGGTTGCAAAGAAGGTCATCTCCATCCTGATTCCACGCAGGAGGAGGCGAGAGAGGCAGTGCCTCGAAGCCTTGCCGTTCGAGACCTTGCAGGGGATGGGCAGTGTAGGTTTTTGGGGAGGCGTCACTGCGACTTCACGATCGCTTTGCCCTGTTGAGTCAGTCATCTTCTTCATCGATTAGCCCGGTGGACTTCTTCATTTTCTTCTCGGTGGAGAGATCATCTTCATCTCCTATGACATGACGACATTGAAGTTGGGCAAGGGTCTGGATCCTCTGGAGTGCATGGGAGTGGTATGTTGGTTCATCTCCTTAGTTTTAAGCTCGCATGATTTCTTAAATGTTTCACTAGTTCATCTATGGGCCGTTTTCAAATGTTGTTACATGCCTCGTTTCATCTATACTTTGTCATATTGTTTCATGAGATGTCTGACGCGCGTTAAATATGCCACGCCGAATGTTTGATTCAGTATTGTTGTTTCATATGCTGCCTTGTCTTCATATTTCATTAGCTTTGTTTTAGTTGTTTCATGTTCTCGTTATGTCATGATATATATATGTTTCATATCTATTGCTTCGACATGTATCACTTTAATATGAGTACATTTGATATTAGATTTCAATGATTATTTTATCTTTTATATGTCATCATCATAATGTTAATTTATGGAATTAATATGACATGGAAAATGCCTAATTTTCTAACAACCCAAAACCTAAGTCTAGGCATTTTTCTCGTCGAGGTTTTGTCGTATTAAGGCTTTGATCCTTTTGATGGTAAAACTTCTTGATATGGAAAGCTAAGATGGAATTGTGGCTTCTTGCAATGTCATGTTATCATGCCGCCGAGGGCAAGCTCCGATAACTTGTCTCCCGCGGAGGAGGCTAAGTTTAAGGTCGATGACAACCTCTTTAGGTGCATTGATAAGTGCACTTGATGCAAAATTCTGAAAAGCTACATCATTCTTCCCTACGAGGGAAAGAGTCGTGGGATGCACTTGTTGGAAAGTTTGGAGTTAATGATCTTTGGTAGTGAGTTGTATCTCATGGGCGGCTGTATGACTACAAGATGGTTGAGAACCGATCCGTAGTGGAGCAGGCTCATGAGTTTCATGCACTAGCTAAGGAACTTGAGCTTTTCCCTTGTCCTTTGCCACGATAAGTTTGTGGTCGGGCGTATAATGCCAAGTTACCACTTTCTTGGAAGGACTTTGCTACCTCCCTCAAACATATTCGCGGGGAGTTCAATGTGGAAGAGCTCATTGGAACTCTTGATGTGAGGAGAGGGCTAGAGCAAAGGACAATGGGAAAGGTGTTGAGACCTCTTGCTAATGTGGTGCAGAAGAGAAACTCTGGATTCGCTTAAGTTTAACAAGAAGAAAAACCAAAACAAGCAAGAGAATTCAAACAAGCTTTGTTCAAACGGCACAATTTAAAAAGAAGAACAACAATACCAACAAGGAAAAGGAGGATGCTTTGTGCGTGGCGGTGATCAACATTGGGCAAGAGAATGCCACGATAAGTTCCAAGCAAGGACAAGAAATCAGCAAATGTTGTAACTACTTGGCGGAGATGGAACATCGGGTATGGTGATTCTTTACCATTTGTTCTCTCGGTTTGTAATTCACCGAGTGGTGGATAGATAGTGGTGCAAACATTCATGTGTGTGCTGATGTGTCTTTGTTTTTCTTCCTACAGTCGGGAGGTCGGCGCCTTGTTGATGGGAAATGGGTCAGCGTGCTCATGTTCTTGGTGTTGGTACGGTCGTGTCAAGTTTACTTGGGGAAGGCGGTGCCATTGAAGAGCGTGTAGCATGTGCCCTCCATAAAGAAGAATCTTGTTAGTGCATCTTTGTTATGTCGAGATGGCTACAAAGTTGTTCTTGAGTCAAATAAATGTGTTGTGTCGAAACATGGTTCTTTTTTTTTGTTGGTAAAGGATATGATTGCGGTGGCTTGTTCCGCTTATCACGCATGATGTGTGTAATAAAATGGTGAATTCTGTTGATATTTCTGATGAGTCGGATTTATGGCATTCACGTTTTTGTCATGTAAGTTTTGGTTGTCTTATGCGGTTGGCAAATCTGAATTTAATTCCTAAATTTAACTTGGTCAAAAAGTCTAAGTGCCATGTGTGTGTTGAATCAAAACAACCTGCAAGCCTCACAAGGGCTTCGAGGCGAGGAATCTAGCACCTCTAGAACTTGTTCACTCGATTTATGTGAGATGAGCGAAATCTTGACCAAAGGCGGTAAAAGATACTTCCTCACTTTTATAGATGACTCCACCACGTTTTTTGCTATGTGTATCTCTTAAAATCAAAAGATGAAGCGTTTAATTATTTTAAGACCTATAAAAGCTGAAGTTGAGAATCAACTTGAGAGGAAAATAAAGCGGTTAAGGTCCGATCGAGGTGGAGAATACTTCTCTAATATTTTTGATGAGTTATTTTCCCGTGGAACATGGTATTGTTCATGAGAGGACACCGCCATTCTCACCACAATCCAATGGGATTCTTTGAAAGGAAAAACCGTACACTCTAGCGATTTGGTGAATGCCATGTTGAGTACAGCGGGATTATCCAAGGAATGGTGGGGGTGAGGCGATTTTGATGACTTGTCATGTCTGAGCGAGAGTTCAACAAAGAACAAAGAGATCACACCATTTGAGGAATGGGAAAAGAAGATTAAATCTCTCATATTTGCACTTGGGGTTGCTTGGCTAAAGTGAATGTGCCAATCAACAAGAAGCGTAAACTTGGGCCTAAAACTGTGTTTGTGTATTTCTTGGCTATTCCTTTCAAGACACTGGTTATAGGTTCTTAATTATAAAAATCTAATATGCCCTGATATGTATGTTGATACAATTATAGAATCAAGAGGCGCTACATTCTTTGAGAATGAATTTCCAATGAAGAATACACCTAGTGAAACAAGTCATGAGACTATAAATCCCCATGAGCATGCAATTTGTCTATTCCTATAGATCATCTTTGAGGATTCTCATGTGCACATCCACGAGGAGGATGACACTACAATCACTCAAAAAGAGCAAAGAGGCGAGAGGGTTGCAAAATCCTTTGGTGATGACTTTATAGTGTACCTTGTGGAAGACACGCCAACCACCATTAAAGAGGCATATTCCTCTCCGATCTTTGACTTGTGGAAGGAAGCAAGAAGGAGTGAGATGGATTCTATTATGTCTAATGGAACTTGGGAGGTCGTTGACCGTCCTTATAACTGTCAACCTATAGGTTGCAAATGGATCTTTAAGAAAAAGCTTAGGCGATGGTACAATTGAGAGGTACAAGGCAAGGCTTGTGGCCAAAGGATATACCCAAAAAAGAGGGTGAAGATTTCTTTGACACCTATTCACGGTTGCTCGATTGACTACAATTCGCACATTGATTGTCATGGCAGCCTCTTATGGTCTTATCATTCATCGGATGGATGTTAAGACAACTTTCCTCAATGGAGAGTTGGATGAGGAGATCTATATGGATCGGCCCGGAAGGGTTTATTGTGGATGGTCAAGAGAACAAGGTGTGCAGGTTGATAAAATCATTGTATGGCCTAAAGCAAGCTCCTAAGCAATGACATGAAAAGTTTGATAATACTCTTATAGCTGCGGCTTTCTTTGTGAATGAAGGCGGACTTCGTGTGTGTATTATCGGTATGGTCTTGGGTGAGGCGGTTATACTATGCCTTTATGTTGATGACATCTTGATCTTTGGATCTAACCTTAATGTGATTGAGGAAGTGAAAGAATCTTCTATCGAGCAATTTTGAAATGAAAGATTTGGGAGAAGCTGATGTCATTTTTAAACATCAAGCTTATTAGAGAAGGTGATGGTGGGGTAACTTTGTTACAATCCCATTATGTGGAAAAGGTATTAAGTCGCTTTGGTTTTAGTGGCTGTAATTACGCTCCTACACCTTATGACCCTAGTGTGCTATTGAGGAAAAATCGAAGAATAGCAAGGGATCAATTGACATACTCCCGGATCATTGGCTCACTCATGTACCCTTGCGAGTGCAACAAGGCGACATCTCTTATCTTTGTGAGCAAATTTGAGCGGTTCACGTCAAAACCGGGGAGATGATCATTGGCGTGCTCTTGAGAGAGTATTGCGCTATCGAAAGGTACTATGACACATGGTATACATTATCTTGGAAACCCAAGAGTCTTTGGAAGGCTATTGTGATGCCAAGCTGGATTTACGTCTTTGATGAGCTTTATGCCACAAGCGGATATGTGTTCTTGCTTGGAGGTGGTATTTGTTTCCTAGAAGTCTTGCAAAGCGAGACTATCTTAACGAAGTCTACAATGGAAGCGAGAACTCACGGCGTTAGACACCTGCTTGGGGCTGAGGCCGAAAGTGGCTACGTGATTTCCTATTGGATTTACCGGTAGTTGAAAAACCGATACCGGCTATCTCCATGAACTGTGACAACCGTTCGTGATTACAAAGGTCGTAACAGTTCCGGGAATAACATGAAGTCTACAAGGCATGTTAAGAGAAGATTGAAATCTGTCAAAGTTGAAAACCTCGGAGTTATAGCGGTGGATTATATCCACACGTCGAATAATCTGGCGGATCAATTCACTAAGGGTGCGTCACGTAATGTGATAGAAAGTGCATCGAGAGAAATGGGTATGAGACCCCCGTGAAATCTACTATGGTGGTAACCTGCTCTATGTGATCGGAGATCCGTGAAGTAGAGTGGTGAAACAAGCTAGGGAGTAGATTGAGGAGGAAAGATCCCTTTCGGACTCATTTCGATGCACATCTTTCCTATCGTAAAGGGCGGGATGGTATTTAATTACCTTAATGTATTCCAAGAGTCTTAAATTGAAGATGAGATGTTGCCCTCTGAGAACATCTTTTGGGAGTACACCTATATGAGTCAATTTTGCTAGTCACGGTCTATGGGACTTGGGTAATCCCTAAATACTCATGAAAGGCACGAAGTGTGACTTATATGCTTCAAACCGCGGGGATGCCTTTGCACCTAGTATCGACAAAGGACTTGAGTGAATCTCATCTCGCACAAAACTGTCAATTCAAGGCTTAGTCTATTGTTCGGTTTGTGAATGAGTGAAACTCCTGTTCTAGATGGATGTTCAACTTACGAGTCTCCATCGAAACTTCTTGGTATATCAAAAGAATTGTGGTTCTAGAATTTCATAATTACAAACCCTAGAGTTTGGTGGGGATTGTTGGATTTATTATGGACTTGGCTCATTTAAATTTCTAATAAATCAATAACTCTATGGTATGTAATTATGAGTGTTTAATTTGTAACAATTGGAGTTGAAAGAAATCATCCTATTGGCCTTTGGTCTCTTAGGTTGCCACGTGAGAGGGCTTTTGGCTTGTCCAAGGTGGCATTTATGTTGGCCTTTGGTCTTGCCCACTTTGCACTCACGGTGACCCTTTGGCTGGGAGGTGTGGCCTCTTGGTTTTGCACTGGAGAGGCATAAAGGTGCTGCACATCCTCGGTTGAGTTGATCGAAATACAACACATATTCGTAAACTTCGGTTCGATTTGCAAAAGAAGGTCATCTCCATCTCGTGATTCCGCGCGCGCGGAGGGGCGAGAGGGGCAGGTGCCTCGAAGCCCTTGCCGTTCGAGACCTTGCGGGGATCGGCAATTAGATTTTTGGGGGGCGTCTCGCGGGCCCGATCCAACGCCACCGTCCGTCGTCATCTTCTTCGCCGGTCGCCGGTGGACTTCTTCATTTTCTTTCGGTGGAGAGACGTCTTCATCTCCTATGACATGGCGATTGAAGTTGGGCAAAAAGTGCGGATCCTCGGGCGCGCATGGGAGGGTATGTTCGGTTCATCTCCTCTTTAGTTTTCGTTACGCAGTTCTTAAATGTTTCACTAGTTCATCTCTGTTGTTTCAAATGTTGTTACATACTGTTTCATCTATCTTTGTCATATTGTTTCATGAGATGTCGATGCCGGTTTCTGTTAGTAATATGCCACGCCTGAATGTTTTCAGTTATTCAGTATTGCTGTTTCATATGCTGCTGTCTTCATGTTTCAGTAGCTCTGTTTAGTTGTTTCATATGTTTTGTTATGTCACATGATATATATATGTTTCACATGCTTATTGTTGACATGTATCACTTTAATATGAGTACATTTGATATTATGATTTCAATGATTATTTATCTTTTATATGTCATCATCATAATGTTAATTTATGGAATTAATATGACATGGAAATTGCCTAATTTTCTAACTTGGCATCGATTGGGCGATCACATTATGTTGTCACTTGCGTGGGGACACTTAACAAAAACATTTGGGCAGAACGATGCGTGCTGGGAGATGCGACGATATCGCTAAATATTTTTTAGAGAATTGATGGAGATTTGTAATCTGAACCTCAACTCGAGCGAGAAAATGGCTAGCCTATCAGATTATCCTACTTTTTTGAGATTTTTTTTTACCAGAATCCATCTTTTTTTTGATCGGGTGGAATCAACTTTTGAGATGAACCAATGGTGAGAGTCTCAAAATTTTAAAGACACAGGTTAGAAGAGATGTTAGAAGACCGTAGCTAGTCCTAGTCCTGAGTCCTCACGGTCACGGCTCAGCCTCAGCCAGCCCCTGACATTAGGAATATGAACCTCTTTTTATGGGGAAATTAGGAAAGAACTCGATATAGGAAGAACTCAAACCACGACGCAGCCCTGGTTGTGGGTTGGGATCCGTGATGCCCGCCGCTGCAGATCTGCCGGACGATGCGCTATGGCGGCCATGGGCGGACCTCCTTTGGATCTCCTCCGCGACATCTCACGCCGCCTCCACGCCACCACCGACTACGTCCGCTTCCACGCCACGTGCAAGCCCTGGCGCGACACCCTTCCACCGGCGGCGTCCTATCCCGCGTTCCTGCCATGGCTGCTCGCGCCGCCGGACTCCACCAAGCATCGGAAGGCTCGCTGTGTCTTCTCCTCCTCCAAGTCGACCCGCCGTCGTACCTGCGCAGCCACTGAGATCTCGGTTCGAGATCGGAGGTGGGTGATCAGCCTGGTGGACGGCACTGCCATCTCTACCGTCACCAGTATCTGTTCTGGTTCCGGCCTGGCGGCGTCGGCGTCGGCGTCGGTGTCGCCGACCCTCTTACTGGATCGGCTTCACCTGCATGGGCCACACCCCTACCCCTACCTCCCTTTTCTTGTAAGGACGAGACCAAGTGGTGGGCGGACCACGCCGATGCAGTGGTCTCCGGCGACGGCACAATCTTTGTATATTTGTTTGGTCCTGTCAGCAGGTTTTACTACCTGCCGGAGTTCAATGCTGCCATCCTGCGTCCCGGTGATGCGGCGTGGACAATGGTGCATAAACAGGACCTGGGTGTACGCGTATCCTCCATAGGAGAGGACCCCTGCAGCTGCATTGCCCATCACGATGGGAAGATCATCGCATTATGCAGCAGGTACTGGCCCTGGCGTTGCTACTTCATCGACACTAGGCAGGTCGACCACCGCCGGTTGGAATTCCCATTGCCATGTGATTCTGGCAAGGTTCGGGCCAGCTACCTCTTGGAGTCTCGAGGCGAGCTTCTTTTGGCAAATGTCTAACCAATCATGCGCACCATTGTACTTCTACCGTAGCCAACTTTGTGGACGACGGGCTATCGGTTTCAGTGCATGCGCTGCAGGAGGTGGAAAGCGGAAAAATGGAGTGGGTGAAGAGGGAGGGCCGGAGCTTGAGTGATCGTGTCATGTTCCTAGGGAGGCTAAGCAGCTTTGCTGTCGATGCCGTCTTGCGGTTTAGCGTGATCAGCAGTGGGTGCGCCTATTTCGTCATCAAGAGCGAGCTCTATACGGGTTTCTGGAGCAAGTCAGCCGTCAAACGGTGCCGTGTGTTCAAGTACAGCTTCCAGGAGGATAGGTCGGAACTCATCGAGCAGCTCCCGGCTGAATGGGACGACCACGCTTGCGTGTGGCTCACGCCACCACAACCTTCCATTGCTTCAACTGAGGTAATTGAGTGCAAATCTTATCTTGCTGATAATTTCATTACATGTTTGTACTGAATTTCTAGTGTTTCTAGTAGTAGAAGAACAACAGTATCATATCTGTTTATCATATCACATGTTCTACTTATCCAAGCATCCATTAGTAACATTATTCTGTGTATGCACAAGCAGGAAATTAGAGAGAGGCTCGAGCCTTCACACAGAAAGGCTATAGGAGGACCAAGGTTCGGGCCTTATTTTAGGATTTATGTGGGGAAATCTTCCACGGAATGTCGATAGTTATCGACTTGGACAGTTCTTCAGCAAGTACTGCAAGGTAGCAGAAGCAAGGGTCATGTGCCACTTAAAAACCAAGCGTTCACGAGGGTTTGGGTTTGTGACCTTGGCGACCATAGTCGATCATGATCAGGAACATGCTATTGCTAAGCTGAATGGACAGGTACAGATTTATTGGTGCTTATTACTTAATTTTTGAATAGCTAATTAGCCAATCGATGCCATGAATGAATGATAAACTGTTCATGTTGGATCAAATTTTCAGATTTTGGACGGGCGTCCTGTGCGAGCAAAGCTTGCAGCAGAAGCAGCCACATGCATGTAGCTTGCTGGTCAGTTAGTTATATTCAATAGTGTCCTGCAATCAGCATTCTTCTCATAATCACCAATGTGTATGTAGTGTTCAAAACATCTCATTTTAAGGAAATTTGGATCAACATTGAAACATCTCAATTTTTTAATGTAAACTTCGAGGAGGGGTGGGGGTGGGGGTGGAGGCAAAATCAATCTCCACCGGATTGCATTCCACATATTCTGGCAAACCGGTATAGCTAGGTGGAGAGAGGGCAATACCCTTCAAGATACATCAGTTACAGTAAGATCAAACAAGGGGGAAACATATTTCATAGGAATGGATGAGATCCAATGAGCTGATGCTTGCATTACGCCTAGGGATCCTGCAGCTCCATAATTCTACTGCCTGTTTGCATTGTGCGAAGGCGTTCCACATCCGGTTGCAGGCCTCTGAACACAACGTCATTCTGATGTTTTCATAATCTTGCCTGCAGACAATTTTAGTTCACTCAAATTCCACAAAAATTCCTGGGCTATTAATAATATGCGAAGTCGGTTATAGTGTGCACCCAATCGCATCAGTCCTACCATTTTCCTTTTAAGTGGCTGTTGATTGAGTGCTTCTTCCTCCTCTGTGCATCCTGTTTTTCGCTGATAGCTCCCAATTGAGACATTGTAGAATAGGCTAAGCTTATTTTAATATCTCTCTGAGCAAGAGCTAAAGTGGCTCCTAAAAGAGTGTTATTGTACCTACTAAAGAAATGAAACTCATTATCAAAGGTAGGGATATGTAGGTGGAGATTGGAGAGGGCAATGGCAGGGTTCAAAATTTCGATGAAATTTTAGCCGAATTTCACAAAATTCGGTAATTTCGGTGGTGGGCGAATGAAAACTCTGAATTTTTTAATACGCTAATACATCTACTATATAACCTTAAAATTATATTTTCTGTTGTTCATGTTATAGATTCTTCTATTCAATAGATGTGTAGTCATAAATCATATTAATATTTCTTTTGATCTAAACTTTTAAAAAAAAACTATATCATGTGTTAATGTCTAAAAAATTTTGGCCGAATTATGCGAAATTCGGTAATTTGGTAGTGGCCAAATTTTTGCATTACGAAATAAAAAAACCTTGGCTGTTACGGCTACGGGAAAGACACCTCAATATAACCCTGAAGATTTGTCTCTTACACCACACCATGCATTGTTTTCGCCCCCTTTGAAGATTTCCCACAGTTAGGTTGGGAGGTGCAGATCTGGCCTTGGATTAGTTCGTCCTTTATAGCTTATAGGTGCAACAAAAACCAAATATTTGTTGTCACTTAAATCTGATTCGTGGAATTGCTTGGTTGCTCCTTTTTCGGTTTATGTTACAATTCAGAGGGATCTGTGCAGGAAGCAGCATATGGTGATTTGGTCCAAGCTTAGCATTATTTTCTACTGTTATGTGAGGGAAGCAAATCCGAGGCGGAGATCCTTCCAATTTGTGTGAGAGATGAGCTGCAAAATTGGACAAGTCGATGCTGGTTTCAGAAAGAGGCATTCTGTGGTGCAGCGTTATTAGGTGCCATCTGTCTGGTGGATCTGAGCTTGGGCGTCACAGCTTTTGTTGAGGCGACCTGGCTGTGCTCTGGCTTTGAGTAGTGGAGGGCTACAGGGAACAGGCATCAGGCCCAGCTGGTTTGGGGTTCAGTGGTATGTGCCAGAGTTGTGAAAGATCGACATGAGAAAATCCACAAAATGTTTATATCTAGCAGTGCGATCTTTTGGTGTGACAACAAAAAAATTCAGTTATTTTGTCAGAGAAGGAAGTTAAGGCATTCTTCATAGCTGTGAAATACCGTACCATATATTTGTTTTGCTAGATTCTTATGTTGAGATAAATATGGGAAAAGCAATAAGTAAAGGTTTCGCCATACAGGAAACGCCTCTTGCTGTTAATTATCTGAGTAGGTTGATATTCAAATTAATTGAAGTGGTGTTTCCAGTTCTTGATGAGTATTGGTGTTAAGTTCTTGAAAGTTTTTTGTTAATGTTAATGTTAACAAGAATTATGATTTCTTCTAGTCTAGCAAAACAATTTCTTTCCCTGTATTACGGGCTGTGCCAATGTATTGGTTTGCCTCTTGTTGCGTTTAGTGTCTCCCCTGATCTACAATATGCATTAAGTGATCACCATCATTTTATTTTCCACTCCACCAGGTACATTCACACTTCAATTTGCTGAGCCATAATGTTTACGCATTTAATCGGGGATGACCTGTTTCTTCTAACCATTTACTGATACTTATCTCATAGTGGAACTACATGGGCGATAAGTTGTCCTATAGATCCTTGTTTGTTGATGGGCGTTTGAGAACACCATTGAAAATTTTGTGTTAAAATAGCAAGTTCCTTATGTTTAGGATGTCCCATAGTTTCTTTGGTTCACATTGAAAATCAGAGAAAACAGAATGGTACTAATTTGAGTTTGTGAAACCCTGTTTCCTACGGCAAGTTTAGATAGTTATCTTACTATTCAATACTTGAATTTTGATCAGGGAAAAGTCATACAAAACAGATTTTGACATTTGATTTCTGTCGCAATATGTTGTCATATGCTAATGAGTCAATGTCATCTGAGGCAATTCAAATGCAAATCTATTGATGTGTGTTTTATATCCTAAACTTATATATAATTTGACTAATTGATGGCCAAAGTTTATAAATTTTGACTTTTTCAAGTATGAAATATGATCATAGTGTGGGACGGAGTGAATATCATGATATGTAGTAGTGGTATCACTACAGGCATTCCGTGATTTGCCAAGTGCTGGACGCACTAGGCAATGACACCATTGCACTTGGTGAAGCCATTGCCGAGTGCCACACTCGAGGGAAGTGCACTCGGCAAAGAATTACTCGGCAAACAAATCTTTGTCGAGTGCCACTATCGGGCACTCCACTACTACATAAAAGAACTTCCATGGCGGGCAAAAAAGTATTTTCCGTGGCGGTCTTTTTGCCCCGCCATGGACATAGGGTCCGCGGTAAATAGAATAACTTCCATGGCGGTCTTTTTGCCCGTCACGTAAATGAAAAAAAAGGGCGAGAGCCCGCTCGGGGAGCCCATCTGCCGCCGCCGCGCCCGATCCGGCGGAGCCGCCGCCTGATCCGGCGGATCCGGCCACCACGGCGGCGGATCCAGCCACCACGGTGCGGATCAAGCCCCGGCGGCGGTCGAGGAAGCACGGCGGAGGAACTCGAGGTGGAGGAGGTCGACGCCGCCGTGCTCGATGGGGGCGCGCCCGGATCGCGGCGGCCGGGCCGCCGCCGGATGGCAGTCAGGCTTCAAAGCGAGCCGACGCCGGACGCCGTCCGCCGGGCTGGATGCGTGGCGCGCCGCCGGATCTCGACGCGGAAGGGGAAGCCGCCACCACGCCATCTGCTCCGCTAGCGAGCCACCGCCAGCGCCCGGGCGCCGTGCCGCATCCGTCGCCGCCGCATCTCGAGGAGGGAGGGGGGAGCCACCGCCTTTGGGGAGGGGAGGGACGGACGCCGAGGGCCGCGGTCGGGGAGGGCGGGCGAGAGCGAGAGGGGGCCACGTCGGGAGGGCGAGCGAGGGGGCGAGAGCGGCCGGGACTTGGGCTGCGCATGGAGGAGTGAACGAGGGAGGCGGGAGAGTGTGGACGGAACCCTAGCTCGGCAATTTATATGAGCCCAACATGATGGGTGGATATGGGCTTTTTTTGCTGGTCTTCTTGGGCCTCAAGAGGTTGGGCGAGTGGGCCTTTTTAACCGTGGCGGGTATTTTATAAAAAAACCGCCCACGGTTAATCGATTACCGTGGCGGTCATAATAACCGCCATGCAAAATAGAAAATGACCGCCACGATTAATCATGATATTAACCGTGGCGGTTTCTCAAATGCCCGCCCACGGAAAATGAAATTCAAACACCACGTAAAATCAATTTTGTAGTAGTGCTCGGCAAAGGCTTTTACCGAGTGCCATGTCGGTACTCGGCAAAGCTAGCGGCGCCGTCAACTACGTGGCTCTTTGCCGAGTCGACATGACACTTTCGGTAAACTTTTGATTTTTTTAAAAAAATCTCTTTGCCTACCGCAACGTCGGCACCCGGCAAAGAATTTATTTTTTAAAAGCGGCTTTGCCGAGTGCCATCGAGAAAAACACTCGGCAAAGAAATGGTTGATTTGCGGCGCCATCTCTCGCTTTCGGCAAAGCTAGAATTTCAGTTGGCATTTATGCCGGAGCCTTGCCGAGTGCTGGTACTCGGCAAAGCTAGGATTTTTTTGTTGTTTTGTTTATTTCTTGCTGCAAATGCACATATATATACCACGATCCATCCATATATACATATAATCCACATATATCACAAATTCACATATATGATTCACATATATCATTCACATATATAATCCACATATATCACAAATTAAAACATATAGTCCACATATCCAACATGTCCAACATCCAAAGCGAAATCTAACATGTCCAACATCCAAATGAAATCCATCCCAGTGCAACAGGTCCAACATACAAAAGAAATCCATCACGGTGCAACGGGTCGAACATAATCACCACCAACTCACTGCGACCCGTCGCCTCCATTGTGCGAAGAGTGTGAGGGCCCCACCTTGCCCCGGATACCACCCATGCTGCGGCGCCGATGGGTCACGTCCACCCGGGGTGTGTAGGAGGGGCGTGTGGAAGCCTGAAGCGTGGTCGCTGCGTGCCGGAGGAGGAACGCCACCTGCCACGTGTCTGCGTGGAGTCGGGCCAACCGGATGGGGTGGAGAAGGGCCACTGGAGGAGTCGGGTTCGAACCCGCCATTGTGGCTGTATAAAGGAGAGGCGATCTCATTAGTACTGCGGGATGGCCGCACAAGCCAAAGAAATAAACAACAACATATACTCACCGGGTCCCTAAAGGATTAGGAACGGGGAAGCGGGGTGGAGCGGACAACGAGGTAGGCAACGGAGGCAGGGGTCACACCCGGGATTTGAAGGCGGAGGAAAGAAGGCCGCCACGTCCCTGCATCGACATGCCCGGTATTGCTTCGGTACGCCTCTATCTCCCGCCGATGGGCCTCTGCACGGGCCGCCTTGGCCTCAAAGTCTCCACATGTGATCAAATGTGATCAAGTGGAGATATCGAGATTTTAGGCATCCGACATCACAACTTGCTCGAAACTTTTTCAAATTTTTGCCACGTCCTACTCATGAGATGACAAGACACCTCGACAAGTTTCATGATTTTTAAACTTCGTTTATATTTTATAGAATACTAGTGGAGACGCACGTGCGGCACGCACGTGTCTATTAAAAAATCTTGCACAATTGAATAATAGTTAATAATAAAAATAAACTTACAAATCCAATTAGTATAACTATTAACTACTGAAACAGTTTCATCATAGGAAACAAACAAATGCATAGATCTTAACCATAAAGCCTATTTTTTTGTAATGCATGGAAGCAGTCTCAAACTCATCACTATTGTCATAGTCAACCAGCTGGCAGCAAAATCATTTTACAAGTATTTTAAACATTATTAGTTAAAAATGAGACATATGGGACATCGCTGAAATAAAATGTCATATATCATCTGAACCGAGTTTTGTTGATTTCACTTTTCTGATGTGGCCATATCAACTGAATTAGCACCTGCAGAATTTGACACATAAGTTACTTGAATAAGATCAATTAAGCAAGTTATTATTTGTAACAATGCTCAACAACACCAGGCAGGAGTTAGGACATACCACAAGCAAGTCTAGAACTGACTTGAAGATAGATGAGTAGCCCTCACAGCACACAACTTTAGTCAATTAAAGATTAACATTAAAAATATAAATCGAAAGGGAAATAATTGTGCACGAGGTAAGTGCTATCAAAATTTCACTCAAACTAACTAATAATCAAGCTGACCAAGAACTGCAAAGAATCAATCAGATCAAGGTTTTTCATATTCTAAATTGGAAAGTGATAACATAATAAAGTATGAATCCATAGAAATATGGAGCCACGATGTTGCAGTAGAAAGAGCAGCAGGTTTTGGAAGTAAATCTCCCAAATAAGGTGCCATTTAACAAGCAAAGAAACAAGACATGATATAAATCATATTTTTTTGTGCCTTCTACTCTTTATCCCACCTATCAAACCCATTCATCAGCACCAAATTTCCATCCAACCTGATCTGTGAACACCGAAAGATGTATCATTGAAACATCTAGGCGCAGCAAAAATTAAGAAAGAATATAATTGTGTAGTTAACATTCATGGTAAATGAAAAGAAAGCAAAGATATACAATCAAATCTTGGAGCATATATCGGTGCTGCCAAACGGGAAGCATCTGATCTGAGATTACATTTCACTTTGCCTTTCTATACACGATACATTATACTAAATATAGACCCAAAAAGGAAGCATGATCACACAATGTGGCAGTAATTATATTATTTAAACCTTCAAATTTTAGAAGGTCCAACTCTACATGGCGGTAGAAACATCTTCACCTAATCTGACATACACATTACACATTTCAAGGGGAAAATCTTTTCCCAAAAATCAGGAACATGTGATAGCCTCAACAGATTTAAAGACTTGAGAAATGCCGCAGCACTAATTAAGAAGGCCCAAGTTCGTGGTTTATGGGAACAATTCTTGTTCATTAAAAAAAAAAAAGGGAACAAGTTCTTTTTTTTTGAACCTGTGTACAATGTCCAAACCTGAACAGTCACTACAGGAATCCGTTCTTTGCCAAGTGCTCGCCGCTTTCGGCAAAGCCCCTTTGCACTCGGCAAAGGCTTTGCGAGTGCGCACTCGGCAAAGAACACTCGGCAAAGAAATACTCGGCAAAGCATTCTTTGCCGAGTGCCATGCATCGGGCACTAGGCAAAGGCTTTGCCGAGTGCGAAAAACACTCGACAAAAAGAAAAACACTCGGCAAAGATAAAAATCGAAAAAACCCAAAAAATAGCAAATTTTTTTTTTTTTTTTTTTTTGGAGAGGGCGCCACCGACCAGCTACCACATGCTCTCAACCATGGTCTTTTTCCAAGTTTTTTCGACACTTTTTTTTCACACTTCGCGGCGAGTGGGATTCGAACCCACAACCTCTCCCTCGCGTGTCTACTGCCTTACCACTGCACTACACTGTCACTTGTGTCTAGATTGCGTATTAACTCCTCATATATTATACTAAATCGGAAATTCGAATTTTTCAAGCGACCTCGGATGCAAAAACTTCCTAAATAAAAATTGTAGATCTTGAAAAGTTGTGAAAATAAAGTTTAACAACTCTGAATAACTCAAAGCATATGGCGTACCTAAAACCATCGAAGCTTAAACTGGTTATGTCTGCCAGTTATCCAAATATGAAGTAAAATGATATTAATAAAAAAACCAAAAGGAATAAAAGTAGTAGCGCAGAGGCAAAATTTCCAAATGATGAGACCTCCAGCAGCTTGCCTCCCTGCACTCAAATCATGTTTTTTTGTTACTTTCTTTTTCAAAACCAAATGACAATAGGAGGAAGGAGCCATCACCGCACTGGCAAGTGACACCAGCGATGCTGCAAGGTACGCACACGGACATCGGAAGGAGATGTGTATCGTCCCTGCGGCTTCACTGTTACTGAGAAAACTGACCATTGCCACAAGATGGGCCTGTATTGGCTATGTCTTTCTCGAATTTGGAGAGGGCTCAGAAGAAACTACACGTGAGCCACAAGATCTGCCACCAAAAATAGTAGGATCTTCAAGGAAGCATCACAATCAAAGCCATCTACCGCCTGTACAAAAGAATTAGAGATTGGGATTTAAAATAGCAGACGAAGATGAGATTGGGTATTGCTCCTTAATTAACTGTGCACTCGGCCTCCTCAAGATCCCTTCTTGTGAGAGAGGCCATGACACGTACGTAGCCTGAAAATATATTGAGCAATATTATTCAGCGGGGAAACTACTAACTGCAATGCGAGCACCGTGGACATGTTGCCTCCTGATCTTGTCGCCCACACGCTGAGAGCGTCCAACTCCCGGAAAACGTTCTTCCACGTGGTGAAGGCGGACCTCGAGGCCAGGGCTATGGTCGGATCTATCTCTAATGTCGAAGGATATCTAGGAGAAATCAAACAACCGTGAATGAATATTAGGAATAAATCTTGGAAAGAATCCTGCAAACATACACCATCCATGGTAGCACGCTGCACGCGGGTGGTATGAGTATTGGGGTGGACAAAGCAGGCCGTGGCTTGGATGGTTGTCGTGAGCGTGGACTGGAGGAAGAGGATGGCATGCAAGTTCCACACCGCACGAAGGCCCCAGTGCAGGCGCAGATCCTCCTCCTCAACTTTCTTCGTCATGTGGGGCTGCTGCTGCTGCGACACCGTCTTGGGGCTCCGCCGCTGCGCGAATTCCGCGGCACGGCCGCCTCGAATCTTCATGGGAAGGGGCGGCCCTGGAGCATCGGCGAGCGGTTTCTGTCCTGGTGGGGGAGGGCAGTGGGCAGCATCATCGAAGGCGGAGGGACATGCGTTTGGGGAGATGCGACATGGCGGCGCAATCGTACCTGGATAGTTTCTCTGATCCTGGCGGTGGCCATCCTCAACTCGGCGCCCGATGACTCCAGCATGTTGGCAGGGAGAGAAACGCCGCGGCGGGGGGGGGATACAGGCGGCCGGCCCGGCCTCGCGAGGGTGGATACGATCGAGCCGGCGGTTGCCGGGTGGGCGCGCCTGCCTCGCGAGGAGGCGAGAGTCTTGGGGTCGTTCGTGGGTTCCGGTTCTCGGAGGGATGCTTCACGTCGTATCGGGATGTGTGGCGCCCGTTTGGGAGTCGCGATTGCTGCGGAGGCGTGCGGCATATAGATGGATAAGCGAAGGAGAGGGAAACACCCTGTAGCCTAAGGTCGGTCCATATCGAGGACCATTGGATGGGATGATCGGTCGATCCGGCCGGATGAGATTGTGACATGGTGTCACCTAATTCCTTCGCTCTTTTATAGTACTAGCAAATTTGCCCGTGCGATGCAACGGGGAAAAAAAATATATACATATCAATGGAAAACAATGAGAGAAATAATACGTATGTATTTATGCTTTACAATTTTTATAAAATTCCAAGTCTATAATTTATTTATTATATTGAGAACTCATAAAATATGTAATTCTAATATCTAGTGCAGCATATATATTTTAAGTAAAAAATACGTGAATGGTAATGAACAACGGACGATGGGTGGCGGACTCGCAACCTTTCCACTGCTCGTAAACACCACCCCCACGCTCCATCAGGCTTCAGGTGGTTCCGCTGCCTACACGCGGGGCGTGCTAGGCGCCGACCAGGGCGGCCCAGCTAGTGGCCCGGCTAATGGCCCAGCTCCGCTGCTCCGCCCAGCGTCGTCGTCAACTCCGGCAACCTCCGGTAGCGTCGTCCTCGCCCTGCCCCGCCCGAACCCTAGCCGACCCGGCGCCATGGCCTCCCCCCTGCTCCGAGCTCGAACCCGGCAGCCATGGCGACCTCCCGCTCCCCCCCGCCGTCTACCCATACCCAATCGGATGGGTCCTGCCCTGGCCCGAGCTCGCGGCGAAACATACATTTGGTAATTTGCCACTTATTATCAAATTAAATAATTGTGTATTTAGTGAGTAGTGAATTAATTAGTTTAGCAAAGTTGACCATGTGTGGCAACAAAACGTACATCGTGCATGGTCACAGATAATTTATTTATTGCTTAGAAATTTGGGACTACTACATTATGTATTTCAATTAATTTTATTTACTCTGTATCACACGTGGTCCTCGTGTTTTTTATTTTCTATTTTATATATAGTGACCATGTGGCCTTGCATGCTATATACGTAGCTAGTGATATTGGTTTGAATCAAATAAGACAAATTCTTGTAGATGACTTTAAAATTATAGTGTAACTTATACTTAAATAAGTTACCACATTTTTAATTTAAATAAATAACTGCCGGTTTACATAAGTCGGTTAGTGATTGGAAACGATAATACACTTATTTTTTTATTTTATTTTTCATCTCTTTTCCCCAATTATTCTACCTTCTTTTTATTCTCTTTTTTTGTATCCTCTCTTTTTCCTCTCTCTTCCTTATCTCTACGCATCTCCTTATCCTCTTCATCGAAGACCGCAGTAGTTTCGAACTCCCATCCGCACCCGCACAGCCCACAACAGGCAAGCCGCGAGCGTGCCAGCGCTGCTGGGGCGTTGTCGGCCAGAGGGAGTTGGCGACGCTGGTGTTGACGGCCTCGGGGGCGAACGCACCGGCCGGTGGGGGCGCCGTCCAGAGGTGAGCGCGCTTGCCGCGAGGACGCTGTTCAGTGCTGGAAACACTGTCTATTCTCGTCTGATGCTGCTTCAATGCCTTCCTGCACGGCTGCACCTGCATGCCAGCCTTATCAAGGCCTCCCTCGTCGCTCTTGCTGTCATCGTCTTCCCGCCCCCATGTCTCCGTGGCGCCGTCGCCCTGCCTGGCCCAAGCCGTACTCTCCTAATTCCATGCCATGGCTGAAGGATGCCTAGATTGATCATGCCGACCGGCTTCGATTTTGTTCTCAAATTTTCATATGTATATGTGTGTGGTATGGTTTGGGTACCAGATCGAGCGTTTGCTGGATTAGATTTTGGGGAGGACATCAAAGAGATATGATGGCTCTGTGCCGCTGGCTATGGAGCAAAATCATCGATTAATTTGATTTTATATACAACTTGTCTTCCTAGAGTCAGTTCGATTTGGGTTTGGATTTGGATCGCTAGGGCATCTTGATTCAGTCTATACTTCGGTCACCTTGCTTGCCAATTTGTTCTCAAGCGACGTACAGCATCCGTGTAGAGTCAGGACTTAGGAGGGAGGCAGGATTATATTTACGGAAATACAAACTCGGACCAAAACATACTAAATACTGGAACAATACGGAGAGGGGAGACGGACGACAGGGCAGGCAAAAAAATAGATGGAGGCAGAAATTTTCTCTCTTTATTAGTAGGTATATAGATAGATATAGATTAAAACACTTTTCCCGCATGTAACTTCGTCATGTTTCGACACAAACATGTTCGTAATTTCAGCGAGTTCCTGGATTGAAGCCTAAACATCGCCAAACATCATGAATAATATTTTTTTGAATGACCAAATTCCATTATTTCATGTACTGCAGTTCAAATTTGGAGTGGACGGAAAATGCAAGAAAACAGAAATAATTCAAAAATATAGCAAAAGAACTTTAAATTGTCCCAAATTTTGAAGATGAGATGTAATTATTGTACCAAGGCCACACAAAAAATATGGGGACGAAATAAACAAAATAATAATAATAATTTGCCGAGTGCACGCACGGGGGCCACTTTCGGCAAAGAAGGCCTATTTTGCCGAGTGCCTAACGTCGGACACTTGGCAAAGCTAACGGGCAGGGTGGCCATTTAGTTCTGTTATTCTTTGCCTAGTGTACTATTTCGCCGAGGGCTGGGCACTCGGCAAAGATATAGTTTACGAGTGTGGGAAATTGCCGACGGTCGGGCACTTTCGGCAAAGAAGTCTTTGCCGAGTGATGAGTGTGGCACTCAGCAAAGATGTCTTTGCCGAGTGATGAGTGCGGCACTTTCGGCAAAGATCCTCTTTGCCGAGTCTTGGCGATGTTTTGCCGTTCTTACATGTTTGGAGTTTTGTGCTTTAACATGTGAATAGCATCCGGCAAGCAATATTCGTCTCTTCCGGTGCTAGAACATGCAAGCAAACCTTCTTTGAATACGAAAGAATGCTTGTTTTTAAGGCAATGCGAGAGCTTACCAGAGAACAAAGGAGAGTAATGAGTTGATAGATAGGAGAGTCTGTTCCTTATATGAAACTGGTATGCCAAGTGGAATTCTGAGTGCGGTTGTATAGGACTGCTTTCATGATAGCGAGCAAGACCTACTCTCTTGGAATGGGGCTAGTCAAAAGAAGACACCTTGATAAGGATTTGCGCACTTTCGGCAAAGAGGACGATTCCTGTAGTGTATTGACTGGTAATGGTGTTCATTCAAGTAGGGCTTCACTTAATTTATAGTTTTTACATACGAAATTGGTGTTGCATTCCTGTAAAGACTTGTGATAAATATGAATACCAACATTATTTATGACATGCGTACTCAAATCTTTGGATGTTGTCGAATATCTTTAGTCAGTTGTGAAAGTACTTTCAATGAAATACTCCCTCCGCTCAAAAAGACATACAACTGTGGAAAGCGTGCAGTCCAACTATTTTATTTTTTGACCAAGTTTCTAGCAAAAACTACTAGCACTTATGTTTTGAAAATTTAAAGGTACTTATTTTTGTGTCACAGACGTTAGTACTTTTTTTATAAACTTGGTCAAAGTTCGCGATGTTTGACTCCTCGGGATATGAGAATTGCATGTTTTGTAGAACGGAGGGAGTATGTTGACACGCATATAGTTCCAGCTGGATGCTCGAAGCTGTGTTATCCGGGACATCAAAACAAGGGTAATTGCAAGACAATTAACTTTGTGATATAGATCACATTGCACCTACATAAGCGTCTCTTGGTCCAAGATCCTAGCTAAAGGAACCCATGCAAACTAAGTCATGAAAACATTCATTACAAGAACGTGGGACACAATTCACATAGTCAACCAAAGCTAATCACATGGATAAAATGATCTTAGTTCTTTGAACAAATTAAAATTCCTGCAACTGAATTATCATTTTGATCGATTGAAGGCCTTCATGAAAAACAAGGAAGCTATTTCCTTCATGAAAAACAAGCTATTAAACCTGGATTTGCTTTATCAGTTACCGTGGTGATTACTGCCGATTGGCACATAAAGCATCAAATAAATTTATTATAGGTAATTTAAATAGAATTGTCAGGGCAATTGTTATGCTTTCCTTAAATAGCGCTACCATAATTTATAAAATATTCAAATAAATGTAATATATGCATGATTATTTGGTCTTTATTAGTATATATTGTGGTACATGTTTTTTTTCACAATTGATAAAATACTAAAATAAATGTACATATTTTACAGTTAAGTTTCCATAAAAGTGTATGTTGTAAATAGACGTAGATTACAGATCATTATCCACCCACTTGTGAACTCGCCGGCCTGATCAAATTGGCCTTGATAATAAAGCGTTGTGAAAAGAACACACTTGTGACCAAGGAGGATCAAACAAAAACACAAAAGAGGCATAACAGATGTAGCACTATTTCCATCCCTTACCCAATGCAACTGATTCAAGCCAAGAAACATTATCACAAAACATTTGCTGGCACGAACAATCGGCTTGTGTGCCACACAAATTGCGCCGCTAATAACTCAACAAAATTCATTAAAGAAAACCAAAAGATATTCCCCATCGTCATGCATATCAAGCAAGCGACGGATCAATGGTGGTGGATTGGCCACCGACGGAGGCAGAGGGTTCTGATGTGACGACGCAGCAGCATGTGGGCACGTCGCCGACGACCTTGCATTGCCCGACACCAGCGATTCCGAGGACGGCGCACATTGCCGAGCACAGGTCTTCCTTGCAGACTTTGACACTGCCGCAGTACCCGCCATCGGCATCCTGCTGGAAGTTTAACTGGAAGCCGCCGCCGGCCCCTGCCAGCCGCCGCCGACGCAGCGAGGAGAGCCATCAGCAGCAGAGGGACGAGGAGGACGACGAGAGACCTGTTGGCCGCGAGTGCTGGCGCCATTATACTAGGCCGGCGAAGCTAAGCGAGCGAGGGGGCGAGCGTAGAGACTAATGGTCTTCTTGATTGACGCTTGTGAAATTTGAGGGCCGGTGATGCATAATTATATAGGCTGGAGGCAGAAGTAAATTTGGCATGAGCGATCAATTCAAGATATTCCACCGGTCCTGAAGCGTAATTCTTGCCATTTTTACTGTTTCTTGTATAGTAAATAGTAAATGTATGTAATTGTTTCTAGTACTGTTTCCAGGATTTATATATTCGTGTCCAGATATACCATGTATTGAGTGCACTACTATTGGCAACAAATATATCATACCAAATTTGGTCCTCATGAAGAGATCCTAGCCGGATCATTGTTGTATATATAGGGAGAAAATAAATAAATCTCCAACTAATAAATAAAGTAAATGTTTAAAGAAATATAAGATTTTTTTTTGGTTATCATATATAGCTAAACAAATTCGGTAGGAATTTAACCAGAGCAATTAACCTGCTCAGTACTTGGGTACAGGAAGCCCAATTCAAAGTTGGTTTCCAATAAAACTTTTAGAAATCAAACATCAAACACAAATAAAACCACCTACTATTCCCCCAAAAATATACCTGGATTGTTTAGTACAATAACAGTTTGTTGACAAGTATAGGTCCCTCAAAATAAAAGAGCTAGAATGCCCGGAGTCCAAACAGATCAAGGTGGGGTTTAAGAGTTGGCCTAGCTGGTTTCCTGGGTTTTGCCTAGGAACATCAATCGGCGTTTGTGTGGTGAAGGACAGTGTAGGGGGATAAATCCATATCCCCTCATGGCCCACCTTGGACTGAGCCGTCCAGGCCGGCCCACGCCGCACGACTGAAGCCCCTCGGCATCTTCAAGTCGGTGGCCATCGCGGAGATCACGACATATGGCGTGGGTGTCAAGATAAATGCCTTGTATAGCTCTGTATCGTATTTCATACAAACTTCCCTATTGTAACCGATCGGGATAGATCTTGTCGGCCAAGATCCAACACGTAACCCTACACACCCCTCCGGCGGAAATATAAGGCGCGTAGGGGAGGGACCCCTTCTAGAAACGATCTCATTATTCCACCAAGCAATACAAACTATAAGCGGCGTAGGTTTTTCGCCCCACGGCGACGAGCGTGGGTGAAATCTCTTTTGTTTTGCCCTTTAGGTCTTGCTTAACATCTGTTAATCGTCTAGTGCACCTCTACCGATCGCGGTCTACTAGCACGGGCATACCCCTGCTAGGCTATCGACCATATCTCGTCGACAAACAGTTAGATTTAAAGGAAAATCAACAAATGATAAGTATGGCACATATAAGTGATAAAGAATGGCTAGATTTCAGGCAAAATAGAGAAGTTACTGCCAAAACCTCCGCCCGGGATCCGGGACCCCCATCTTCACATGGAAGTCAACTATTTGCCCTAGGTTGGCGAGCAGGGACTTGGTTGTCGGATCAAGAGAGGGCAACAAATGGTTCAAAAATTGCAGATTGATTTCTGCTCAATTGGCCGTCAACTATTTGTAAGGGATTTAGACCTCCCATATCCATTATGTGTTGGACTTATCCTATGGGAGGTCTAATCCCTAACAAATGGTGCCAAAATTCAACCTATAGTCAGATCTATCAGATTTTGCATGTCCACCTATATATCAGCGGTCTGCACACTGGGATCAATGGAACTTAAGCATTCTCCAATTTTCTACTCTTACATGGTATCAGGTTCACCCTGTTGTACACTTCATGACTTAATTTTGTGCCAAATTTTGCGAGTGCCTTTCGAGCTTTGCCGGGCACTCGGCAAAAAGCAGCTAAAGTATGATAGTGCAGGCATAAATAGCTTGTCAAAGGTGAGGCGTGACAAGCTACGGTGCTGATCAAACAAGCCTAATAAAAGGATGTTCGTTCATTCGCCTTCATCCAAAGCGTGTCGCGCAATCACGAATCACAGCTGGTGACCTAAGTGAGACTTTCACTAATATGCATTTCTTTCATTCCATTTCCGTAATTTATAGACGCATCCTCCAGCTAAAGGTAAGTATTTGATTTCGCTCTTTTTGGATTGGAAAAGTAAAAAATAATTTAATTGGAAAGATGTACCGTATGACCGGCAGTTTTCAGGGAAAAAAAAAAGATGTATGTCAGACCAAAATTTTTTTGGCATATTCGTATGCAGCTGTTATAACTTTGTGCGAAACATTCCGTTCCTCGTACAATCATATATATTTTTTTCATATATATACCTACTAATAAAAAAAAGAAAATTTCCCGTTCACCTTTTTTTTTCTTACGCCTGTCTGCCCGGCAATGCTCCGCCCAAAATCTTCTGCCCTATCTAAAGATGGACTCTGTGACGTTTACGTTTTGAGAACAAACACCGGCTTCAACTCAGTTTCCGTTTTCATGCTGCCTAGCCCTAGCCGATCGATGGATCAATCATCGTCGATGGGATCGCACCGCTCTTCCCAAAATCTTCTGCCGTATCTAAGAGATTATGTTTTACGTTTTGAGAAGTAACACCGGCTTCAACTCAGTTTCTGCTTTTATGATGTGTAGCCCTGGCCGATGGATGGATCAATCATCATTGGTGGGATCCAGGGGCAGACCCAAAGGGGGGTCAAGGGGGTCCACCGACCCCCTGCTGCCCGCCTGTCATAGATATATACTAGCAATAAAAATTGTAAAAGACAAAAAAAAACACAAACGCCAAAAAAAAAAAATCAGTGCACCCCCTGTGTTAATGAGCTGGGTCCGCTACTGGTGGGATCGCACCTAGCAGGTTGCCCCCGCAAGACGCCGTGGTGACGAACTCTGGTGTAGAGCAGCGTGAAGCCAAATTGCACGCCATGTGCATCCTGGCAGAGGTTAGGCTCGACTACAACGCCCCGATCGCGCGTAGCGTTCGATCGTGCCCTCGCCGACTTGGCCGACGACCAGGATGTCATGATGTTCAAGCTGGAGGTGCGACGATGTGCCTACCTGGCCTCTTCACGGTCGACGAGTAGCCACAAGAGACGCATGTAAGAGCCGAGGCAGAGATGACGATTGGACATGCATGCTCTCATAGTTGCATCAATGCTGATCGAACTCGAATTCTCGATCACTCCACTCACACACATGTTGTTGGTGATAGGCGTCCACTAAGATCACGTCGCAGAAAAACAAAGAGCATGCACGCGCTGCCGGGCATGGTGGGCTTTCGATTTGTTTGGTGTTTGCTTCTTCACCACACGCACAATATGAGAGACACCAGAGCAATCATGCTTTCATGCATGACCACGTCACTATCCTCAACGCGGCATCGCGGCGTTGGCCGGCCAGTTGCGGGCAACCTGTGTGGTGGTCACGTCATAGAGGAGCGCTTGATCTCGCTTCCCTAGCTCTACACGGATGTCGTCGGCATTGACCAGTCGCAGGTCAGCTGGGCGGTGGTGGACTCGTGAACGAGCAGCCGCGATCAGGATGACGACAACCATGGCCAAGGCATTGTGCGCTAAAATGGATTAGGGAGAGGACGACGAAGACACACATTGGGGGTAGAGGGGAAGTGGGGATGACGCATGTGGTCTACTTGTAAGAGTGAAAAGCAATCTTTTCCTATTTGGCTTCTCTCGGTTTTTTTCTTATTATTCCTAACTATTTTTTTATGGTCTTCTTTCTCCCGTTGCAAACGCACGGCCATGTTTTGCTAGTATATTAAAAGAGAGAAATTAACCAGCTGCTGTTGTTGTTCTATCTTGCATCAAGCAAGAGCGACGACAGATGATCAATGAACAGGAAGCTGGTGGACACTGCCCACGCCGGACGAGGAGGCCGATTCTTGGACACAGCAGCAGGTTGGGAAACCCCCATGTACCTGCATACCCCAAGACTACTGCCTCCTGTCACGGCACACATTCCCGTGCAAATCTCTTGCCTGCAGACACCATCAACTCTGTTGCAGATCTCGGCTGACACAGACGATGATGACGCGAGGAGAGCCGCCGTCACCAGCATCGCCGCGAAAATGGGAGCCGCCTTCTTGGAGCAGAACGCGAGGAGCGCCATGTAGGCTGCCTGGTATGCTTCTTTAAGTAATTTCTTTCCTAGAGACTAGAGAGTAGAGATAGAGACTAGTGACAGTGTACTGATGCTATTTTGTCTTGGTAGTGCTTGATTATATAGACCGAAGCCACAAGCAAATTAGTCTTGACAGATCAATTCCAGTTGTTCTACCTAAATTTAAGCATCCATTGTTGATGTTATATATATATATGTTCCTATGATAAGCTTGATTCACCGATCTTCAAATAATCAAATCTTTATAGTACATATTCCATATATTTTTAGGTGCATGGATTGTCTGCTAATATGTCATAAAATTTGATCTAACAGATGTTGATCGTAATGACGACAAGATTTTTAGAGGTTCCCCAGGGATACTTATTCTGACACGTCTAGAGTAGTTAGTTCCATGAGCTATGCAAATTATTCCTCAATCAATTCCTGATATATCTTTCTCTGCTCTATTTATTCTATCTTTTAATATGTACTAGCAAACATTTCTGTGGGTTGCAACAAAATTTACATCTTGACTCGTCATTTTTCTCTGTAATCATGAAACGACGTGTGTTATTCTAACAAAATTTACATCTTGACTCATTTAGGCTTTTGTACCACAACAGCACGTGCAGAGTAGAGCACTTGTACGAAATAGCATCTCGTACAAAACCTCACTGGACGTCTATATATGGTTGCAAAGCTCTTGCTATCAACAAGGACCACATTATATAATCAGGCAGTATTTGTATTTTTGTTGCTTGTATGAGGTGGCACATGTACTGAGATTCCAGAATATCCATTTCCACGCTTCCTAGATTTCAGTCGACTGAATCTTAGGTGCACTTTCGGGCGACGGCCAACGCGCCCGCTCCGCCACTCGCCTGAGCCCAATAACCCGAACATCATCCCGCGCCCATCAAATGGTTAAGATTTTTGTAAGCCTGAAAGTTTTGAAAAAAAATCAGGCCCTGGAATATAGTCTTTCCCATATATTTCAGTATATAATAGTAGGTGGAAGCGTACCAGCGTAAAAACAAATGTAGGAAATAAATGGAAGAAACTGTCCACTACATTCCAGGAGCATGTGTAATATTTCAGTGATCTGACAAGTCAAACTTTCTTAAGTTCGATCAAATATACAAACTACAAAGTAATATGAATAATTATACAAGGAGAAATCTTCTTGACCCTACAGCAAAAGGTAAGGTCAGGCATCAAAATTGTTTATCGTAGAACACTTGGATCATTAGAAGAACTGAAATTTAGCAGTTTGTTGTCAGTAGTTAAGAAATAGGATGGCAACATAAGGAGCTAGCTCCCATATAACCACAAATGTAAGGAGGAAAAGGATAAACATTACCTCTTCCGGGTCTGTGTAAACGATCAGGTTTCTTATTTTCCACAGGGTTGCCCAAGGATACAATACTTGACTTGCACTTAGTGGCGCTTGGTGCGCGACGTCGACCTCCAGCCGATGCAGGCGGACAGATTTATCTGGAAATGGTCGGCAAACGGTACATACTCGGCTTCCACCGCCTACCGCGCCTTCTTCTTTGGGGCGGCATCCTTGCGGGCGCCAAGAGCTTTGGCGAACCAAGGCGCGCCCGGACCGGCAGCGTTTCTTCTTTTTGGTTGGTTCTAAATCGGAGGATTTGGACGAGTGAACGGAGGCGACGGCATGGCTTGCAAAAGGATGACGCGTGCGCGCTGTGTGGGCAAGAACTAGAGACATGCTCTCACCTTTTCATCGGGTGTGTAGTCACCAGGGAGCTCTGGTACATGCTACTATCGCCGACTGGGTTGGAAAGCTTGGTGCCGGTTCGGGACACTGACGTTGCGGAATGGTGGCTTCAACAGAGAAGGAGAATTAACAGGGACAGCCGTCCGGTCTTCGATACTTTCCTCCTTCTTGTCTGTTGGATCGTCTGGAAGGGGCGCAATGCTCGTGTCTTCAACAACGTGGCGAGATCGGTGACAGAGTTGGGTGCGGCGGTACTCAGTGAAGGTGAAGATTGGGTGCAGGCGGGGTTTCAGCACCTTGCACAGGCGATTTCCATTTGGTCGCACAATGTGTTCACGATGTAATAAGCCTTGTCTTAAGCTCGGTAGTTTAGATCCTTTGGTTTTGGTTGTGTGCGTGGTGTTTCTTGTTTGATGTCTGCTCGGCATCTGTTTTTCTATTTGTATATGGTTTTCCTTCCTCTTAATGAAAAACGGGTGAATGGCCCGGTCGAGAAAAAAAAAAGACTTGCACTTAGTGAGCCCAAGATTAACTCTAGAACATCGTTATGCATGGTTTAACAAGCCCTAGCAACTAAACATCCTTATAAAAATAATTGACCATCAGAAGAAGAGGAAGCTTGTTTGCCCTAGTTGCAACAATTCCTTGCAATGAAAAAGATAATTTATACAAAATAAAAGAAGGAAAACAATCACAGTTATAGAGATAAGCAAGTAAATTAGAACAGTAGAACACAGAAAGAGAACTCAGGCTGCTTGGTGGTCCAGTAGGATAGTCAGTATACAGATCAATGTCAATGTAAATAGACAAGTAAGGATAGTCAGTATACAGATCAATGTCAATGTAAATAGACAAGTAATCTGGTGTCCTGAGCTTGGATATTCCCCATTCGTGACAACCATCACTCTGAGATAGTCAAATCTGATAAACAGAATATATTAGCTAGTCCATGACAAGAATCAATAGAATAGGCAAATATTTCATTTTTAGCTCAAGGGTCAGCAACTCACCAGACACCAGTCACCCAACAACAAACTTTCATCTCAGTAACGAAAACAGCAAATGAGTTTGGACTGTTAAATATTAATTTCATCTCATGAGGTAAAACTACAACAAAGTACATAGAACATTCAAGTACATCTGTAGTACAAGCCCCAGACCACCAAAAGCAAATGGGCTTAATTTCATTCTAACACCATGAACATATATATATATATATATAGATATATCTTACACATCCTACAGGCCTATAGCTAGCTAGATGCATTTTTCAGAGGTACCATTATCACAGAAACAATAACAGTAATCCTCAAATAGAAGAACACGATTAACAAACAAGAACGTGAGAAACCTGAAAGTCACATCAGAAACAGTGAACTGAAGAGGTAGACTTTGCCTACATCACAGCTAGCTGTGTACAAATGGAACACCCTGCCTGAACTCGAGAAACACCATGACAGCTGAACCAATACTCTATCCTCCTCCAACCATGCTTGTCAGTTCTCTGTTGAGCCGTTCATCTGTGGAACCAACTGCAGATAACACAACAATGCATCTCGCCTAGGTAGGACATGACAAACCCACAGATGAACAGGACCTCAGCAAGAAGGAATCCCATCCAGGCCCCAGAGCAGTGTTCGTAGGTCACGAGCAGAGAAAAACCACCTGCTGCTAGAGCTCACGCCTGAAGATATCGAGAGCAGCGCAGGGGAGGACGAGGACCTCGGCGCGCGCTGGAGCAGGAGATGTCGGTCTGTGATGTGTGGGAAGGAGAAGAACCTACGGTGGCAGACTGGCAGTGGGTGGTTCTTCACTTCTTGGGCGGAAAGCGGCATCTCCTGTGGTCTGATGCAGAAGGACGGGTGGACAAGAATGGAGATGCTGAGGTTGAGGATAAGAAACGTGTCTGACGTCCCGTGAGTCGTGATTGGCTTTTCTGAACACTGTTTGGTAACTTTTGCTTAGAAAAAATAGTCATCTTACCCCCACCCCAAATGACTCTTCTGAAACGAGTTTTCTTTTTAAAACAAACAAAAAACAGTATTTTCTGGTTCCTTATCTATCTATGACAAGAAATCCTCACCTGGTTTTAAAGTTAGAAGTCATTTTGACTTTCTAAAGAGTAACTTTTAGTATGCACTTAGATATACGCTATATATCTAGGTACCTAATAAAAATATATTTAGAAAGTTATATGAATTTTTGTTCTGTTGAACGAAGAGAGGAAAAATGACATGATGACATGTTATTATTAATAGCAGGAGATCATCTATATGAACTTTTTAGGGATAATAGAAGACGAGTAATTTGTTGGAAGTGCTCTACTCCCTGCATATAGAATGCAGCCAGTCCCTGATACAATTTGCCATGTCCAATTAGACATGTCACCCTTCTTCTCCAATCATGCTTGTTACATCTTTGATCAAATTAACACAGTGGAACGTGTATGGATTATGCCACGACTAAGAGAGCAGGTCATGTTTCCAGGTTTGATTCTGAATCAAAGGATATGTAGTAATAAAGGCACATTAATTTATTTGGAGGAGATTGTTGAATAAACCCTCATGATCTCTGAACGAAAGAAATGACAGTGAAATGATGTGCCAGATCCAAATACATGACAAAGTTCTGAGCAGCTTGTGCTGCCAATTTTTAACTCATAACTACAAGTCTAACTGACATAGCATACAAGCCGCCCAGTTAGCTGTGCACTAGAGATGACAGAGATGGCAACCTTGTTGCAGTGAACATTAGCCTTGAATTTCCAAACGATGAAGGATAGCAGATCCCTAGACAGTCCAAATTTCCTAGAGCCCCATATCAGAAAGTGAAACCTGTAACGAAAAAAAGGTGCAGTAACTTTAGAGATGATTGTTATTGTTATTTATAGCAACATAAATTCAGTTACTTGACATAATCCTAAAACTGCAGGAACATTTCTTCTGGTAGGAAATTCAGTAGATCAATGTTCAGCCTGATCTGACTGTGACTGACATGTTCAGTTAACCATACAATGAACAAAAACAATGACTAGTTGTTTGGGACATAGTTCTCTTGCCATCTGAATTGGTTTGAGAACTGATGATGGTAAAAAGAGAATAACAAGCAACTGGACATGGGTTATTCTCATATCTCTGCAAACTGTACCACTCAGAAATAAGAACTGACAAATCAAAACAGGAAACTTGTGGGAATAGTTATTGGATACTGGACAGTCATGAACGAGCAAGCCAAATATGGGTAGCTTGGTTGTTTTGAGTCCAATCAAAGTAATCAACAGGTCAAACAGGGTGTTCGTATGTCAGTAATTTTGTAGACAACTTTCAGGTAGAATCACAAGGAAAGATGCAAGTAACCTTACTTATGTTAAAGGTGCACAGGAACTTCAGAACTTTGAGAACTCTCTCATCAACAACTTGACACTTCACTTCAACAATGTTAAGGTTTTTGAAATTCTAGCTGATCTCTCCATCAGATTGCACCTTCCTTTCATTTCCACTTTATAGTTAGGCCCCTGCAGTGAAATAATTCATTTTTACCAGTATCAGAAGCAGTGTGTAACAATTCTCACAAATATGCAGAAATTGCCCATCAGCGTACCATAGAAAAGAGTTCAAGTGTAAGCTTCATAAGAACCGGTGAGTGCTCAAGAATACAAGCTAATGCACTGAAATCGTCAGGTGTACACCAGTACTCATTGAGCAGCAAGGTCTTTAAATTGCTAAATGTAGGGCACCATCTCAAATCACTTTTGAAAACAATCTAGAAAAATGCAAATAATAGGTTAGACGAAATACTTCTCCCAGCACGCATAATACATGCAAAAGGTAAGTCCTAGCATCTACCCATGTTACGTAATGCTTTAGATAACTGAGAAAATAAGGGAATGACATATAAAGTTATAATGTGAAAAAAAAGCAAAGTTTATGTATACCTTGTCAGCTTCAGAAATCAACACCAAACTCTGAGCTTGAGATAAACCCTTTTAGGAGCACAGACCGACGTTGCCTATCAGAACCGCCACACAACAGGCAAATACAATTCAAATTGTCTGATTTATCACAGGCATCCCCACAATTATCGGTTATTCGGACAAACGCCTTCACTAATGATGGCATGATGTCAAATATAGGAGTCATCCTGAAACAGGAATCTAGATGCAATGAGACCAGACTTGGGGTAGAAATGTAAACACGGGAAGAATGCTGAAGAAAACATTTACTCATGCTCAGATGCTTTAGGGACTTGGAAGAGATCTTGTCAGGCAAAACGAGAAAAAAGGAAAACAACCCAAGATGTTCCAAGGCCGGACAGCTGGAGAAGTTTGAAAACTATTCTGGAGCACTACACAGTTTAGGTCTAGCTTTGTCAGGTGTTTAGAAACGATAGGCAGGTCTAGCTCAAGAAATCTGTGCGAAAACAGATGCAGCCTGAGCACCTGAGCTCCACACATCACGACATGACGGAACCAGAGATTCACCCGTGGTATATCTTCGAGATATAATTCACTGATCCAAAACTCGCATATATCCAGAGGCGAATTTCCACGGAGGAGGAGCAGATGGTCCACAAAACTCCCGTTGCTCCGTCACTGATATCCCATCATCCTCACTGCAGCCACCGACGCGCAGGCCAGTTGCGGTCCTCCAGAGGTAGCGCCAGCGCCGAGCAAGAACACACGTCCGCACGGCCTCCTGCGCTGGGAGGAAGCCGAGGATGTGCCCGAGTACGCCGTCAGGCAAGGCGTCGATGCAGCCTCCGCTGCCGAGCGCTGGAGCCACCGATCTCTTGCTACTTTCCCTGGATGCATTGTGTCGAGCAGGTGGCGGGCGTACAAGATGCTGGACCAAGAAACCACCAAATCGTTAGAGAATGCGAGGGGAGGGGCTGAGGGTTGCGAGCCGACAGGAGGAAGACGGAGGATGTGACCCGCGGCAACCTCACCTGGACGGAGGCCGTCGGACCAACGGGTTGCCCACAATGCAAGGGCCGCAGCGGGGTGGGGCTGTGGGACGGCGCCCGCCAGGGGCGGCGCCGGGCCTGGGCGCGGCCGCGGGCGCCCGGCTACCTGGGGCGGCGGCACCGGGGCAGCGGCGGCGACGAACTTTGGGGCGGGCGCAGCGTCGAGAGGAAGCTGCTGCGTCGGCTCGATCCGTTTCGGAACGGAACGGAACTGTGACGTCTCTTCTCTGTCGGTCGCCAACCGAGAAGAAGAGGATGTGAGGATTTATGAAAGCTTTAAACAAGAGAGAGAAGGGCACAAGCTCATGTGAAATCTACCTATTTTAAACAATAGTTAAATGGAAAATAATAGTTCTCACGCATCATTGGATGAAAAAAAAACACACAACACTAATGAGGGCAAAAATAACAAAAAAAAGATATATTTTATTAGAGGTATTGTGTATGTTTTTAATACTGATCTCATAGTATATGGACATAACAATGACATACCTGCTAGGAGTGAGATGATAGAGAACGCAAGAGGAGAAAGAATAAGACCTTATGGCAAACAATGTGTAAGGACAAGAAAGAGAAGGAAAAAAAAATAAAAGGTGTAGAGAAGCATATCACATAAAAAGAGCAAAGTTTGAAAATCAAAACTACTAGTGGTAATTAATTGTATTTTGGGTGATTAGTAAAGGATTACTATCGTTGTTTCTTATATAAAATGTTGTAGATATTGAAGATGCATCAAACAACCAAAATGTGGACCTAACAAAACAAATGATTAGTTACATAAGAATGATTCACATCGTGCCCACAACATCGATGATGTACTTACTACAACCACTTAAGGACTACTTGACTACTGATGTTAATCGAGTCAATAACCTTAGGGTGTTATTTAAGAATGTGTGGCATCTAGGTTTATCAGAGGATACACTTAGGACATAATTCCTCCTCTTTCTTACTTCTAGCCATGTACAAATTAAAATTTTAATGTTGACGTTCCTAACATGCTCGCATTCATTAATGTTCTTCAGAAAACCCAAAAATAATTGAACCCATGCCCTAATATGCAGCATTACCACCTCTCTACCACTACATTGTACACACTCATTTGTATATAATAGGGAAAATTTGAAGGTTTCCTTATAATTTTGACTACTAAATGAACTTAAATGTAAAAAAAAAATTGATTATGAATTTTAAATCTTGTCAAGCACTACAACTTTGGTGTAGGATGTATCTCCCCGAGATAATTTGAAAATTTCAAAAAATTGAATATCAAAATTTAAGAATTTAAAACTATAAGTGCATTTGCCTCCATGTAGCTTTTTGGATAATTAATGACAATAAAATTAAAGACTAACATGCTTTTCTAAGTGTATACACAGGTGTTAGTCCGTTAAAAGATTTGAATGACAATATTCGGTGATAATAGCGCCCCTCAATTTTGTTGAATGGAAAGCGTTTTGGCTTAAAGTGGTTCATTAGGTTTTTATATTTTTACTTGAGTTATAAGAAACGTCAACATGGATATAAGTTAGGGATATCGTGCTCAAAATGATCTTTGTTATGTGCTTGAGAGACACCTTTGCACTCACGTACACTTAGAAAGGTGTTTCATGCCTGGATGGACCGGTAGTAACGGTAGGCATAGTTTCCGTGCAATGGTTGTGTTTTTGTTTTGCAAGATTTTGTACTATTGATAGTACTGATCCTAGACCAGTAGTACCTGTGGTGCACACGTAGTACCACTAGGCCAAATCTACGCACATCGCGGGTCCCTTCTAATTTTGCAAGTTTTTGAACTAGCAGTAGTACTGGTGTTTGACTGATAGTACCGATGCTGGACCAGTAGTACCGATAAGCTATTTTTCCGCAAATCTCCTGTGTGACTGTAGGTTGGCTTCAACGGTTAGAAACACTAGAGTCCGGTAGTACTAGTGCCACCTCTGTGGGTAAGTGTACAAATAGTCCTCTCCCTCAATTCTAATTGTTGCCCACTCCATTATTTTGACCAACCTTTAGACAATGCAGCTCCCAAGCATTGACTCAACCTCTCTGTCTTTGCTCCTAGATTCATTTCCTTGCAAAATTTGAGTAGAAAAGAGATTTGAGAATGGAAAGCTTTGATTAGCGACTTGAGCACTTGGTTCACCTTTCTAGTTGGCTTGATTTGTGTTTATTACTCTTGGGTTCTTTGAACCTTAACTAGCTAAGCGTTCTTTGTGGTGGCCGTGTTAATCTACTCCCTCCGTCCTAAAAAGAGTGTCATTTTAGGTTTTTATACGTCATGTTTGATCATCCGTCCTATTCAAAAAAAATTATAAATATATCTATTTTTATGACTAATTTATCATTAGAGATATTTTGATACTTATTCATTGATTTTATAATTTACAAAAAAATTTTGAATAAGATGAAGCGGTCAAACATGATGTCTTAAAGTCAAAAATGACATTCTTTTTGGAATGGATGGAGTACTTGTGAGGGCGCCCTGAAGTGTTTGTATCATCCCATTCTTCTTAGTGGAAATCTCGAGCTAACCCTTGTGGTTGCTTAAGGGAGGCAAGGAGGTGGAAAAACTCTGACCTTAGTAGTCACCTCAACAACGAAGACATAAGAACTTCTTTGCAGGTTACCGATAATAATTAATATGCTCAAAATTAATCTTCGATAATAATTAATATGCTCATAATTAATCTTCTCCGGCAATACGTGCATAGGCCTCCGCCACTCGTTGTGGGCTTACTGCCTGTCTGCCTTGCTTTCTGTATTCGCTTTCGCTGACTGCGCCACAAGATGAACACAGGCAAACACTGTGGGGCCTTGGAATTAGCAGCCGAAAATACGATGCCTCGCCGCGAGGACCACCGAGACACGCGCGCCGCATGGACTCAAACTTGCCCTCACTGGCTAACTCAAATGCATATGTACAACCTTCTACTACTCGACGAGGCCCTGGAAATTTGGAGGCCCAGTACAGGCGTACCGGTCGCACGCCCATGGGACACGGCCCTGACTGCGTCGAGTACAGCGAGATGTGAGAAGTTGCTAACCAATATGCATGTTTCCGTTTTGTTGCAAAACAACCATAATTTGGTCATTTTCATCGGAAAAATCAGATACTTCCATCGAGCTAGGTTCACTTTTAATTTTCCTAATAATGTCGATCATCTGCTCATGATATCTCTAGAGTAGCAAAATCTGCTTGGGTCGTGTTGAACTCTTAACGGGACAATAAAATGATCTAGAGAACCTGGATGATGGGTACTAGTAGAATAACTACTAGGCACCTCTATTGCTACAACTGCCCTTGTTACATATAGTTTGTTTTGAGCGTATGTACGTTTTGATGCACACATTTGTCGTTTATTGATTTTTTTTTGAGATTACACAGTACAATACTATAAACACACATACGCAAAAAACCCTACCCCTATGAGCACCTTGAAGGACTGAGTCGGCAATCTTGAAGTTCACGAAGTCACCGCGAGCCAGCGCTTTCGCTTGTCGGGGGCGTCGCCTACCACTTAATGTGCAAAGTCGAGAAAATCTTGAAATAAATTCGAGGATAATGTGTCGCACCCATGATTTGAACCTCGGGCGAAAACCCCTAACCAATGGTCTTTGCCATTGCATTTGTGAGCCCCTTGGCGTCGTTCATTGAAATTTAAGTGTTAGGAATTCATGAAAAATAAAATAGAAAGATAATAAGGTAATTTTAGACTTAAATTACTTCTAGAGCATATGGTTGGACTCAGAGTCTGACACCATCTGCAGTATATCTCATCAGCTCATACATTATGTACACCAAAAAGTACAGAAGTTGTCTAAGGGTGGATCAAAAATATGAGTGACTATTTAAAAGTACTTCCTTATTAGTCCCCACATGATCTATGCACCGGTTATGCTCCCTGGAGCTTTTCAACAATACTGTGTGAAACAAAGGTCTAGAAACCATCTTGGATAACTGTCCCCATCTGGAGGCCCTTGACGTACGCCGCTGTGTTAACGTCAGAATGGATGGGACTCTGCTTGCCAAGTGCTCCAAGATCAAGAAAATAAGGCTTCCTGGTGACTCAATTTGTGACTACTCGTACGACCTCAAGGACCACAGTAAAGTTCGTGGCCCTGTCATTCGGCATGGTAACCATAGAGTACTACAGCCTTTTAGAGGCAATTATTACCATTACTTTAACCGTGATGAAATTTTCCCGCGCCTTTCAAGATGATGATAGACTGTTATATATAGGCCATAAAATATTGTGTTTTTTTTTTCATTGCAGCAGTGAGCCAGTGACTCCTTGTGGCCATGTGCACACATATTCATTTGAATAATTTCCATATACCTACACCAAATTTAATATTTGGGTGTGACTTTGTCGAACATGTCCATGCTACAAAACAGTACGTTTATTTAGCTTGAACAATATTTTAGGGTTGTTGAGAGGAAGAATATTTTCCTTATGGAGCAAACTCAATTCCATTTGCTGCAAGTCAAAAGGGATCAATTGGTACTTAGAGTTTTACAGCTACTCCAGCACCATATATAGGTGGGAGTGGGAAGAGTCTATGCAGATTCATTTATTTATATGAAGGAAGGAAAAACCTCACGTGAGCGGGTTCTACTTAATATAACCCCCTTGCAACACGAACTACACCGATTCACTCCATCCCATGTAAGGGCACGTACAACCCATAAACGGGGGTCGCCTCCAAAAGACTAGAATCTAACATAGAGATAGTTAAAAAGACAGGTCCTACAACCCATAGACAATGAGTTATCTACAAGCAATTTAATGTTTTGCATGTAGTCAAGATCTATTGTAAATACCATTTTGTAAAGAGATAAGGAGGGAGGGCCGAGGCGACCGTTGCTGCCTCTGCCTCCACCTCACCCTCCCTATCCAACTCCTCTGCCAGTTCAGCCCTCTCCGCACCCCCTCCACGCCACGCGGTGTGGTCATCCCATGTGAGGTCACCGCCCATGGCCCGCCGCCCCGCCCAGTCTTTGCTCCTCCCGGCGTCGGCGGGGACGAGATCCAGCGGTGCCGCGGGCGGATCCGGCGAGCCCGCCCGCCGCCCGAAGCCGGCCCCCATGGCGCTCCGTGCACGTCGCATTTGCGGTTTGCCGCCCGGCGGGGACCGCTCCTCCTGGCAGGGCCATCACCGTCGCGTATGGCTCGTCGGTGGGCGACCGGCGCGGATCTGCCCGCCGTGAGCCCTTTCTCTAGCGCCCAGCACCTCCTCTTCTTGTTGTGCCAACGGCCGCCATGCCGCTATCTGGATTAGCCACGGCGGACCTCCTACATGCGCGGCCGAGGGTCGGGGGAGGTGGCATAGCGGCCCGGAAGCTCACGCCGGGGCGCGCCCGTGCCGCTTCGGCTCAGGCGGCTGGCGCCACCCGACCGTTGAAGGTCACGTCGGCGGTCCCTACGGCTTCCCGACCCCGTCACCCGGCTCGTCGGGTCGGTCGAGGCCCGATCACTTAGTCTCTATCGTCATACGCTCCAAGCTCTTCACCGTCTCCCCTCCTTCTCGGACCCGTTGATCCTCTCTCGGTGCCGATGGCGCGTCGGGTTGCCGCTCGAAGGCCCTCTCATGCTCTGACCCCCTTCATGCCCTCCGACGCGGATCAAAGGAGCGCTAGAAGGAGAGGGGCGGCCGGGGACATCGGCTCGAAAGGGGCCGAGGCGGACTGCCCCCGGGGCGCTATGTGCCGCGTCGTCTCGCCGGTGACGGTCGCGGGCGGCGGCGCGGGGGTAACATGTCGACCGCGACCTTGGGACGGGGCGCTCCGTGCCAGTCCGGTCGACCCAAGCGACGGCGGCACCGTTGTCGGTCGGGCGTTCCACGCCTCCTTCCGGCGCTCCGTGGTGCGTCCTCTTCCCTCGAATAGGTTTCCCGCACCCGGAGGCTCGGCCGGGAGCTTGCAGCGCGCGTCGTGCACACCAATGACAGGCCTTTGCGCGGCCTTCCGCCCTAGTGGCCGTCGCCCGTCGTCATCAGCGATGCCGATCTGTCGGGCCCTCGAGCGAGCAATTGGAGCCTCCTTCACCGCTATGTTTGGTCGCTCCAACCCGGCGGCGCTATGGCGCCCGGGTCGAGGAGCCGCGTGGAAGCCGGCGGCGGCGTCCGTTACTGCGAGGGCCGGATCCACGTCGATCGGGAGGCGTTGGCGGACCCACGGCTAGCCTCGAGCGTGCACGCCCGGTGACTGCGACACCTCTTGGGCCCGATGCGGCGGGAGAAATCACCACACCGATGGTAGCGTGGCAGCCCCCACGGCCGCATCCGTCGCCGCCTTCCCGACTCCATCACCGTGCCACTTGAAGACCCTCGATTAAGGAACCGATGCAGCGTGACGCGCGCGACCTATCCGAACAGATCTCGTTTGTGATCGGGTTTTGGAAAGGATTGATGTTTGGAAACGTATCATGGCGGTTTCCCAAGTGGATAAGACCACCCCCCTCTATATAATAAGAGGCTCATGACCGATTTCTACATCCAATCGATCAAAACAAACCCTAAACCCTACTTTTACCCTTTTCGGGCCTAACATTTGTCCGCGACGTTCTCGATGAATTTCGTTTGCACTCTAGGTGGTCTTGCCGATCCTCGAAGACCCTTCGTGTGCATCCTCCCGCCAGATCCTTCCGGAGGTTGTTCTGAAGTCGTTTGGCCGAGATCAAGCTCTACATCGCCTCTATCGTTCTCTTGATCGGTTTGGGTGATCAAGTTGTGATTCTTGCTGTCCGTTACATGTTGATCGCAACCTCGTGGGCGTCAAAGCCCTACCCGGTGTGTTGGTGCAAACCCTAACTCGTGTCAATAGATTGGTAGCTTCCAATCGTATAACCGACCATGAATTTAGAGTACGTATACAACTTTCTTAACTGGTTCCAGCCGACCACAATTTCTTTCTTACTTCACCATAATATCAAAAAACATATGTAAAAGCACCTTAACTGTTTATAGATCTTGTGAGAAATATGGTGGTGCAAACTAGTTGAAAATAGGATAGTCGAGTAACTTTGTGTAATGTTGATGGTCCCATCTTAGTGCAACAACTGAAGCCGCAAAACGAGACAGCCAAACCAACAGGACATGACATAGACAAAGTCTCATATCTGCAAGAGCGATATATCTTTACTGATCTTTAAAGCAAATAAAGTTTCTGCCCGTTTTTTGTACGTCGTCGTTCGGAGGGCCGCGCCGTTGGAGACCTGACCCAGCTGTGCTGTCGCCGCCCAGTACTCGTAGCGTATTGTTTATAGTCTTGTACATCGTCTCTACTCCGCCCGTTTGAGTCGGGCGTCTTATATTAATGTTTCCCCACTTTGACCTTTGGCATCTCGCCATCGGCCACTGTGGGGTTTGTAATAACTCTGATTTCCGTGCTTAAGCACGCTTTCAAAAAAAAATATAATATTGTGTTGCTATTTAAAGAGAATTAGATAATCGAAGAAAGATAGATAACCAAGAAAAGTAACAAAAAAACAGCATGCATGCTCGCAGGCACTAACCGCCACTAGAACAATTGCAGCTACAAATTAGATAGTTTCTGAACTAAAAGAAGAACCACATACGTATTTTTCAGAACTTCTATTTCCTGAATTGAAGAAAACTGCAATCATACAATTTCAATCTTCAGAAGCTGTCTACTTGAGACCAAACTGAACTTACAGGATACCGCAGGACCATGTCACTGCAAGCTACTTCATTTCGATTGATAAGTAAGTACCGAAACATTAAAAAAAAATCAGAAGCAGACCCCATCGTGCGGATAACTGTACATTCAGGTAACAGTTTTTGATTCATTCTGGGATCAAAATAACTGCAATCACTGAATAGGCAGCACAACAATTGTTGTCAAAGGAGATAATTTCTGAAGCCACACATAGATGCAATCACTGAATAGGCAGTATATTGAAGTTCCTAGACATAAGCATGTCACATCTAACTGAAAGCACATAGAAGCTTGAGAAAAATGGCCTCTTCAGATCCGACAATCACCTCAGCCTCCTTTGGATACACGTCGATCTTGCTTGCAGCGTCAAAGGCCTAGCCGCAGCTCGAAGACGTCTTCTCGGTTGCCGCTGCTGCCTTCTCCCTCGCCGTGCTGGCTAGTGGCGCCGCCGCCACCAAGATCAATGTCGGAGTTGAAGATGGCGATGGCTGGTGCTGAGTAAGGATGGCAACTGATCGGGTTCGGCTAGGTAATCGTGGGTTTCGGGTCCCGCGGGTTCGGATTTGGGTACAATTTTTCACCCATACTTTTTGGTTTCGGGTTCGGGTTTAGTATTCCACCCGTGGATATCCAATAGATACCTAAAATAAATCATTTGTGTCGTGGTCGTATACCACGGTCAAAGTAATCGACTGGCTAATGTGTGCAACGATGGCCTAGCTCAAGGACAATGACACAAGGATTTATACTGGTTCGGGGCAAGCGAGCACCCTAGTCCGGTGTGTGGCACTATCAAAGCTCAAATTGCTCGTGATCGGGGCGAATACAAGCTGGGAGAGAGGGAGAAGTGCTCCCAAGTCTCGTGTGATGAGTGGAATCGGCGGTGTGTGTGTGTTTTGAGTGTGCAAGAGAGCTTGTCCCCCCGGTGGCGAGCCCTCCCTTTTATAGTCACAAGGGGAGCTTCACGGGGGCCACCGAGCGGAGGACCTAAAAATAGAAGGAATACAAGTCTTGAGGGTGAAGAGGAAAAGTCCCTCTGCAATGTCGGGCACGCCGGGGCTGTCCGGCGGCGTCTTGCGCCGCCCCACTTGCCTAGCACGCTCGCGGTCGCCGTAGTGTAGTAGTAGGGCGGCTCGTATCCCGATCGGAGCATATACGGACGCCGTGCTGCGAGGCTCGGTCGGCGTGGAGGGGAACAATGAGCTGCCCGCCGCCGTACTCCCTCGCGCCGTGCGTCCGTCGGCACGCGCGGTGTTCGGGGCGGTCGAGGTCATAAGGCGCCGCCGTGCCTTAAATGTTTGTACTTGGTGTCGCAGGAAAACATGTGGCCCGGAGAGCTCGATGGAGAGCCTCGACTTTGTCCGCCAAGGTTTTCTTGTCGCGTAGTGGTTGTCCCTTGCGCTTTGTCATCATTTGACATGGTCCGACGACTCCATGCCGCGCGTGCCGTCGATGATCTCGTGATGGATGAGATCTGGTAGTAGGTTGCGGCGCCGCAAACGCGGGGGCGATTCGAATCCTAATCATCGCGTCCCAGTTCTCCCGATCGCCCTCGTATTTGGTGCCGGGAGCTCATCCGAGACGGAAAGGAGCTCGTCGTCGAGGGGCGGAGTCGTTATATCTCAGCGCTCCTCGGGAGCTCGTTCGAGGCGGAAGTTTTCTCGGGGACGAGCTCGAGCTCCGCCCCAGGCCTTTGCGTTCCACGAGTTCTCGCTTGAGACGGAGATGCTCGTTGGGTTTCGGCTTTTATCGTGGGTAATGTCCCATTGCTAATGAGCACGCCCTCCCTCTAACACTTCGTTAGGGACGGATTGGGATGATTGACTTGGTCCGGAATATCTGCGTCCCACAGTAGCCCCCGAGCGCGCAGAGGGGAGCGGGCCCCTGTGCGTGCTAACTCGTGTTGTCGTTTCCAGGTTAGGGACAGATTTTTTCGCTTGGGGTGCGGCGCTAAGCGCACTGGTGGGTGTAGCCCCCGAGGCCGCGGGAGGATGTCACGATCCTCGCGGAGGCTTGTTGTGACGAGCGCTTGCGCCGTTGTGCGTCTTTATGTTCCCTTAGGAAGGGTGGCGAGCTCGAACCCGACTTTGCGCGTAGGCGAGTCGTCGGCGCTCTTATGAGCTTTAAAGCAGATTTGCTTGAGTGAGGTCCGAGCTCGCATTCGGGGCGGGCTCGTTCGTCAAGCCAGCTTGTGGGCCAACCTCATATTCCAAAGACCCGTCCTCTATAGTCACCGAGGTCCTGAAGGGTCCTCGGCGGCTCGTGCGCCTCCTCACCGCGGAGGATGACCAGAGGGCGTTCGCGATCATTGGCGACTCAAACGTGGCTTGGATGGAGCCCCCAAGTCCGCGTGGACGTGTGGGGGGCACGAGCCGTCGATGCCCCTCCACCGCTGCACTCCTTGCTCGAGGTGTCTCCGGGCGGCCTTCGAGCTCGTAGGAGCCAGCCTTCGAACCCGGAGTTTGACTTTGTTATAAGCTCGACGTCGTGGTGAGGTCGTTGGGGGTATGACCGTTGGCGACGAGCTCGCCGGACTTTTCGCCTGCGGTAAAAAGAGCCGTTGGGAAAAGTTACCGTTAGGAAGTTACCGTTAGGGCGACCGTTACTGTCGCCTTGGCTCTTCATCTTCCGTTTTGCCACGTGGCGCGCACGCGAGGGTGCGGATGGACCCAGGTAGATGTGGTGGGCCACCGGCCGTCGCGTGGCGACTCCGTCCGTGCTCGTCTTATAAATAGGAGATGGGGATCGGGGTTGGCTCTCTACTTCCCTCCCGCCGCCAGATTTCCCCTTTGCCTCCCTGCTCTAGATCTCAATCCGGCGTCGTCCACGAGAGGAGTGATCTCCTCCCGAGATTCTCCCATTCGCCGTTGAGCCGAGAGAGAAGCATGGGCTCGTGGTCGCCCAACCGAAGGTCACCGAAGACATCTTTGTTGGAGTGCGTGATGGTCGGCGGTCTCCCTAAAGGCCACGAGGGCATGGGAGTGGATTGTGCGATCTCCGTCGCACGCGCCCGCTCCCGACCGGCCGCGACTACGTCATTTCCTTTGCCGCCTTCCCACGACGAGAGGGGCTCGGCGTCCGTCGACTTCTTCCGGCGGGCGCTTTCGTTACGGGGCGCCCGAGGCTCGGCTTTGAACCCCAATGGCACGCTCCACATCTCGACCTTCACCACCCTCTGCGGTGGCTGAGATCAATCGATTGGGGCTGTTCAAGCATTACTTTCCGCGCGAAGGTGGCCTTACGGCTCGGCGGCGAGGAAAGGTTCGGTCGATCGGTTGCATCGTCTTTGCAGCCTCGTCGGCGTGAAGGAGAAGTACCCCACCATCGTCTCCGCTCGTCGAGCGCCCGGTGGAGGGGCGAGTGGTTCTACGAAGAGCGGCCGGCGGGGAGCACCCTCTTCCGTGTTTCACCGGCGGCGTGTTCCGCGACTCGGCGACTGTGGAGCGCTGCCCACGGCCACACGCTTCGCGAGGTCAAGGTCGGTCGCTCGGAAGGGTAGAGCTCCTCAGCAGCGGCGAAGCGTCACGGAGCCCCTCCTCTGCGCTGGGCCTGCGGGGCGCGGGGTCGTTCCACTGAGGCGGAGAGCTCTCGCCCAGGGAGATGATCGAGGAGAAGGGCCTGCACGGGAGGGGCACGGTGAGCGGGGCGCCGCTCCCCCGCCGATGAGGTGGAGTGGCGGTCGGCCGGGAGGACCGAAGCCCTTCAAGATCCGGCGGGCTAACCCAGCGTGCGGCGGCGTTGCGGACCGGCGACGCGGGCGTGGTAAGCTCCTCTTTTGATCTTTTCTTACTCATTTGTACCTTTCTTTCGTGGGAGTCATCCTTATTCGCCTTCTGATTGGTGAGGTATACCTCGAGCCTCACCTTCCACCGGCGAGGTTGATTCCTTCCTGTGCGTCCCAGAACGATCTGTTCTGCCGCGGTTGCCAGCTGAAGGCCGACCGCGCCGCCGCGAAGAATCTTGAGGGCGGAGCGCAGGCGCAGGGGTTGACGACACGCGCCTCCGGAGGCTCGGGGCAAGATCCGGGCGTCGGAGAAGCGCAGGGGACGTCGTCGTCTTGGGTTGCGCCGACGACCTCGTCGATCCCACACGCAGCGGCTCGGTCGGCCCTCCTTCAAAGTCGTGGTCAAAGGAAGAGGGTGCCAACGAGCACCGCGGTGGAGGAGAAGAAAGCGAAGAAGAGACGCGTGGTTGTTGGGTGAGTGTTCGAACTCGTTGTTTCCCTTGAGTCGTGTAGTTCGGTCGTCGAGCTCTTCCGCAGCGCTTGACCTCGGTCTTCGTTTTGTCGTCGCGAGGGCGAAGGTCCCGCCTCAGGGCCTCGAACCCCCTTAAGAGGCTCGGGGTGGTGTTGGGGTCGAGCTTCGGTGGTCCCTCCGCCTCCTATCATGCGAGGCCCTCAGACGGTCGCCCCCAAGCTCCGGAGGGGAGGGGGAGAGGCTGTCTTGGGGGCTGGCTGGCGTCGTCTTCGAGTTCGATCCCGGTGACCTAGGCAATGGCCTCGGCGTGCGCTCGGCCCCGGATTGGAGGACTGGTGCCACGGCCCGCTCAACGCCGCACGGCGCGTGGAGGCGGAAGTGATCGACCTCGGCTCTCGGAGGAGGCGGAGGCGCGCGCGGCGCCTCGGGACCCGGCGCCCGGTCGGCTCGCCGGGGAGACGGGACCGAGGTGATCGTGGCGGTCGCGGATCACCACGGCGGGCGAGTCCTCGCCCCCGGCCGTGGCGTGAAGAGGCGCTGAAGATCTGGCGGCGCGCGCGGCGCGGTCGTCGATGAGCCCCACCGTGGAGACCTCAAGGCGTGAAAAGGCGCCCGAAGATCTGCCGCGCGCGGCGTGGTAAGTAGATGAGCTCAGCGGAGACTCACGGTGCTCCGGAGGGTCCCAGGTGCGCCAGCGGACCTCGTTGCCGCGGCGGGCATCAGGAGCCAGCCGCCATCAGCTTGCCGGGGGCGAGATCGCCACTTGGTGCGTGGGTGGCCGCCCGGGACGCGCCCGACCGGATCCGCGCCGGACATCGTCGGCCGGGGGCGCCGGGGGGGGCTCGTTGGAGGCGGGCGAGAGGCCGGCCGTCGTCTATCTCTCGTGGTCGGCGGGGACGACGTCGCCCACCCCGGTCGCCACGGTGTCGCCGCTTCCTACGGAGAGGGGGGCGGCGTGCCTCCACCACATCATCGGGGTAAGAACCTGCGTCCGTACTCACCCTTTGCGACCTTGAGCACGTGGTATTAATTCGCTTTTCCACAAGATTTGAGGATGCGGTGTCGGTCGGCTTCAACCGTGTGGTGGAGGCGGGACCGAGATCGAGGGCCTTACGGGAAGGCTAGGCGTGGCTTTGGTCCCGTGAGTAGGGGGCTCGGCCAAGTGTCCGCTTCGCACCGCTGGCTCCGGAGTAGTCTTTGGAGCAAATCCGCGGTCCGTGAGCATGCGCCGCCGAGGCTCGGGAGGAGGCCGCCGATGAAGTCCGCCCGAGGAAGCGGGCGGCGCGGTGAAGCGAAGAGGAGCTCGTCGCCTAGAGCGCGGTCGGCGTGAGCTCATGCGAGTAGGAGCTCGATGACCTCCGTTGGGCCTTGGAGGGACAAGGAACTCGAGTGCTCGGCGCTCGGCGTCGGGCCATGACGTTGGAGTGGGAGCGTGACGTTGAGGGAAAGCGCTCGGGACCGCGAGGGGCCGAAGTTGGAAGGTGAGTGACCTCTTTCGAGCTCGTTGTCTTTCTCCTTTGTCTTTGAGCTCCTAGGGGCGATAGGCGGGTACCTTAGTCTACGACCACGAGGCCGCCGACGGGTCGGTTCTATTTGGTGCTTCGGAGGCCGAGAGGGATCCGGCTCGATGCCTTAGAATCTTTCTGTGGGAGGAGCGGGAAGAGCTTTATCGCGTGGCATGTAAAGGCGCTTCTCCTTTTCCTGCCTTTTGAATCTCATAGGTTTGATTTGTTTATCCCTCTGCAGCTGAGAAGAAGAAGTCGTCAGGACTGGCTCGGGAGCTCGAGGAGAAAGACAGGTCTCTGGCTGCCGCGGAGTCTTCGCTGAAGCACACCCGGCTCACGCTTGACAAAAGGAGAAGGATCTCCGGCCCGGACGCCTTGAGCTCGTGGCTGTGCAAGACGGACTTCAGAAGAAGGCCGAGGAACTCCAGTCCAAAGAAGCTGAGGCCTCGGGTCTCCTGGAGTGGGTGATGAAAGCCGAGGTCGCGGCGCAGAAGGCGGAGCGCGAGCACACCAACCTCGTGCTCGATGTCGAGGGTGTGTGCGGGCCCTCGGAGTTGAGGAGGTGGAGGGACCAGCTGCTTTGGGTGCTTCGTGCCCGGCCGTGGTGAGGGGACAATGCCCGGCGTCTTTGTTCATAAGGCGCGGGCGTGGTCCTCGCCCACTACCCCGAGCTCGGGGGCCTCGACCAAGATAATGGGCAGGGGCGGCCGAGCCGGCGAAGGCGTCGAATTTGGACGACGTTGTTGCCACCGCGGGCGCCGACTTCGATGAAGTTGGCGAGGAAGCTTTTCCGGCTCATTTGTCGAAGAGCTTCAGTGTTTGAGCCTACGGCGGGGAGGAGGTGGAGACGGACTCGTCCGGCGATGAGGAGTAGGCTGCAAGGCTAGGTAGCTTGAGGCGCTGCCTCTTTGTTATGAACCAAAGTCCCTAAGCTTGGGGCAAAATGTAAATATGACAAGTTGTCTATGTTATGGATCACTTTCGTTTTATCTTCCCTATGATTGTACTTCCGACTAGCTCGTAGTTTTCGAGTTTGCATCCTATCGATCGAGACAACGGGCCCTTTTCTCGTTGGCCATGGGGGCGCTAGAGTTCGTTGGGCAAGCGCGTTGGACCTCGGCGAAGGTATTACTCGAGAACCCTTTAGCTTGTCGGATTCGACGCTTCTTTGGAAAGATAGGTAATGAATGCGAGGTTGAGCCGGTCGAGCTCTTCCTTGGGTGTGTTTTTGCGAAAAAAGAGTTCGTAAAAGGCGGGGTGTGCGCCGAGTCCTCTAGCCCCCCGAGCAAGGGCATGCCTTCTTTGGAGGTAAAGGGCGACCTTTGCTCAATAGCCGTGCGAGGAGGAAATCGGATGCTTGCACAACTTTTGCATCAAGGTGTGTCATTATTGTTTGAACTCGTACAAGAGCGATTTTTACAAAATGAACTTAATAAGGGTAAAAGCGGCGTAAGGCGTTCGATGTTCCGAGTTGGCGAGCTCACGGCCCCGGGAGTCTTGGATCTTATGCGAGCCTAGGCGTGGTAGAACTCAGCGATGGTGAACGGTCCTTCCTAGGGGGGCGAGCTTGTGTTTCTCCGCCGTGCCACATGCGGCGCCGCGGACAGTGGTCGCCGACGAAAGCCCGTCCTCGGACATGGCGGTCGTGGTAGCGGCGCGATCGGCTGGCGGTACTTGGCTGAATGTGCGACCGCGACTTCGGGCTTCTTCGAAGCCGGGTACGCGCGTCTTGGCGGCGAATGCAGTTGCCGGCGTCGTTATGCGCTTGGACTCACGGCGTGCCATAGTCGAGGGTCGGTGGGGAGCACGGCCGTAACCGAAGACGAGGAAGAAGGGGGTGCGCCCGTTGCTACGCTTGGGGGTAGTCCCGAGGCTCCATATGACCGCGGGGGCTCGGCTAGCCATCGCCCTCGAACTTCTCCAACCTCTTGAAGATCCACGGCTTTAATCCTGCAAGATCAAACCGTTTGGCGCGTTCAACTTGCCCGTTCGTCCTTGGGTGGGCAGCGAAGCCCAATCCACTCGGATGTTGTAGTCGTCACACCGGTCGAGGAAGATCACGCCGGTGAAGTTGGTGCCGTTGTCGGTGATGATCGAGTTTGGCACCCTTGGCGGTGGATGATGCCTTCGAAGAACTTGACCGTCTCCCCTGCGACCTCGTGCGCGTGAGATGGGCATCACCTCGATCCACTTGGTAAACTTGTCGATGGTGACGAGGAGGTGAGTGAAGCCCGGGCGACCTCGTGAAGGGACCGACCATGTCGAGCCCCCCTGGACCGCGGGAGGCCAAGTGATGGGGATCGTCTGGGAGGGCTGTCTTCGGAGAGGTCGCTGCGCTTGGCGAAGCCCAGGGGCGACCTCGTGAAGGGACCGACCATGTCGAGCCCCGGACCGCGAAGGGCCAAGTGATGGGGATCGCCTGGAGGGCCTGTCTTTGGGAGGTGCATCCGCGGCGAAGAACCGGCATCCCTCGCAACATCGCATGATCTAATTGGCGTCGGCGGCGGCGGCCGGCCAATAAAAACCCCGGGCGGAACACCTTACCTACCAAAGCTCGTGGAGCCGCATGATGGTGTCCGTGATTCGCCAAAGATGGATCTCTCTCGATGAGCTCGTGTCCTTCCTCGAAGGTGATGCGCGGCTGGAGTACTCGGACGCTCTTCTTGTGTAGTGCTCGCGTTCGATGATGGAGTAAGACTTGGCTCGGCGGGGCGATGCGTCGGCCTCTTCCTCTCCATAGGAAGCTTGCCGCCCCTGTAACCATGCTAGGATGGGGCCGCCCCGGTCGGACCCCTCGGGACTTCGGCTGCAGGGTTGCGAGGACCTCGGGCCGGCGAGAGTTGACCTGCGTGTGTCGACCTCCATCGGCGAGCTCGAGCTCGGGGTGATCCTCGGCCTTGGTGGGAGAGGGAACAAATGGGGTCCCCGACGGGTGCAATGCGTGGGTTCGAGCCTTCCCCTTCAAGCCGGATGGAGGGTATGTATGCGGGTCGCGGCGAAGACGGGGCGGGACACTGGAGTCGATCGGAAGCGAAGCTTGGCGAGGACATCGGCGTCGCCGTTGAAGCGCGACGGATGTGTTTGAACTCGAGCCCGTCGAGCGTTCTTGAGCTCAGCGTACCTTGGCGGGAAATGCGCAATCATCCTTGGGTTGGCGTGATCCGCTTCCTTCGATGGGCGTCCGCGACAAGCTTGAATCTCCTCCGATCTCGGGCGCTTGATGCCGAGCTCGGCCGGCGATGCGCATCCGTTCACCAATGCCTCATACTTCGACAACGTTGTTGGAGGCGGTGAAGTGAAGGCGGATCGAGTACCCTGCGCGCATGTTGCGTGGTGAGGGCGAAGACTAGGCCGGCTCCGGCGCCGTACTTCTTCAGCGAGCCGTCGAGTAGGCGTCCAATACTCGGCGTCGTCGGGCCTAGGCGGTATTTGCGTAGCGTCTCGTCCATTTAGCCACGAAGTCGGGGAGAACACGAGACTTGATGGCGTCCCTTGGGGCATATGAGATGTCCGATCCCATGAGCTCGATTCCCCACTTGGCGATGCGTCCCCGTAGCCTCGGGGCTGCGAATAATCTCACCTAGCGGGAATTTTGAGGCGACCGTGTCGGGTGGCGTCCGGTAGTGCCGCTGCTTGCGGCGTGATCGGGAGCGCATAGGCGAAGCACGGAGCCGAGGATATCGCGTCTTTGTGTCGGAGAGGACCCGGCCGATGAAGTAGACCCGGTCGTTGCACCTCGGGTCGCGTGGCCTTCTTCCTCCCTTTGTACCACGAGCACCGTGCCTACCACCGCGAGGTGGCCGCGATGTACAAGAACATCGGCTCATCCCGGCTTAGGCGGAGTGAGTATGGGTGGGTTCGATCAAGAGCTCTTTTAGAGAGTCGAAAAGCGGACTGCGTGTTGGTATTTCTTAGTGTAGCAAACAAAGTCCGCAGCGCACGGAAAAGTACCGTTGTAGCACTTCACCTAGAAGTATTCCGTGTATTGAATTTCCACAGGAACGGAGCTAAGTCTGTTCTTCTAGCTATCAAGGGTCAAGCATAGGAGGTGATCCTAGGAGCGATGTGTTCTTTTCAAAGACTTAGGCTAAGTCGGGCTACTCGTCTATCAATCGAGTATTACTTCGGCATCCGGAGTGCACTTGGTTTGCCAAGCGTTTACGGCCTCTTGCTCTACTACGCAACCGGACGTGGAGGAGTACGATGATGGGCGAATAGGGCTGTCACCACCTATCCCCTACCTCACTACCGTGGATTGCGGAGCAAACGAGGGTGATTTATAACTTAGACACCACGTCTCACGCGTTACTTGTCACTACTCTAGCGTTGGCTAGGAGATCCCGTCTTTATCGGGGTCCTCTACTAGAGTATTTACCACGAGGGGCAAACAACGATCACGTAATTCTCGATAAAATAAATGATAGCGTGAACTTAAGAATGATCTTCGAAAGTAAGACACGAATAACTTCGCCAAGTCGTAAAGTTACCCAGTAGAGGTACAAGGTAGGGAGGTGGGAGCCGACGGATCCGACACTCAAAGCCGAAAGACCGGCGGGGTCGCTACTCCTCTTTCCTTTCTACCTGCACTCTCTCTCACTCCCATCGAGTGTCTTGGCACTCCCAAAAATCCGGGGTTGTTACAAATCCACCCACCTTACAAGGATCTCGCCCTCGAGATTTAGGGATTACCTCGGTCGGTGAAGGCATGGAGACCGTGTTCTTTTTATCTTGCTCGAACACTCAATCCAAATTTGTGCGGGGGTGTCCAAGGTACTCAACATGTATTGCGGTCCTAGGGTTTTTGTCAGGGCTTTTTCTTTCCAATGTCCGGCCGGTACTTGTCTCGGGTTGATAGCTTCCACGGGGTTGGTCGTATGCAACGTGCATTGGGTTATAAACGAGCCTTTGAATAGAGGAGTTTCAAAAAAGATTTTCACGGATTTGAAATCATTTGTTCAAAACGTTTCGCAAAACATGAGGTCCTTTGTAAAGAAAACATTTGCAATTTCCAAAACTTTTTAAATTGCGCGGTTTCAAAATCTCGTTTGTAATAGCGAGGAGGGAGAAGTTGTAGCAACTTTGAAACTGAGGGGAGGTCTCGGGAAGAGGGTTGAAATCGAAGCGTTTCGAAAAACAAAACCTTTTAAAACTTTCTCAAAATTTGTTTAAAGAAGCTTTGCTTGTAGAACAAATTATTTTCCTTTTGAAAGATTTCAAATCATTGCTTTTTCTTTTTCACAACAAAACAACTTTGAAATCGATTTGAAAAAGTTTGCAAGATTAGCTTTTGAAAGGAATTGGGCTCCGAGAGTGAAATCAAATACTTTGAAAACAAAGTTTTGAGCCAAAAGATTTGAAACAACTTTTGAAACAAAAGATCTTTTGGTTTGCAAACATTTGTAAAATAGGTATGCAAGGTAAAACTTTTGCTTTTCAAAATTTTATTCCGCAACTCCTTTTGAAATGGGAAAAAGTTTCAAACCTTTTTGAAATGAGATAGGTTTTCAAAATCTTTTCAAATCAACTCGATTGCAAATGCTGATTTCAAAAGTGGTAGGAAAAGGGTAGGACTTTTTCGAAAAGATTTCGAAGTCGATTTGCTTTCAAAATAGATTTGCTTTGCAAAAGAGTGAGCTTTTTCAATCAAAAAGGGGAAAATAATTTGAAAATGCTTTTGGTTGAAATCGGAAACTTGAGTTTCCGAAATAGAGTGGTAAAGATATGATGCATTGGCTCCGGTGATTCCAAGGGTCACTTGTCCGGGTCTTAAGGTGGCTTGGGTTTTGCTTGCTACATGAACAGGGGATCCCGAGTCATACGTAAATAAAGTAGCTTTTATAGCCTACACTCAAATAATGAAACACACAAGAAGAACTGGAACAAAGAAGCAAGCAATCAAGCAAAGATTACAACTCCTATGTGCATAGTGTTGACATAAGGCGACTCCAAGCCTTAGGGTCTCACACATCTGTCGATCTAAACGTGGGCGGTAAGAAGGAAATCATTTCCTAGAGGTCAACTTTCCGGAACATGGATGGTCATTGCATGCTTGCATTCAAGGTAGAGAGGGAATCAAGGAGTTAGAAACTCTAACTCGACAAATGAACAAGATGTTTGGCTTCTATACTAGTGTTGGGTACTAAAGGTCTCGCCCTAAGGTCAAGCGCTCTTGATACCAACTATAACGCCCCGATTTTCCACAAAGAGAAAATATACGAATTAAATAATAATGTGAAAGTACCACAAGATAACTCCATCACATTATTATTTACGATTAATATCATAGTCAAGCTTCGTACAAATACAAGAAAAATACAACTTCGGGGACTCACCTAATACAAAATTAATCTAGCGAAGCGCAACTCGGGATCTCGGGTACACGTGAGCGTCGAAGAGTGAAGGCTCCTCCTTCACGGGCTCCATCGAGTCGGCGTAGAGATTGGCGGAAAACAATCATCTTCTTCAAATACAAGCTTGAGCGTAGGCACGAAACCATCTAATCCTCCAAGTAGCCGAAGTTCACCTTGCAAACTAAAAATGACTTTCAAGTACAATGAGTACCGGCTATTTCCCACCCTATGCTTTGCTTTGCTTTGTGGTGCTTTGTGGAATGCAAAGGATATATCAAAAGGCCTATATTTGGTCAGTAGTTTCCTATGCAAGCATCAAGTTTAATAAATAAACAAGTTTTAATTACCATTCCCAAGCATCACACCAACCCCGGTGTAATGCCCAAACCAACATCATAATCAACTCAGATCCATTCCCACAACACATCTCATATCTCACACCATCGCTCAAATGACGAAACGACCCTTCAACTCCTTCGCTTGCCCTAATCGGCTCTCACCCTCCAGGCTCTCGGCCGTAATCCCAAACCATACTCAACTCGGGGTGAGAAGAGAAAACACCCTCACTACTCGGAGAGAGAAGTACCCGGGAAAAACCTAGCAAAAAAGACGGGCGCGGCCGAGGGTAGTCGGGCAAAAGGCCGGCGCAAACCCTAAGTAGTCCAGGTCTAGAAACGGTCCTAGCCCGAAGGCCGGACTATACATATAGATTTACAACTCTGCGGAGCGTGTACTCAAGACCACACGGCCGCCATCATCGGCGTAGCAAGTGCCTAGGGCCGACGTCACGGAGACCTCCTAATCCGACGATGCCACCCAAACCACTCGGCCTCGAAGCCCCTGAGTACCACCGGGGCCGAGGCTGTAAGAAACGGGACCGAGCTTGACTCCGACTCACCGGCTTGTCTCGGGAGGGTGTGAGTCCCGCCACCCCTACCTCCCTATATACTATCCGCTAACCTCCAAGAAGGTATGGCACCGCCGACTAAAAGGGGCAATCCGCAACCCGCCCATACGTAAGACGTGAGGTGAGCACCAAATTTCCCCAGATCCTTAGTCCTCGAAGATACAAGTCCTTAGGTATGACCAAGCAAGACATCTTCGAACTTCCTTTCCGCCTTCGTCCGTCACAGAGTCGGCGTCGGGTATCCAAATCCATACAAAGTTACCCACCACAGTGGGTTTGGGTAGGAGAGGCCCGTAAGCACTCTCCCCGGCAAGGCGGTCTCGCCGACTCGTCGTAGATCCCTGCCTGGTCGACACAACCCTCACCACACACCCAAGGCATACACGAATCTCACTCACCACATGACCTCAGTCACCGGGGCACCAAAGTCGCCCACAAACATACTCAACGCCCGGCTCATATATCCCGAGATCATATATATAACACGTAAGTGAGATATAGCAATCGATAGCAAAGAAGATATAATAAGCGCGTGGCTAAATCTATCGGGTATGCGGTGATGGGTTGCGACAAGGTAAAGGCTTCACAAGCATTCTACTCATGCAATCCTAGCATATAGCATTGCAACATAAAGTAAAGCGCTAGCAATCTATCATGGCATGCGTAATAGGATCTACGAGGTGGGTGGGAAATTAGCACCTCAATGATCGTCGACAAGTACTCCTCGACTCGAAGTCGTCCTCCTCGAGTAGCTCCTCCTCCATCAAGCTCAGGTCCCAAGCTAACCTCGAAGAATCTACCTCGCGATACTACACGCAGCGACAAGAGAGCAATCAATCAAAATAAAGGCGACAGGACTTAAAGGACTATGACACCGAAGGAACACAAAAGAGAACGGCTAAGCCCTCTCGGCGTATATCCGATCCTTGGACTAAGAAACAAGGGTGGTTGTTTGCTGGCACGAGCTCAAGTCGTTGCCAAGCTCGTATTTCACGGCCAATCGAAGTCGACCTATACGGCTCGGGGTAAATGGCATGGACTCTAGCTCATCCTAAGCGGACACCATTTGCTCACTAACTTTCGATTCAAAGCGTTATTAAATTAACGGAATCGAAAGGAGTGGCAAAGCAAGCGATTCCGATCTCCCTAATCCGAACGCCATTATAATTGACGAAAATTAAGAGAGGGTGGAACGAGAAAAGAAGAGAAGGAGCGACACGCAAGAAGCCGGTGCTTAATCCATTTGCGTGGTACCAAGACCAAGGCGCTTGAATTGCACTAAGAGGGGTCTATTAGGTACAAGCATGCAAGGGTTTAAGCACTAAAGAAACCAAGGGAGACGCGGCATTCACACTTCTTTAACCCACTCGTCATAGCAACGACGGGAATTAAAGGAGTGGAATCAAGATTTGCAAATAAACGCCAAGCAAGCGAGAGCTTCAATCAACGCCTTACTAGATCGGCGAGAATTGAGGCAAAAGACGAGAAGGAACAGGATCCGCACTCCTTCAACCGACTTCGCCATAGAACGGCGATGGTCGGGAGAGAAGAGACACGGTCCAACGATCCAAACCCACTCGTAGGGCACCACGGCCGTGCATCTAACGGCCACGGGGCTATTCCAACGGTTCATCGCGATCGCGGTTGTCACCGCTAGATCCGATGAAATGCTAAGGTCGTTGTGGTACAAGCATACGAGGAGGCAAGGATAAAGACTACGAAAAAGAAGGTAGAACCCAATGGCCATGGCGAGGCCACGAGCTTCACCTAAGCGAGTTGGCATCCGTCGCTCTACTAAAGCTAGTTCCTAATTCGTATCCCACTAAACTTGGTCATGGAGGTTTCGACATGTGCGGTTAGAATCAGCGTCGATATTTAATATCAGTCGAGTCCGCGATGACCACGTTTGTGGGGACGGAAGTAGGAACTAACGATCGTAGTTCGGCGAAGACAACTAAAAGCGAGGGGGCGAAGTTACGCTTCGACATTACGGCCATTGGGGCGAACCCACGGCCGAACGTTCGAACGAGGTACGATCCCTCGACCGGCTCGACGGCACGGCACACAGGCAAACACAACCCCACACAAGAGAACCACGACTCAACGGACCCCAAATGGAATAGCACATTCCATAGCGGAAGACAAAGGATAGAAATACAAGACCAGCGCGAAGGCACGGCACAGGCATCAATATATATTGAGAGATAGACAGGTTGATCACAAGTGAAACGAGCTAGATATATTGATAAGATAGTGATCATGCATGACAAGATAGAACATGATCAAGAACCAAGATGGATATATATTGATAACCAAGATCATGAGTAACAAGGTAGATATATTAATAAGATAGATCGCATGTACTAGACATGTATAATTGACAGGATAAAAGAAGAAGGGTGTCACGCGTCGTCATGGACGGCGCCAACGGGATTTAAAGGCCAACCTTGGAACTAAGGGGCTGCAGCGGCTCGATCAGAATAGCTGCAGCTTGCTGTTGGTCGGCTACAGCTTTCTTGGTAGCTTGCTGTTGACAACAGCAGCTAACGAAGGGGGCTGCAAGGTCCAGCGGCAATGTCCAGCCCCAATGAGTGGCACATTAGGCCCCTGCAAGATGTAGAACAGCGGCACGAAGGCCGTTCATCAAACAATGGCAATAGCAAGGCCACGATTTGCATGGTTAGGGGTCAAGGCTGGGTTACGATGGCTCACCATGGTTTGTTGCTGTTCCAACGATGTGGCAAGGCGACGCCTTGCTGCTGGTCTGCAGCTTCCCTGCAGCAATGCGGAACAGCGGCACGAAGGCCGGTCATGAGATGGGAACATTGGATCAGCATGAGTGGAAAGGGCAAAGCTTGGCTGCGGTTGACCCACCGGCTGTAGCTGCTGTTACTAGACAAATTGATGGCGTGATTAGAGATGGGCACGGTACAAAGGCAGCTGCGCCTGACTTCAATCCGAGGCACAACGAGGTCACTGCTTACCTACAGCAGTGTACAGACGGCGCACGAAGGCCGGTTTCAGCAGAACGGTGACAATCCATGTACAGGAAGGGAATACAGGTAGTGCCTTGGGCTGTTGGTGGCTTACCGATGGCAGGAGAGGCCAACAGTTGACGATGAGGACGTCCAGCAGTGCAACAAGGCAGCAGCTTGCTGTTTTTTCCCTACAACAGATCAAGGCAATGGCACAAAGTTTGGTCCCTGGCATGTCCATCGGCATAGGAAGAAGAAAAGGCAGAGGCTTGGTTCTTTGGGCATGCTTACCATCGATGGTTGCGGTTCTCTGGCAAGGCGAGCAGCAGGGTGGCCGGCAGCAGGTGGCTGGCTTGGCAAGGCGCTGGCGTCGTCAGGTTCCAGCCCGGCATCAAGCCGTGGTCACAGCGTGGTGCCAGTGCCGTGGGACGGCGTCATGGACAAGGCCACGGTCATGGTGAGGATGACGAACGCGTGCACCGTCGTCGGCTTGGCTTCCTGTAGCAGTGAAGATTCACGGCACGAAGGCCGGACATGAGACAAAAATGCCGACAAGGGCAGCAGCAAGGATGAAAGGGGTAGATTTTAGGTTGCTGGATGCTCACCACGGCTTACCATCAGCAGCGGTTGCATCCTGACGAAGTAGCAAGGCAACAGCTTGCTGCTGTTGGTTCCCAGGTGGTTGCCGAACTCAGGCAATACTACTGCTCCCCTGCAGCAGTGGATGGCATAGGCACGAAGGCCTAGCATCAGCAGTACAATAGCATCCAGAGAAAGAAGAAAAGGCCTTGGGACCTGGATGCTCACCGACAGGGCGCTGCTGCACCTCTTGGTCAGGCACGGTGAGGTTGGGATGCTGCTGGTGCTCGAGGTGGTGGACACCGGCGTTCGGTGCGAGGCTTGGAGCACGGCGCTGCTGTCCGGTGGCAGCAGAGGAGGTCAAGAACGGGGCAGAGCGGAGGCGATGGCGTGCTCGGGTCGCCATCGCGGACGGCGTCGCGGATGACGCGACGAGGTCGTGCACGCGGGCAGCGTCGCTGTCGTGCTCGACGAGGACGGCTCGGGGTCGTGCTCGGCGGCGCGAGGAGCTCGGCGTGTTGCTCAGGCACGGCGTCGAACACCTGGTGGGCGGCCGGCTCGTCAAGGCGCGGGGCTCGATGGCGAGGCCGGCAGCTGCTGCTTCCCGGCGAGGCTGGTCGTGGCGAGCTCGGAGACGAGGCTGGCGTGGACCGGGTCACGGGTCGTCGCGGCAGCGTGCGCGCTCCCGTGTACGACGACGCGGTCGCGGCGAGGAGGAACGCGGCCGGCTCGTGCGCGAGAACGAAGTCGCGCTGCTTGGACTCGGCGAGGCCGCTGCTCTTGGCCGCGGCGAGGACGGCTCGGGGGCAGCGTGGGCTCGGCAAGGAGGAGAGCAGGGGAAGAAGAGTGGCGGCGGCGGCAGCTGGTGAACAGCCGAGGGCGGCGGCTGCTCCTCTTTATAGCGCGGCGGCCTAGGGTTCGGTCCGGCCGTCCCGGTGTCCGTGCCGTCTGATGTGACGGCCGGGACACGCGGCAATCGATCCGGGCGCCTGTACGGACGTCGAGGCATGGTCGGCGTGGGAGCGCGTGGGAGCGGTCCGGGCGGCGGCGCGTCTGGGAGTCGGGGCGGGTGTCTCGCCTAAGGGTTGGAGGGCAGGGGCGACTTGGGCCTTGGGCCGGATGCAGGAGGTGAGCTGGGCTGCTGGAAGGGAAGAAAGGAGTGGAGAGGAGCTGGGCCTGCAATCCGTGGTTGGGCTAATAACATATACGACATGTATATATACATTGTATACCAATACACGTACATGTATAAAGGCCTGGATGACGTGCTTGCATGCTTTGCTAAATACGTGATTCACGTATATCAAGCAAATGGGTACTGGGCACATGCAGCGGTGTAGCTTGCTTGCATGCACACAATGATTTGCAAAGGGGATCAGAAAGGAGGAGGTCCGGTTGGTCAAGGGATCAAAGAAAGGCTTTTCTATAATTAGCAAAACCATATTTCAGAAGAAATGGTAGCCTGGGTCTAAAGAGTAATAGGAAATGAATTTTCCTATTAAGATTTGATTCAAAGAATTCAAAGAGAGAGTTCAAAGAGTTTGAGATAAATTCCAAAAAGGACCGGCAAGAACCTCGGTTTGTTGCCGACATGATTTGGAAGGGTTCCATAACTCCAACGGGTAGAGATTGCTATGGCTTGGTATAGACGACGTTGGCTTGTCGTGGTCTCTATTGGCTGGCGGTCAACGTAGGATATGGGCTACCGTTGATCGGGCGTGGTAAGACGACTAGGGTCGGGTGGTCGCAGGTCACATGGGACTATGGCTAGCCGGGCAAGGCTACGAAAGTGGCCGAGCAAGGTTACGATGGGCTAGAGAAGGTCATTGCTAGCTATGAATGGATGAATAGGGAAATGGCCAAGAGGTAGCTACGACGGTTGGTCGGATCGAGGGCGTTGGCATGGCTCTTCTTCTTGTCGATTAAGACGTCTCGTCATTGCGGTTTTCGGAGATCATAAGAGATAGTTAAGGAAGGATATTCCACTTAAGATCCAAGAGATACGAGAGATAATCCGGGACGATTGGGAAGAGTTCAGAGGAGACAAGAGAAGCTCGAGAGAAGCTCGGGAGAGACTACGAGAATCGACATGGGAGTCGGGAAGGATTTAAATTGAGGCATTAGATGTCTCCAAAAATTATTAGAGAATTTTTTGGAGGGAGATAAAAAAAGTGCTACGGATTTGTGCTCTCAGACACAAAACCTAACTCATCTACAAAGCTCTCAGACAAACTCCTACAAACAATTCTATATGAATGCAACGTTTTTACTAGTAGGTCCACTTACGTTTGACCTAGCAACTACATGATTCAAGCATTGCGGGGAAAATTTTTAAAAAGTTCGTAATTTTGGCTTCCCAAAAATCCGGGTTGTTACACCTTCGATGAACTCTCGGTGTCTTGGTACATGGTTGGCCATTAGAATCCGCGACCACTTGATTTTTGCTTGTGTGCGGAACACGCCATAGTGTCCTCCATATGGCGGCTGCGTGGCATTTCTCAATAATCTCTTGTCCCTCCTTGGTGGGCACACATCTTCTCAACATCCCATCGTAACATACCCCTGCAGAGGTGCGGATCGCCCCGGAGGTGGCGTCGGCTTTTCGCTTTCAACCGGGCGGGATTAGCTAGGTGGTACATAACCCGAAACCATAAAATTCACAATGTCCGCATACCATGGGGTTATGTCCTCCACCTTCGGGAGCATGTCGTCGCGTAAGAAGTCATTGATGGGCAGTTCTGCGTGTTAGTGAATTGCAAGCGCGACAAATGATCCGCAACGGTATTCTCTACTCCCTTCTTATCTTTAATTTCTAAATCAAATTCTTGGAGTAAGAGAATCCATCTTATTAATCTAGGTTTGGCGTCTTTCTTAGTGAGCAAATATTTCAATGCAAAGCATGACCGGTGTAGACAATCACTTTTGATCCCACTAAGTAAGACCTAAACTTATCAATAGCAAACACTACAGCTAGGAGCTCCTTCTCGGTTGTGGTGTAATTCAATTGAGCTCCAAAGTGAGTGTTTTGCTAGCATAGGCAATTGCGTGATGCTTTTTATCTTTGGTTTGGCCAAGGACCGCACCAAGCTGCGTAATCACTAGCATCACACATGATTTCAAAAGGCGGCGACCAATGGTGGTTGAATGATTGGGTGCTGAGATGAGTGCTTCTTTAATGGTAAGGAAAGCTTTCATGCACTCATCGGTGACCTCAAAAGGCATATCCTTAGCTAGCGGGCTTGTTAACGGTCTCGTAGTTTGTGAGAAATCTTTTTATAAACCGCCTATAAAATCTGCGTGGCCTAGGAAGCTACGGATTCCTTTTACGTTCACAGGGGAGGTAATTTTTCGATCACTTTGATTTTTGCTTTGTCAACCTCAATCCCCCTTTCGGACACTAGGTGACCGAGGACAATGCCCTCTCGGACCATGAAATGGCATTTCTCCCAATTAAGTACTAGGTCCTTTTCTTGGCATCGTTGCAAGACTCTATCTAGGTTCTCTAGACAACTCTCGAAAAGTCTTTCCATAGACGGAAAAATCGTCCATGAAAACTTCCATGATCTCCTCAATCATGTCTGAGAATATGGACATCATACACCTTTAAAATGATGCGGGCGCATTACACAACCCGAAAGACATTCTACGGTAGCGTATGTTCCATATGGGCATGTAAACATGGTCTTGCTTTGATCATCGAGGGTGGATGGGAATTTGGTGATAACCGAGAATATCCATCTAGGAAGCAAAAAGAAAGAGTGTTTCGCTAACCGCTCCAACATTTCATCAATGAATGGGAGTGGGAAGTGATCTTTCTTTTGTGGCGGCATTTAATTTCCGGTAGTCTATGCACATTCTCCATCCTGTGACGGTGCGTTGTGGGATTAATTCATTTTTAGCGTTTTTAATTACCGTCATGCCTCCCTTCTTAGGCACTACTTGGACAGGGGCTAACCCGATCCATCGTGTGGAACGGGATAGATTATCCCGGCGTGAAGAAGTTTAAGGACTTCTTTCTTCCGACTTCTCTCATTTCATTATTGAGCGGCGTTGAGATTCACGTGAGGGTGTTTTATTCGGGTCAACAGGGATACGGTGAGAGCAAATCATTGGGCTAATTCCCTTCAAATCATGTAAGGAATACCCAAGACAGTTCTATGTTTTTTTCCGAGACTTTTATCAATTTGGATGACTCCTCTTGGTTAATTTATCGTTGATAATTACGGGAGCATTTTTATCATTATTTAAGAAAACATAGCGTAGTCCTTCTGGGGAGTGTTTTTTAGCTCAATGGGAGGTGGTGTCAATTCTTCTTCTTTAGGGAGATCAATGAAATCATCCATCTCACTAATTTCTTCAATGAAGAATTTTGAGTCTTTTTCTAAGGATTCTTCAGAGTTTCAAAGGGTATTGTTGACACTACCTCTACGGGCATACATTTGGACAGAGGTTCCACTATTGAATTTTTAGCTTGAGTTATGGGTAGAGTGAAAGTGTCTCTTCCTAACTTTACATCCGAATCCCCTGTTTTTGGTGGGTTATTAAACAATTTTTCTAGGGGATGCCCGATTAATATATCAAACTCATCTATATCAAAAATATGAAAATCTAGACCGAAGTTCAATATCATTATTGTGAAGAATAACATCATGTAGTAACCCCAACCCTGGGATAACAGATCGTGTATCATGTCTAAGGGTTTTGATTGTAGGCCACCATTGTTGATCGTAAAAAACTAAAAATGGATTAAAAGCGAAAGAGTGGGACATTATATTAATGCCTACTTTGTGGGGTTGTATTGTACATTTTCCCGCATTCCTCGTGACGTTACGATTATAAGGGAAATGAAGGAGTGTGAATCCGAATTTCTTTCTTCGTCGACTCACTTTCATTAACCCATTCATTACTCATTAGTGTGGTTAACTCCCTAATTGATTCTTGCAAAGATTCTTTACTTAATGGTTCTTTAGGGGTTAATGGGGGGGGGTCTCTTCAGCGATTCGTACCTTGAGGTGTTTCCATAATCATCAAGAAATACGTCCTCAATGTTTGGGAGGTCTCCCAAAAGGGGTTCCTCCAATTTGGTTTGGGGAAAGGTCTCTCTAATGGGTGTATGTGGTTCAAAGAGGTTCGGCCTCGAGCGAAGAAACGTCTTTCGAGATAGACTTGCATTCTACAAGGACGGGTTCAAGAGGAGGAGTGTTTTTCTCGGATTTTTATCTAAAAGTGCTTCTCCTTCTTCTACAAGTTTATGTGAAAATGAGCGCAAGTACCGAAGTCTAGGAATTTGAGAGATTCCTTATTTAATCTGACCAAAAATGTTGCAATAAAACATGTCGGGACAAAGACAAGTCGGGACCGAGTTTATTAATGTTGTAAATCTATCCTGTGCTGCTTCCTATCTCTTCCTTCTCCTTTTCTTTGAAATGAGAGGATTTCGCAACGAAGGGCAACAATTTGGTGAGAGGGAAGAATGCTAGGCAAAATTTTGCTGCCAGTTCCTCCCAATCCCCATTTACTTTTCCTACATTATGATCGTACCATTGTATCGCTCTCCCGGTAAGCAAGAAAGGAAACAATTTCCATTTCAAATATTCATGTGGTACGCCTTCAAAATGGAGGCAACCACAATTTGTTCAAATTCCCCGCAAGTGGTGATATGGATTTTCTCTTTTCAAAACCGAGAGAAGGGCTGTTCCCGAACCATGGCTAACAAACACAGGCGGAGCTCAAATCTCGAAAGCTATGATTGGCTTCGAAGAAGATGGGCGTTCTAAGAGCTCGCCCTTTGGAGCGAATAGTTTGGAAATGGTGGCTGCTCCATTAAAAATAAAAATAAAAAGAATGGCGAGGGGGTAGGGCTCACAGCGATAGCTAGGTTTCACAAACTATAACGACAATCGTTCCCCGCAACGGCGCCGAAATGCTAGTTGGTATTTCTTAGCGTAGCGGCAAAGTCAAGCGCACGGAAAGTACCGTTATAGCACTTCACCTAGAAGTATTCCGTATCAATTTCCACGAGGAACGGGAGCTAAGTCCTGTTCTTCTAGCTATCAAGGGTCAAGCATAGGAGGTGATCCTAGGAGCGATGTGTTCTTTTCAAAGACTTAGGCTAAGTCGGGCTACTCGTCTATCAATCGAGTATTGCCGGGCATCCCGAAAGTGCATTTGGTCCGCTAGCGATGCCGCCTCTTGCTCTACTACGCAACCGGACGTGACGATGGGCGAATAGGGCTGTCACCACCTATCCCCTATCTCACTACCGTGGATTGCGGAGCAAACGAGGGTGATTTATAACTTAGACACCACGCCTCACGTTACTTGTCACTACTCTAGCGTTGGCGGGGAGATCCCGTCTTTATCGGGGCTCCTCTACTAGAGTATTTACCACGAGGGGCAAACAACGATCCCGTAATTCTCGATAAAATAAATGATAGCGTGAACTTAAGAATGATATCGAAAGTAAGACACGAATAACCGCCAAGTCGTAAAGTTACCCGTAGAGGTACAAGGTAGGAGGCGGGAGCCGACAGATCCGGCACTCCGACAGCGGCCCGAAGACCGCGGGGGTCGCTACTCCTCTTTCCTTTCTACCCCGCACTCTCTCTCACTCCCAATCGAAAGTGTCTTGGCACTCTCTAAACCACCCCGAATGTGAGACTATGAATTGTGTTGAGTTCATGTTCTATGGGGGGGGGGTGACCCTCCTTTTTATACACAAGTGAAAGGTGGTTTTGGCGGAAAGTTTGGCGGGAAACGGTGAAAAACACCTTCATGCACCGCCCTACTCCTCCGGCCGGGACACCGACCAAAGCGCGGCGGGATTGGGCACCAGGTCTTGCGGCGGGCACCGTTTTTGCGCATGGCCGCCCAGGTTTAGCCCGCCTGGTGCCGTGCCTTCGCCTGTGGGTGGTGGCCTGCTCTACATTGCTCTTCCAGAGGTGCTTTGGTCGGATTCGTCTGGTTACGGCACGCCACGTTCCTCTTGGCCAAAGCGTATTTCCCGAGTTACGTGTTGCTCTTTATTTGGCGTTCTTTCACCTTTTACGTGTTTGTTCCGCAACACAAATATTCTCGAATACAAGTGGAACTAGGTGAGTAGTAAATGTTTTAGTTAATTTAAATGGGTTTTATCTCTCTTAATTAGAGCTAAGTTGGCGGTATAAAGTATGTGATAGTGGCCGCCAAACTTTGCGCCGCCTCGGTCCGGAGTGAATTGCTCCGACTTCTTCGGGGAGCTTATACAGTCAGGAGGCTTCGTTCGCCTAGCCGAGCGATGAATCTCGCTAAGGGCGGCCGGGCATCCCGTAAGCGGCCACTTGCTGACGTTCTTGATAGGGCCCATGTTGCGGATGGCCTCGATCTTTCGGGGTTGGCCGATGCGCGCTGAGTCTGATGAAGCCGAGGAGCTTTCCCGAGGGACTCGGTCACGCACTTCTCGGGATTGAGCTTTACCCCCGAACTCGCGAAGCTTGTCGAAAACTTTCTTGAGGTCGGGGATGAGCTCTCCGGTCGCGTTTCGTCTTGACCACGATGTCATCAACGTATGCCTCTACGGCGTTTCCGAGAAGCTCTTTGAAGACTTTCGCATGCACCTTCAAAGGTGCCGCCGGCGTTTTCTAGCCCTAAAGGCATGGTTACGTAGCGAGAATCGCGCCGGGGGGTGATGAAGGAGGTGGCGAGCTGATCGAGCTCATTCATCGCGATTTGGTGATAGCCGGTAGCGTGCGCCGAGAAAATAGAGCGTCGCACCGGAGGTGGAATCAACGATTTGGTCGATGCGCGGCAAAGGAAACGGATCCTTTGGGCATGCCTTATTGAGACTCGTATAATCAACACACATTCTCCATTTCCCCGTTCTTCTTCTTAACTAGTACGGGGGTTGGCTATCCACTCGGGATGATACACCTCCTTAATAAAGCTTCGCCGCTAAGAGCTTATCTGTTTCCTCGGCGATTACTGCCGTCTGCCGCCGTCAAAGCGCCTGAGCCGCCGCTTCACCGGCCGAGAACCGGGCTTGATGTTTAAGGAGTGCTCGGGCGACTTCCCTCGGTATGTCTGGGGGCATGTCAGGGTCTCCGCCGAATACGTCGAGATTCGATGCGGAGGAAGTCGACGAGCTCGCTTCCCTATTTGGGGTGAGCTCGGCACCGATCCGAACGGTGCGCCCCCCCTCGTCGACCTTCACCGCCTTAGCGTCCTCGTCCGCTCGAAGGATCCCGCCGCCTTCTCGAGCTCGACGGAGGAGCCACCTTGCTCGACGTGCTCGCGGTCTTCTTGGCAGGCGGAGTCCTCGCACGCACCCACGCGAGCATCTTGGGGATGAGCTTCTCCGACTCGATGAGGGCGTCGGTGTACCGCGCACGCCTCCTTGTCGCCAGATTGAAGGCGCGCTCGAAGGTGGAGTTGACGGTGATTACGCCCTTCCGGTGCGGGGGATCTTGAGCTTGAGGTGCGTGTAGTGGGGGACGGCCATGAACCGTAACACGGGCCGCTTTGCCTGGTAGCGTGGTACGCGCTTTTGTATGAGTGTACCTCAAAGGTGAGCACCTCCTTTCGAAATTGTTTGGGTGCCGCTGAAGGTGAGGGAGTCGATCCGGCCCCGGCGAGCCCTTTGCTTCCCGGCACCACCCCTCGTGGATGGGGTCGGGTGGAAGGTCGGAGCCGAGCTCGCGTGATGCCGAGGGCCTCCATGGTGTGTCGGCGTGAGGAGGTTGAGGTCACGCCGCCATCCATCGAAGCACCTTCCGTGGGCGCTTGGTCCCGACGATGGGGTCGACGGCCGGCGGGAAGCGCCCGGATGCGGCACCGCGTGCGGGATGGTCCTTCTTGTCGAGAAGGTGATCGGGGCCTCGACCCTTGCGAGGTAGGGGGCGTCGCGGGCTCGGTGAAGAGAACCTCGCCGTGAGGAGCTTCGCGGCGCTTGGACTCGTCTGTACGGTGGTCGCCCGAGCGGCGTTGATGGCGCCGTCCTCGAAGAAGACGTCCTTGTCGCCCGCGTCGTCGTCGGGCTCGCCTTCGCGGTGCTCTCACCGCGCCCTCCCCTTCCCCCGCCCGCCCCGAACTTTCGCGGGGAGCCGGCGGTCCTTGAGCTTGTGCTTGAGGACCTTCGTGGTTTTGGGTAGGAGAGCTCGATTTTCTCGAAGAAGTCCTTGGGAGCGCCGGGCCGCGGCCTTGGCGCTCGGCTTCCTTTTCTCACGGCGACCACGACGAAGTCGTCCCTCGCCGTGATGGCGCTGTTCTTGTTCTTCTTCTTGGGCCGCGAGCTCGACCCTTCGCCGGCTTCATCGGCGACCTTCTCCGCGCCCTTGCCGGTGGTGCCATGGAGGACCACGGAGATGGCCTCCTCGCCCCAGCGGCGTGGTTTGTGGCGAGGTCGAGGAGGTCTTCACCGTCTTGGGCTTGCGGGTGCCGAGCTCACGGATGAGCGTTTCGGCAGTGCGTGGCCGGTCGGCGGTGATGATCTCGGCGTCGGTGGCGTCGGTGAGCTCGTTCTTGAGCTTGAGCGGCCGGATGTAGTCGCAGGCTCTCGTTCCTCCGCCGCTTGCAGCCACGGAGATCCCCACGTGTTGCTCGGGCGCGAGTAGGTCCCACTGGAAGTTGCCGAGGCGAAGACGTCGCTGAGGTCCCTCCGGGTTGTCGATCATCCTGCGAGGCAAGTGCTCGAGGCCAAGATCGGCCGTGTCCTTCAGGGGTACGAGGGGAGGTTGCGGATGATGAAGAGCTCGTCGTCGGCTCCTTCCGCCGGCACGCGAGGTGGTAGTCCTCGTGCGAACGGGGTCCGTCTCCCCATTGTACTACGGGACGGAGGGGGGCTCGGAAGCGGTGGGGGAGCGGTGCGTCGTGGACTCGGAAGCCAAACACTCGAGGGCATCTCCCGTCCGGCGCTAAGGGCTGCGGCCTCGAGCTCCTCCTCGAGCCGGGCGTCGCGTGCTCTGGGGACCGCGCTCTCCGCCCCCGACCTCCGGGAGTGGGACTACGGCGTGGTCCTCCCGGCCGTCCGAGCGCCACCCCTCCTCTTTCTTTGTAGGACCGTGCGGGGCGGTCGCCATCACGCGTCGTCACGGCGTTTCGCGACGCCAAGATCGGACGCCTCCTTCGCGCTTCGCCGTCGTCGGCGTCCAGGTCTCGCGGCGTCGCGGTTTTCTCCCTACGCCGACGACGCGCGTGGACTCACGGCGACTCTCCTCGGTTCGGCCTCGGGTTGGAGGAGGCCTCGTGCTCCCGCGAGAGCGTCGATGCGACGACCGAGCTCTCCATCTGGCGCTCCGCGGCCTCTCGATGAGGGAGCGCAGCTTGCTGGTGGAGCCTCCGGCCTCCGGGCGCCGGGCTCGGGAGCTCGTGGAGAAGCTCCGGTGGCGGCAGCGAGGTTCCGAGTGGCTCGCCGAAGACGGGCGGAGATCGTCGGCCTCGCCGATGCGGCGTCGCGCCCGTCCCCCGGGCTTGGACTCGGCCGCCGTCCTCCTACCTCCTCGAGGAGGGCGTCGCGCTCCCGAGCGATCTCGCGCTCAGCCTCCCGAGCTCATCGAGGCGCTCGTGGAACCCGTTGGGCGGGAGCCGTTGAGCGAGCCGTCAGATCTTGACCCCCGCGCCGCCGGTGTGCTAGGGAAGATTCGTCCCCATTCGTGGTAGGCTGCGCGACAAGCACCATCCGTGTCTCGGCACATGTAGCACTCGCGTGTGGGGTCGACCCTGCGAGGCTTAGGCTGCCCGGCGGGTCTCGAGACCGCCGCCCAAGCCCGGTGCCGCGCTCGGGCAGAAGAGCTGCCTGCGCGGTACATCTCGTCGTAGGCCGCGAGGAACTCGTCGGGGAGAGCGGCCCGCCGGCGTCATCGCAAGACGGCGTTGGCGGTGGAAGGTGACGTCGCGGAAGAGCTCCCGAGTCGGCTCGGGCGAGGATGTGCGGAAGCAGGTCCGCAATGGCGACGAAGAAGTGGTCGGCCGCCGCCAGTATGGGGCTCGCTGGCCCCGGTCGATCCCGGCGGAGCGACCAAGACGGCGTGTCGGCGGCGTCGCGGACGAGGCGAGGCGTTATCTCGCCCCGCACCACCCGGAGGGGAAAGTGGCTCCGGAGAGCCCTCGAGCGGGTGCCGGGCGAAGTCCGTGGTCTCAGCGCGCACGGCGGCCGGACGCCGGACGGGTGGTGAAGGGAGCCATCGGTGGTGATCGCCACACTAGCGCCGCCTACCGGGCGCGCCAACCGCCGTGGTCGTCGTATACCACGGTCACGCACGATGTCGACCGGGCTAATGTGTGCAACGATGGCCTAGCTCAAGGACAATGACACAAGGATTTATTTGGTTCGGGGCAAGCGAGCACCCTAGTCCGGTGTATGGCACTATCGAGCTCAAATTGCTCGTGATCGGGGCGTAATACAAGCGGGCGAGAGAGGGAGAAGTGCTCCCAAGTCTCGCGTGTGATGAGTGGAATCGAGCGGTGTGTGTGTGTTTTGAGTGTGCAAGAGAGCTTGTCCTCCTCGGTGGCTTGAGCCCTCCCTTTTATAGTCACAAGGGGAGCTCACGGGGCCACCGGCGGAGGACGTAAAAATAGAAGGAATACAAGTCATGGGGGAGAAGAGGAAAAGTCCCTCCGCACGTCGGGCACGCCGGGTGTCCGACGTGCGTCGCTGCCGCCACCCTACTTCCCCGGCACGCTCGCCGGTCGCCGTAGTAGTAGTAGAGGCGGCTCCGTATCCCGACACGGAGCACACGGACGCCGTGCTCTACGAGCTCGCTGGTCGGCGTGGAGGGAACAATGAGCTCGTCCGCTGCCGCCGTATTCCCGCGTCGTCCGCCCGTCCGTCGGGCGCACGCGCCGTGTTCTGCGGTCGAGGTCGTAAAGGCGCCGCCGTGCCCCTTAAATGTTTGTACTTGGTGTCGCGGGAAAACGTGTGGCCGTGAGAGGCTCGACGGAGAGCTCGACTTTGTCTGCGCCGAGGTCATTCTTGTCGCGTAGTGGTTGTCCCTTGCGCTTGTCATCATTTGACATGGTCTGACAGCTCCATGCCGCGCGTGCCGTCGATGATCTCGCGCAGTGGATGAGATATGGTAGTAGGTTGCGGCGTCGGCCGCGTAGCTGCGATTCTGAATCCTAATCATCGCGTCCCGGATTCTCCCGATCGCCCTCGGATTTGGTGCCGGGGAGCTCATCCGAGACGGAAAGGAGCTCGTCGTCCAGGCGGAGCTCGTTATATCTCCGCGCTCCTCGGGGAGCTCGTTCGAGGCGGAAGTTTTCTCCGGGACGAGCTCGAGCTCGCCCCTGGGCCTTTGCGTTCCGCGAGTTCTCGCTTGAGACGGAGATGCTCTCGTTGGGTTTCGGCTTTTATCGTGGGTAATGTCCCATTGCTAATGAGCACGCCCTCCCTCTAACACTTCGTTAGGGACGGATTGGGATGATTGACTTGGTCCGAAATATCTCGCCCCACAATTTGAAAATAAAAATTATGTTTATAATATGTGAATAATAATTTGTTTACTTAAAAGTTTATTCAAAGTTGACTCATTAAAATATTTTTTATTTGTTGTCTCATGTTTATACATGTGAATATATGTATATATATCCACGGGTAATCTGCAGGTTTCGGGTATCCATTCGGGTTTTGGGTACCCGCGGGTTTGGGTTTGGTGATGGATTTGCACCCGAATTGGTTTTGGGTTCGGGTTCGGGTTCGGGTTTGGGTGCACGGAGACTCCACCCGATCGAACCCGACCGTTGCCATCCTTGGTGCGGAGGGGAGCGCCGAGGCGGAGAAGGAGAGAGGAGAGCGCGCCGACGAGATCTGGCGGTCATCGAGTCGAAGAGGCAATCCATACAACGCGGATGGAGCCGTCTTCTCCACCTCGAGCACGGGCCGCTCCCGTTGTCTCGTGAGACGACGCGGCCTCCGTCTCAAGCCACGCACGGGGTGGTGCTTTACGCAAAATCAACGGCGAAGAGACGAGCCGATCAGAGAGGCGTGGTGTACGTGCCCTAATCTATATCTATACCTACTAATAAAGAGAGAAAATTTCAGTCCCACCTCCTTTTTTTTTCACCGGGCTTTTCACCTCCTTTTTCTACCGGGTTTTTTTACGCCCATCGCGCAGGGTTTGTAAGCCAGGGGCCATGATGATCGAAAGGCCACCAATCCCATGATGGCCCGACGGAGGGCCCATGAAGGATATAGCGAGCCCAAAGACCAAGTCACAACAAGTCGTCATGATCGGGCGGTGCGGGAGATCGGAGCTGTTTAGTCCCACCTCGAAAAAGGAAAGTAGAGATGCGTGGTGGAGGCGAGTACAAGAGGCTTACTACAAGATGGGTGGGCTACCAACCTGAACCATACCAGCTTGAACCATCTTTGAGCCACGGGCCATTGACTTAACTTTTTAAGGTTATATTTGAGGCACGTCGGGTTGAAAAACTATTTGCAAAGCTTTGGCCTCAAATTTCGGAAGAGCACCTCGGAGACGAACGTTCGTCGTGGTCCCGGTGGGCTGCCTCCGACCTTTCTCACAATCAAAGGAAGAGGACAAAAGGAATTAGAAATAAATAATAGTGTTCCAGATGCAAATATACCAAAGACAAATAAATTAGGGCTTAAACAGTTTACAAAGAATTTAGGGTTCCTTTTCTTATTCTTTTGTACGCATGGACCTATCGTTCTGGGACTGGGGACACCAGGCTCTTGGCTGGCTACGCCGTGAGCTGGGCCGAAGATCATGGCCCGTCCGCACAAAGATAACTTTTTTCTTTCTTTTTCATTTTCTTTTCTTTTAAATCATTTAAGACTTCTATAAATAATAGAAAATCAAAACAATCAAAAAAATACTAAAACAATCTTGCTATTACAAACTCCTTTTGACAAGGGCTACACTTTTGTCATGTGTCAAATAATACACAACAACATGATATAAGATACTTATCGCGTCAAACTTCATAACAAAAACATATTATTAGCCATTGCAGTTTAAATCGATGGTACTGATATCATATTTACCCATCACCCGTTGCAACGCACGAGCACTTTTCCTAGTGAGATAAAAAAATTTGATTTCTCGTTTTCCAAGAATTCTACTGCGATTCGATATGGCAGCAATTTTGTAAACAGCTCGGAATCGGCATCCCCTCCAGTGCATTCAAGCGCGCGTCCCCGGCCGTGTCGCCGCCTGCGCGATCGAGCCGTACCCTTCGTCCAAACTCCAGCGGCGGCCAGCCATGCCATCAGCACCCGGCATTCCGACGGTCGCCTGCGGCGCCGCCGCGCGCTCCGCCGCAGGCAGGCCGAGAGGGACTGGGCCGACGGCCTTCCCTGGACGCGCTCCTGGCAATCTTCCACAGGCTTGACCACGTCTACATCCTGATGGACGCCGGCCGCGTGTGCCGCTCCTGGCGCCGCGCCGCGCGTGACGAGCCCTTGCTGTGGCGCTGCATCACAATGCGCAGCCTACGGGGGCTTTCCTGCTACGCGAAGCACCGCCAAGTGATGGCCTCCGCCGCTGCACCGGAGCGCGGGGCAGTGCGAAGCGTTCTGCGGGCACCACGACGCCGGCCACGGCGACGCCTTCCTAGCCTACCTCAGCGAGCAGTGAGTATATATATTGCTACATTAGAGGTTTAGAGCTTTTGTTTCAACTTGATCTGTGTAGTATATGGAAGAATGGATTACAGGCACATCAAATATACACCAAAAAGTAGGTTTTATCTGACTATTAGTGGCCTAATATCGCTTCTGCCCATTGTTCAGACCCTTCTGATGCTGGACGTGGAGGAAGTTCCTCGGGGATATGTGCACCCCCTTATCCAACCGTTCATCGCACGGCATGCGCGCACCGTTCGCCAATATCATGAGACATAATGCACCGTAACATTCTGACGTAACCACCGTAACACCCACCAATGCCCTCTAGCATTTACTACTTCTGACGAACCACTGCACCAACACCAACCTGCACCACACAACTTCAACTCTCGTGCATTTAAACACGCTCTGCCCACGGTTCCTCCAAAGCAACTCCTCTACCTCTCCAGCACCATCCAAATTCCAAGCTCGATGCTTCCGCCAAGTGAAAATCACACCATGCCGACGCAAATCGGCGACCAACAAGAAGCGACCGCTGGGTCAGAAGAAGCTCCGCCAGCTCAGTTCGCCAAGTCGGTCGAGTGGTTCGAGCGCATGTACGCCGCCGACGGCGTCCTCCCCGACGAGGTCACCTACTCCGCCGTGCTCGACGTCTAAGCGCAGCTCGGCATGTTGAGGTGCTCGCGCTCTTCGACCGCGCCAGGGGCAGCGGCTGGAAACCCGACCATGTCGCCTTCGTGGTCCTCGTCATCTTCAAGGAGATGAGGGAGGTCAGCCGTCAGCATGAAGCCCAACATCTTCGTCTACAACGCGTTGTTCGAGGCGTCAAGACCGGCAAGCGCGGCCTCGCGCGCAACCTGTTCGAGGAAATGGTCCAGCAGGGCGTCGACCCTCCGCGCGCACGCTCACCGCGCTCGCTTAGATCTACGACAGGGCTCGCCGCTCATCTGGAGCAAATGGCGGTGCCCCGCCATGCGAGCGAATCTCAAGCTGGCAGTTTCATCAGATCAAGGGATGATCTGGTCTCATGGTTGCAGATGAGCAGTTCGTCATCAGTCGTTGCCGGATGACTGGACATAGGCGCAGTGGTTGCAGCTGCATACCGCTCCAAATTCCAAAGGAGGGCTGAAAAAGTAAGCTGGGTGATCATGCATTTGTTAAGTAACTTCAACTCTTCCATAGATTACAAAGTTAGCAGGTAGCTCAGAAGCCGCTTTTGACACAACAATGGCTGATTGTCAAGCTTCACTGCTGGTTTTGTTTCTAAAATTTAAATGTCACTTCTTAAATACCATAATCTTAGTGGGGGAATTGTATGATCTGTGAATTGTTTTACCTCCTTGGACACAATGTGCCGATTTGGCTACTACTAATATACTGCCTTGGAAATGATGACAGAGTTTTGATTCAACTTCTATCAGATTTGTGGACTTTTCTTTTTAACCAAATTCCAAAAAATTCGTAATGAGGTGTTGCTTTGTTTGGTCTGTTCTTATCTACAGAATAAGTTTACACAGGGAGCGACAGGACTGTAATACTAGAACGTTCCAACTGCAACAATTTTGCACAAAGATACAAGATGCTCATTAAATCCAATTGGGAGCGACATATTCAAAATCACAAAAATAATCCAAATTTCAGGGTGACCCCCTTACTTCTCAAGATAAACTAATCTCAATTATATATAAAACAGGCATATCGCTATACATGATGATTTTGTAGATACAAAGTACAGATGGGAACTTTGAAAATTTTCCTACAAATGTAAATGAGATCGGGTTTGGATTACAGGAATGCACAACATATGCTTCAGACTGACTCCAACAGCTAGCACCTAAATGAGAGAGGCATATGTCACCGTACCTAATGACATCGAGTGCAGCAAGGACAGACGGACACTGGTATCTAATAACACGAGTAACAGTAACCGTACCTAATGACATCGAGTGCAGCATTAGTATTCAAGCATCTGAAAATTATCAGCAGAGTAACAGTACAGGCATGCCATGAAGGCGTAATTGCTGTTGCTACAAACACTGATTCCTATGGTTCAATGATCCTCATGCCAATTCTCTACAGCCGGTGGCTCACGGAGCATAAAGTTCTAATGATGATGATGGACCATTCCTCTTCTAATTTCAAACTTGAATCAGCTCAATACATTCATACAAAACTTTTGGCAAGACAAGAGTGGCGCGACGCGTGGGTAATGATGTTTAGCTTCACTTATTTCTCATTGGATCTTGGGATGGGCTTGTAGTCGTAGCTGTTTATGTCAACCTTCTGCTGCAAAGCCTGTGAATGCACAAATGGCTAGCTTAGAGTTAAAGCAGACGTGCATTTTCAACATATGAATGCAGCATACCTTCAGTTCATCCTCTAGAGAGAGCTTCTTAGGCTTATAGGCTCCTTCCACTGGCCCCGTTTCGGCTTAGAGCTTTTTTGTTGTTTCTACAACCTCCCATTCTATATCCTCCTTTTCCTTTGTCACTTCTTTGCTGCACAAATACAAACCGAGCAGCATTTCAGATAGGTGAAGACCAAGGGAATGCACAACACACCAGTTTGCAATGATTTTGGCAAGTGCAGAGGGAAGTTTTAGCAGGCTGCTGGACCCTGATCCTAGGAATTCAAGAGCAGATAATACAAACTTGCAACACATCCCAAATTTCACACCTAACACTCAGTTCCCTACCCAACAACCACCATTCAACCATTCTCATTATCCCCAACATAGTTCATCTACCCATGTTATGCACAATTTGAATCCCTTTCGTGTAGGCAACCAACAAGTATGCTCAGCAACCCCCAATCGCAAATAAAGAGGTAGAGCAAGTTGAACAAAAGGAAGCTTCAGCGGCAGCAGCCCGGATGAAGGAAAGAGGGCTGCGAGAATTAATTACAGTGAGGGCGAGAGCCTACGCCTTGTAAGTCTTTGGATTAAGTATTCAGTAGATCCAATTCATGGCAATGGATCGACCGAGAGGCCTACTGAAAAAAGATCCGGAAAAAGACCTGTTTATGCAATGTGCCACCTGCTTTCCTTGTCCTCAAGATCGGAAAAGAAACAAGAAATTCAGAACTAGCAGTAGGAGAAATATTCTCAAGATCTGGAAAAAAAAGACATGAAACTCGAACTAGCTGTTGGACAACTGTTTAATGCACAGCTGACATGAAAGTTGCAGCAACTTGCTGTTGGAAAAACTAGTTGTTGGAGAATCTAGCTGTTGCAAAAACTAGCCGTTGGAGAAGCCAACTATAAACTTCCTTCTACTCCATCCACCAAACCAAACATCTTCCTTCTACTTCATCCACCAAACCAAACATCTTCCTTCTACTGCATCCACCAAAGAAATGGCTGAAGACTCGGAAAATCAGTCCATCAGTAGTGAGGACCTCAGAAAAATCATATTGGAGGAAATCAAATGACCCAATGGTGGCTCGTGTTGAAGCAAAATGCAAGCTCGGACTGAAGCTAAACTTCAAGCTCGATCAGGAAGCAGCATCAACTCACGAAGGTACATTAATAGGGATCTACCTAGCTGATGACATTTATCCAGATTGGGCAACATTTGTAAAAACACCCTTCTTTTTTTTTCCTAGCTAAAGGCCGCAGCAGATCGGTGAAACCGAAGGAGAAGGGGAAAGAAGCACGATGAAGAAATTCGAGAGGAAACACACTTCTTTTTTTTTTTTCTGTGCGTGGGTCCCTCCATCGTGTCAAGTCCGGTTCTATACATTGCGGAGCCGATAGCAGAACGCGTCATGTCTCGTGTGGGGTCGTCATCGAACCAACCGGGTACTAAACACTGCGCATGCTCTAAAAATGTCACACAAACAAAGTAGAAAAGTTGACCTGCTGAGGTTGTCATCATTTACTTTTCCCAATGTAGTCACAAAACCAAAGATATCTTTCATCAGTGGCATCTTAGTCCACATGGTACTATAAGTCAGCATTTTGTGAAATAAGAATTTACATATCCCAGAAGGCACAAAGCTACTGCAACTGAACTGAAGAGCTGAACAAATTAACAACTTACTTCCCAGGTCGATGCACGCCTCTTCGACGGCATGGAGTTGGGATTTGAGGAACCTAATGTTGTCCTCATGGTGGCTCACTTTGAGAGTTAGCCTCTTGAGCTTGTCCTCCATCTCCTGCAACATACACGCAAAAAAAAAAAAAAAAAAAAGAAACATTCAGAGAACAGTAACCTCGCAGCACATTGCACTTGCCTTTTAGTCATTCAGTGCTGGCAGATGAATAGTAAGTAGTTACTCTGGTAAACAAAAACTGTTATTGATCAGTCACAAACTTGAATATTGTTGTCAAAGGAACTCAGTATTTTTAACAGAAAACATGCAGCAAAGATTTCAAAAAGTGTGTAGCTATCATATGGCTCCTACAAAAATGGAAATAAATCCAGTTGATTTTGTTTTGGTTTGTTTCCTGTGCCTTTTCACCAAAACAAAAGAATCATCAATCTTAGAGTGGAGAAACTTTGAGGCAAAATTAAAACATTTCTTGTTATTAACAAGTAGACAATTCTATCTTGGTGAGATGGCATAATGGAAAAATAAAAATAAAAATAATAATAACAAGATCAGATTATACAAACATAGGTTTATATACTGCACGGAATACTTCATTACTTCATCAACACTGAGACCAAAGATGAAGACAGTTTAATTGTCCTCATAAGGGCTTCTGGGCAACCTATTTAGATGGAATCAAGTTTTGTTTCTTCTTGATTACAACTGGAACGCCTCTCATGTTAACTTGTTAAGTAGGTGCAGCTAAATAACAAACTCTTATTTTCTCCAACTAAAAGTATAAAAAACGAAGTCTGGACTGAATTGAACAAACAATGACTTTACTGATAATACTCCTGAACAAACTCCATCCTAAACACTTGTGGAGACCACTGATTCCTTTTTCCTGCCACGCTCATATGTTTTCCCAATGAATGCTCCAACAACATATTCTTATGTTGAATTATTATGATCACAATCTTTTATAGAACTCTTAAACATTAGCTAACAGAAAGTACAAAACAGAACCTTCAACTCTTAAAGTCCTTGCCATCCGTGATACTTCGGCTAGAGGTAAGGAATTTCTATCTTTCTATAACTGATACTAACTTCTTTTAAGGTGTTATATGAGGAGCTTGACAGGATTATTCAATATTCGAAACCTTTTAGTCATTCCGTGCTGGCAGATGAATAGTAAGTAGTTACTCTGGTAAACAAAAACTGTTATTGATCAGTCACAAACTTGAATATTGTTGTCAAGGAACTCAGTATTTTTAACAGAAAACATGCAGCAAAGATTTCAAAAGTGTGTAGCTATCATATGGCTCCTACAAATGAATGTTGAAATTGGTTATAGAATGGAACACAGCACATCGAAGACTGAGATGGTAAAAGCGGTGGAGCCCGGGCACCCACCTTCTGCTGTGCAGCAACCGCCCAGGCAGCATCGGCGTCGGTGGTTGGACACTATCCTCCACGCTTCTTTTGAACTGCGAGGCTTGCTTCAAAACCTTAGCATCTTGTTCCACTGGATCAGCTTTCTGAGTTGTATTCATGATCGTCTGACAAGTAAATAAGGAAAACAATTAGTGAGCAAACGACATGATATCATGGATCCTCTTGTTGCATAAAAGTAGCATGGAGTGACGGATCTAGGAATGAAGCTAGAGGGGGCTGATTTCTACTGTGCAGATTTTGACTGGGCTTAACAAGCCTAACCTTGGGTACTTTTAATCATGTACTTACACTAATAACTATAATCAAGTGCATTTTAACATATAATGATGCTAAATTCAAAAACAAGAAGTCATCTAGTTGACTTTTTCGTAAAATTGATGTATACATAGGGAAATAAAACTAAATTACACATTTTGAGCGAAGGAGTAATTCATGTCAATCAAATTATGTGTCTCAGCTTCTAAATTGTATAAACTCAACGAAAAAATTTATTAATTGCATAAATATTCATTCATCAGTGGCATCTTAGTCCACATGGTGCTATAAGTCGGCATTTTGTGAAATAAGAATTTACATATCCCAGAAGGCACAAAGCTACTGCAACTGAACTGAGGAGCTGAACAAATTAACAACTTACTTCCCAGGTCGATGCACGCCTCTTCGACGGCATGGAGTTGGGATTTGAGGAACCTAATGTTGTCCTCATGGTGGCTCGCTTTGAGAGCCAGCCTCTTGAGCTTGTCCTCCATCTCCTGCAACATACACGCACCCAAAAAAAAAAAAAACATTCAGAGAACAGTAACCTCGCAGCACATTGCGACGGGTGCCTCCTAAATCAAACCGTAAAAAGAGGAGCACCAGAATCACACCTTGCACTTGCATAGTGCACAATCTGCGACGGCAATGACGGAGCCGCCATGCCGCTCCTCCGCGAATTGAGCCATAACGGGAAGGCGTACTATGTGACCACCAATCTGCACCGCGTAAAGAAGAAACGAGAATCAAATTGACAGCGCCGAGACTGGTTCGAGGGAGGAAAGGAATTCGACAAGACCATGGAACACAGCACAGCGAAGACTGAGATGGTAAAAACGGTGGAGCCGGGCACCCACCTTCTGCTGTGCAGCAACCGCCCAGGCAGCATCGGCGTCGGTGGCTGGACATTCCGTCGAACACCTGTCGTGCACCACCAGCTGGAGCTTGTACAGCACACTGGAGGTGGAGCTGCTCGGTCCTTGGAGCCCAGGTCCGCCCGGCCGACCGAAGTTTCCCTCGCCGGAGAAGGAGAGGTGGAGGTGGGCGGAAGTAGAGAGGATGGAGTAATGGGCGCAGGCCAACCTGCTGCCGCGCGGCCCAAGCACCGCGAAGAAGGACGTCCTCCAACGCCGATGAGGTTGGGCGCAAGGCCCGACCGCGAGGGAGCCCTGGCCGCCGGACGACTGGGGTTGCATCCCGGCGAGCCAGGAGGCCGCTGGGCCGGTCGGACGACCGCCAGGTCATCGGCCGCCGCCGCCATGGGGGGGTGCTGGGGGGAGGTGGTGCTGGTCACCGGAGAAGGGAGCCCCTACTACCAGGTCGAGCTCCACAGCTGCAGGTGGCGCCATGCGACGCCGCGATCCTCCTCCGTGCAGGGTCCCCACCGGCATCGCCATTGTTGGCACCTCTCCGTCGCCAGACAATAAAAGCAGGACGTGCGCATCTGGGACTCAACAGTGAACGCAATAACTCCCCAACCAACCGCACCAAATAACCGTAACAGTAACGGCGCAGACCAAGGCCGTAACATCCCACATAAACCATATAACATCCTATTTAACTATCCCTCCACCA
>JADLZK010001233.1:0-88275 GCA_015847255.1 Hyparrhenia diplandra
AACAGAAAGAAAAAAAAAAGGTGGGCGATTTCGATCCAAAGATCTGCACTGAATTGATGTATTACACACTTGCTGATTTGGTGTAGCTGTATTCAATCGAATTCAGCATACATAGGCAGTTACAGCTTGCTGCTAATACTATTACTACTAGAACGTACTACATCATCAGGGACAGGGAGGGGGAAACCGGTCAAGTCTTTTTTACTACTACGTACTACTACTACAAACAACACTACAAGCAAAGCTAGCTAGCCATCATCCCCGGTGGAAGCAAATTAACACAAGCTGCATCCATCCATCATATACAAAACCATCGATCCAGCACTCCAAACCCATCTGCATGCATCAAGTTAAAAACAAAAGAAAAAAACCCCAATCTGACGACGGCTAGCTAATAAAGCTTGTTCCTTGATTCATCAATTCCCCGATCGATCGACCAAATGTCCCAATCGCCTGCCTGCTCCGGCCCGTTGGCTGCTTCGTCAGGCGTTGCCGCGCTGGGCGGCTCTGCTTGCGTGGGTGGGCAGCAGTAGTGTCGTCAGTAGCTCAGCTGGTGGCCCATCTCCCAGTTGAGCGTGGACGCCACCCTGTCGTGGTAGGGCTCGTACTCCTGCACATCCATCCATCGCATTTGCACAAGGTAACGTCGTTAGCAACGGACCAAGAACTGAATTGGGAGTTGCTTCTGCTTGCACTGCATTGGCAGCAGCTATATATATGTATATATATATATATCTAGCTAGAAACAAGGCAGGAACGAACCTCGAGCTTGTCCATGAGCTCCTGAGCGGTGGGCGCGAGGACGATGATGCGGCGGGCGCTGGTGTTGATGAAGCCTTCCTCCACGGCCTTGTCGATGAAGGTCAGCAGCGAGTTGTAGTAGCCGTCCACGTTGAGCAGCCCAACCTGCATCGAAGGCTGTTGGTCAGAGCACAGCACAGGAGTAGTAGGTAACGGCACATGCATGGCATGCGCCTAGCTAGCTAGCGATCGATCGAGGCGGCAATTACGTACGTACCGGCTTGTGGTGAATGCCCAGCTGCGCCCACGTGATGACCTCGAGTAGCTCCTCCAGCGTCCCATACCCTCCTGCATGCGTACGTGCAATGAAGCACAGTCAGTGCATGTCTTCAAAGTTGGAATGAAAACAGCTAGCTCCCAGTGAATGAAACAGCTAACGTCTCATTATTGGACACGTACCCTACGTACTGTACAATGTACGTAGTACGTGCATGATGCATGTGAGGCGCTACTATGCACTAGGCCAGATGAAGATGCACGAGTCACTGTACTACATTAGAGAGATCCATCTACTACTACCGGTAGTACTTCTAGAAGCATGGACGTGTGGGTGTTACCAGGCAGGGCGATGAATGCGTCGGACTGGCGCGCCATCTCTGCTTTCCTCTGGTGCATGTCGGCCACCGGGCGCACCTCCCCGACTGTCTCGCCACTTATCTGCACGTATGCCAACAACACACAGCCAATGCAATTTTATTACCCTGCTCCTGGACAGTTCAGAAATGCAGATAGTACCACCACGAGAAACACAAGCATGGTATACTGTAGTATGGTTTATTTTGCTTGGAGGGATCATTGGTTCTCTTCAGCCCCTTTGGAAGTGGTAAAAGATTGGATGACTTTTTTTTTTTTTTTTTACTAATGAGTAGTAACCAGGATGATAGTAGGCGACAAACATAAGAATGAATGTCCACTGCAGTCTGGACCAATGGTTTAATTTTATGACGTGACATAGGTATAATACATATTCTGTGCGGCTGATGAGGCAAGACCGTGAAAGATTGTTGAAACAAAATCCTACTGAGACTACAAACCTCTCTGTTCTATAGCCTAATGAATAAATAAAGCATCACTAGTAGTAGTATATGAGTACTACAAACCATTTCCCCGGCAGCTGGGGACGGATGATGCCACCGCAGGACTTTTGGGGAAAAGCAAAGGAATTATTTCATCCCTAATTAACAAACAAACAAACATCTGTCCGTACCGTAAAGCGGCGCTTTTGGTCACTAGTTTATCCTCACGCCAAGATCTGGGATTCGTGCCCAAAGCATGCCATGCCCAGGCTCTCGATCGTTGCTGATTTGTGGCATGTCCCCCGGGACTCCAGCAGAGCCCAAACTCCCAAGCCCCATTTCATAACCACTTCTACGACGCCCCCCTACCCTACTACGCGCACTCGGAATGCTAAAAACAAGTTGAGCGCGTGCGTGGTCATGATTATTAGTATTGACCAGTTTTTTTCTCTCTTCATACTGTACTATTATTAAGGAGCTGTGACACTGACATGCAACTGAGTGAGTGGTGTGTAGTAGTAGTAGTGGGATTGAGAGTGCAGTGAGTAGTAGGCGTGGTATGCAGGGACGGCAGGCAGACATACCTCTGGTGTCATGAGCGTCTTGGGAATGACCCTGCATGCGCACGCGTCGACAGCAACATGACAAAAAGAGTCGATCAGCACAGGCCGGAACAGGCAAAGCCACACACAAACATTCATTCTTCTTGGGATGCATGAGGTGCTTGCGTGCTTACCCGATGACGTGCCGGCCACCGTCGTAGACAGCCTGGGAGACGAGGCCCATCAGCCCGATGCTGCCGCCGCCGTACACCAGGTCGACGCTCCGTGCCACCTGCATGCATCCACACAAACACCCATCGATTATTACTACTTAAAACCGGTGGGCCGGCGTCGTACGCATGGCAATGGCACGACTCGTCCGTCTTCCCGGTGGTCGCGTCGCGTGTGGGCGAACTGGCGGTGCAGTCCGCGCATGTGCTGTGGCCCGTGCTCCGGTCCGGTGTCGCTAGCTCTGCCTGTCTCGTGACCTGGTGGTAGCCGCCGGCCCGGTCTCACTCATTATGGACGCGTCAATGCGCTAGGCCCGGCCGGTGGTGACAGATGCTGAGCCGCTACCGGATGAGGCAGGGTGGGTGGTGGGTGCAGGTGCAGGGACCCCCAGGCCATGCACAGGACTGACTGTGTGTGAGGTGAGGAGCAGTGGCTGCAGACCGCGCGGCGGCGCCCACAAAGCAGCTAGTGCTACCGTGTCACCATGTCCTGCGCGCCTGGTTTTGGGGTTCAGCTCTCAACAAAAGCTGGAGACGCGGAAGTGGAACAACGACAAGGGATCTACGTAGGAGTACTACTTATTTGGCAAAGTAATTAAGGGCAAAGCCAGTTCACTCAAGCTAGCTGATGGTTACTAGTAGTTACTGTACCTGTATTACTTCTACCATACTACTACATAGTACGAACTACGAATTTTGCATATGGATTTACTGTGCTTAATAAAGAGGCCGGATTGCACTAGCCAATAAAGTGTGTGAGTGTGTGAGTGACACAGACAGATGGACAGGGCGGGCGAGTTGGTTACCAGCTCGTTGCCGAGCTCAATGGCGGCGTCATGGTAGCTGCGCTTCTTCCCCTGGCTGCTGCCGCAGAAGACGCAGATCCTCTTGAACCTCGACTGCCTCATCGTCATGGCTGGCTACCAGCAAGCAGCTGCCTCTCCCTTAACTTGCTCTGCTAGCTACCTAGCTAGCTGCTTCCTCACTCGGTGCTGTCGTCGTCTACCTTACGAGTTACGACGACGCGGCTGTATGTATAGTTGCTTCTCTCGCTCCCGTTTGCTGCGGCGGCCGGCGAGAGGTGCCGCTTGGTAGTAGCTAGCTTAGTGCAAGCGAGGAGCGCGCACTACAGAGAGAAGATGGATGGCCGGCCTTGGTGGTGTGGTGAGCAGAGGTGATGCCCGGCACCGAGTGCGCCACCATGGCTTATATAAAAGATCGAGCGGCCGCGGGGAGGGCGAGGAGAGGAGAGAGAAACAAAACGCCGGGGACCGGTAGCGGACCGGGTCGGATGGTGGTGACAGGAGTAGTGTGTGTGTTGTACGAGTGGAGAAAGAAATGCATGCACATGGTCGATGATGGACCAAAGGAAAAACGCTCAGCAGCATCCGCCACACAAGGGCCCGCGGATGGATCATGGATGGCTGGCTTTACAGTGAAACGGACGGTTGGTTGTGGTTGGGTTGGTTATTGACGGCTGACTCGATCACCTTATCGGTTTTGCCGGGTGTAATTAGCGGCAAGGCAAATTGCGTGCGTGCTTGGTTATCTTTGCTGATACTAATATATATGATTTTGTTAGGAAAAACATAATCATGGGGCTGACTCGTGCGCTGACATACTAGTACTTGATAGTGATATTGTCTTAGTTTTGTGGAGGTGTTGTTTAACTAAATTAGCAATCAGTACGAGATAAGAGCATATTTCTAAAGGCTTTTTAGAAGCTCGCTTTCTAAAACATTAGTTTTGGAGAGTTATTTGTATAAAATTTTTCTTTAGACGCTTTTTATATCTTGCTTTCACTCTAGAGAGCCATTAATTCTCATTTTCTATCTTTGTCTAGTGAGAAATTTGGAATAAAAGATAGTAACTATATTTTAGATAGTCAATTAAATAAGTTGTTGACGGTACATTTATGCTTTCCTTATTCCACACTTCATACAGTAGTTGTCAAATAGGGATGGACGTATAGGACCTTGAGAAATTTGGAATAAAAAAAGATAGTAACTATATTTTAGATTAAATAAGTTGTTGACGGTACATTCATGCTTTCCTTATTTCACACTTCATACAATAGTTGTCAAATAGGGACGGACATATAGGGACGTTTTGGTGGCCACATTTAAACACCGTTAGTAGGGGGAAAGAAATGTACGGTAGCGCCTAATAGGGGAAAGAAATTTTAACTATGTGTTAGTTAAAGAACATTGTTTTCAAGGGTGACTTATAATATAGATTTATTTTTCAGTGCCAAACAGATAATTCTCTCCATATATATACAAATGAGTACATGAGTCTATTTATACACATTTTTGTGTATATTATGTAATTCATCAAAAAAAAGAAAGACTATATATACTCCTCCCCAACACTGATTGTTCCCGGATGAATATCTATCTTAGAACTAATGATTTTTCGTTATGCATGTGCGGGCATGGATCTAAATTGACAAATATTGGGTCAGCGTGCTCATAGATTCACCAAAGTGATATGCATGATATGTGTTATACTTATAGATTACCGACTTCTTATTTGGGTCCATATTAGTTTTTTTTTTTTTTTTCTCCAAGCTCCGTTGGCATAGAAATTTGGCTATATATAATGATGATGTATATAACATGTGAGCAGAAGCTGGGTCAAAATAGATAAATCGTCTATGGTCCCAAGCTTTCAACGGAAACGCCCTCCACACGTTCCCTTCACGATCTTATCCTCCTGTGATGTTCTCTTTGTCTTTCCCTTTAGTCTCTTTCTCCCCTGATGGTTAACCTCCTCACACACCGCATATGCTGCTAGCTGGTGCTGCCAAGCCTCCTCCTCCTCCCAAAAAACACTAACTTTACAGTGGAATAAAACCCAGAAAATAAGTTCAAATTGATGATTACTATCTCTGTTTCAAAATCCTTAAATTATAATTCATTCTGTTTTTTAGATACATACTCCATCTATTTAAAATTACAAATCATTTCAATTTTCCTAAAGACATAGTTTTATCCAATACAAATAATAAATAGGCCATGCATGGGAAACAACTAAACTCCATTGACCTTACTTCAAGGAGCTAGCAACATTATACTTGAGTTCATCCGTGCGCCCAATAACCGTAACAAATGTGTCCACCTGAACAATACATGCATTTTTTTCTCAATTGTCAATTGTTTTTTTAGAAAAAATATTAATATCTCAGTTTACGGATGGATTAATGCATATGGCTGCCAATTGCGAATTGTGAATCGTTAAACACACAACCTTCTATTTTACTGATCAAAAAAAACAACCTTCTATTTTAAATACCACAAGAAAACATCCTAATTAGCAGTGGCACTTTCTTACGCTAATGTTCTGCGACACCTTTACCCCCATTACTTATTACTAACGTGTTCGGTGGTTAAATCAAATGGACTTCTTCATTGTCGTTGTTGCTTCTGAAAGCGTGCTTAAGCCACGTCATCACGAACAAAGCCCGAGATAATTGGAACACATGCTCTCCAGCACGAGCCCACGACAGGAGGCACCCCATGCCGCCATTCGCCGCCGTGGGACAATACATCCGGCATCGGCGCCGGGCGGGCGCACAAGGCACAAAGCACGCACGCACGCACGCACACGCCGTCGGGGAACGGGGCCATCTGCCCGCGCCGGCGCGGCACGCGGGCCGACGCGCGCCCGCACTCCTGGCCATGCCGTACGTAAACGTAGCGAGAGCGAGGCCACTGCCGGTGCCGGCCGGCACGGGGGATGGGCAGGCCGCGGGCGCGCGGTGGTGGCGGCAAGTCGGGGAACGGGGCGGAGTGGGGTTCCGTGCCGCGCGTTCGAGTCCGCGCGCCCTGCCCGGGGCCAGGGGCCGGTACGGCCGGCGACTCTTTGCACGCGCACCGTGCCCGTGTGTGCGGCATCGTTCGTCCTGGATGTACCGCCACGCTCGCCTTGCCGGCCGGGCGGCACGGCATCGGCATCTGTCCATCTCCTCGCCCATACTGTACTTGCGTGCGTGCGTGCACGCGTGATGGATTGAGCCAGCCAGCCAGCGTTGGACAGACAGATGCCGATGCCGATCGAGATGCTGCGTGTCGTGTGTGAGGCCGGTCGGAGTGGGACTGATCAGTGGTGTGCTGCGGCTGTACTTGCCCGTGCACATGTGTGATGTCCGCGTGTTGCCGCCGCCCGGTGCCTGCCAGCGACTGGCCCAGTTCCGCCCGCTCTGCCAGCCGCTTGGGAGTGGCACGGTGACCTCCGGCCGGCCCCCGTGCGAGGAGCCCCCGACCTCCGTACAGTTGCCATTTCTTCTACTTAGTCACAGTAAACCCTTATTAATTAGTTCCTTTATTTTATTTCGAGCGAGACAAAAAGGGGAGCAAATCTGAGATCACACAGCATCAGAAAAAGCGGAACTCAACTTTTTCTCCGTTCCTTGTTATTACGATCACACTCGATCATCCATCCCATGCATGAGCATGACGTTTTGTTTATCATTAACAAGAGAAAGAAACTTTTGTTCCTTCATCACATGATCTAATTATCCAATCAGCTGGATCGCTAATAAATAAACATAAACACAACACAACCGGTCCGGGCAGCTAGCAGGAAGGAAGGGAGGATCAGATACACCGGAAAAAAGGCGCGGTTGTTGCCAGCTTCGCTTCGCTTTAACCATCCATGCGACCATCAGCCCGGATACCTTCTGAATTTCTGATGGATGGCATGGCATGGCATGGCCCCCAAATAAAATCCGGTGGCCGGCCTCTGTTGCGCCAGGCTCACGCATCGCATGCAGTAAAAAAACGCGGCACCTTTTTCTGATGAGAGACAGACATGTTGGGTGTTGTTGCTTCAATGTTCCACCTGCGGAAAGCTGAGGCTATCACGGTTTCCGGTGCTAATGACGATGATGAAACCATCAGAAACCGCACTAGTAGTACTTTTTATCCGTGGACGCAGGCGGTGATGGACCCTGGGATAAGAATAGGGCGACACGCCGTTGCTGCACGCCCTGACACGCACCCGGATCGATTTGACTGCCGTTTGACCGCCGGTGGCTGTCCCGACACAGTAGCCCTACTGTTACTGTACTCCTCCATCCCCTCTTAATGAAAAACGGGTGAATGGCCCGATCGCGAAAAAGTTACTGTACTCCTCCATCGCATGCCTCTGCTTGTTGGCTTGTTGATGCCCTGGTAGTCTAGAGCGACAGAGCATGCAACGGCCACCGAGAGTGTCGTCGTATACCGACCAGTTTCCAATGATTCCCCATCTACCCGTAGTAGACAAGGATTTACTAGTAGAACTGACTGTGCGTTTGTGCCAGTGTGCCACTGGCTGCCGACGGCGAGCTCGGCGTCGCATCGCAGCGCATGCCACAAGGCGCCAAACGCAGGCAGGTAGCTTGGCCTCTAATCTTGCACAGTTACCACTAGTCCATGTCTACTATTACTGTGCGTGTTCGTCTGAGAAAAGAAAACAACCGCTGCTCTGCTCTACTGTGAGTATGATGACCGGGGAAGATGAGAGAGTAGGGAGACAGGCATCTGCGGAAATTAAAGGGCGGTGGTGACAACATGAGATGGCGGAGAAACCGTGGACCGTCCGTCCAATTATCGTGGAGGAGACAGCGGTCGTCGCCGGCTGGTCACCAGGCACCCATGGATAGCCAACCAAGCGTCGTGCCCACGCATAGCCAACCAAAGGAGCTAGCGAGGAGGGAGGGATACAAAGCAAGAGAACCAAGGCGGCACGCGATCGATCGATGGTGTATGGGTGCTGGTGCTGGTGCTGGTGCTGGTGCTGGTGCTGGTGCTGCACTGCCACTGCACTAGCTTAGCCGCCTAGGACTAGTCTTATTCTATGCGCCGGCCGGTCCGGTCCGGTCATCCTGCTGCCCCCTCGTGCCCCGGGGATAGGGGACAAGCGCCTTTTGGGTAATGCTGCGTGCAGCCTCGCCCCATTCCACTCGCGGGTCGCGGCACACACCCCTTTGTTGCTTCACAGGCCGAGTGAGAGGCACCTTGCTGGTCTTGCTGGTCCTAGAGGCAATTGGATTTTTTTTTTTTTTTTTTTTTGATGAAAGAGGCAATTGGAATTTTCAATAGAATAATCTCCCTCCGTTAGTTAATTTTTCGACTTCATTTAAATCGTATAAATTTGACTGCTCGTCTTATTCAAATTTTTATGTAAATTATAAAACAAACAAAACGTCATTACAATATCTTTAGTGATGTAATAAGTCATAACAAAAGTGGTAATATTTATTAAAAAGTTAAATAAGACGAGAGAGATCAAACACAGTTTATACGAGTTAAAGAATTGCAAGTATCGTGGAACGGAGGGAGTACGATGACAATTGTGCTCGACTTTTCTGCAACTATATGATGATGAGACGACACACCCTGCACAAGGTGAGCTCTCTCAGCCTGTGGAGTCACACAGCACGACGCAGACACAGGGACACCAGCTAGCTACCTTGACTGAAAGAATAACCAGCTACTAGTACTCGTAGCAGCTAGTACAATGTCAGTTTGGGACAGCAACCAGGGAATGGAGCTCCAATCGAGCTCCTTTCCCGTTCCCAACATCTGCACCTGCCGCGAATGATTCGGCCCCTAGCTAGTGTGCTCGGCACTATAATATTGTGAAAATCATAGGGCTCAAGAATCTCCAACCAGCCAGGCCCCTACCCCCTTCTTTCTTTCTCCCTGTGAAACCTTTTTTTTTTTTTTTTTTTCGTCCTTTTTGTCTTTATTTATACTTTCTCTAAGATGATGATGATTAATTTCATTTCCTTGTGATATGGCGGTGTACTGCCAGTTCGAATGAGCTCGTTACAGAATGATGAACGTTAGGCCATTACTGCTACAAAATGCACATATGATTATTTATTTTTATTTTCCTCTCTCACTTTTCTTCTTCCTAAACATCATGCATGGAAGAAAATAAATTAAATTTCTGGTAAAATAAATAAAATATCCCCCACACTACAATTTTAATTAATGCACCCACTTATTACGTCGGATCTACAGTTCTACACTTGCACGAAGTACTTTTTTTTTGATGTAGTTCCATAGTATACTTGGTGCAACTAAAAATTTAGATGCGGGGAAGTAAGATTTCACTTGATTTCTACAAAACCTTTATTCTAGGTGTCAAACTTCTCTAAATCATCTTGTAGTATGCTCACAAAATTCATATGTATGAGCACTTTTTTTTTTTCAACCGGCCATGATATTGCAAAAGTGTAAATTTTTTTGTTGAATCCGACAACACCGAGAACAAATTTTGTACCTTTTCTAATTGGAAATCATGAGGCATTCCACCAATAAAACTACGACGACATTACTTTGAAAAGGTGCCAACACAAAAATCTAGTCACTTTTGAGCCACCATGAAATCGGATAAGTTAAGAAAACGACATCTCCAGTTTGATTGATCAAAAGAGTGGTGTCTAGGAGAAAACTATTATTACCCTTGCTATGACACAACTATATTGTCCTTTAAACATGATTGCTACTTATTTCATCAACTCGATTTAGCAAGATAATTATATAAAGCACCTAGAATTGCTCTTAGACACAGTGAAGGGTGCTATTGGTTGGCGAGGTAGATGATCCACCGGGGAGTTGTGTTGGCGTGCAAAATTAATTTTTGGTATAGTATTTTTTTACCGAGAACGTGCTTAACACATGTTTCATTAAGAGAAGCTAGAGTTTTGCCTTACAAGTTGAGCTAATGCCATTAAGCTAGGTGCCTTGTATTAGTCAACTAACCAATTGTACATGAGGTCAATTATATGAGAATTAATGAGTGACATAGTATGGAGTTGTAGAGAGCGGAAGGGATCGCACAATGGTGTACGTAGTGCGTAGTATATTAGTAGGATCTCTGCATACCAGAGTCAATTTGAAGGGTCATACAACAAGCTAAGGGTTGTGCCAATATGGATGGCCAAGGCTGAGCATAAGGGTTGTGCCAATATGGAAGGCCAAGGCTGAGCAGAAATGTAATTTTTTTTTGTATGGACGTTACTACATAAGAAGATCCTCACACGACTAGAGAGAAATTGGCCAAATGACCCAACATGCAAACTATGTTCCGCTAGTTTGGATGAAGTTACATAGGCACTGAAAAATCAATTTAAAAATTGAAAATCAGTAAAATCAAGGCAAAAAAGACCAAAATGACCCTTATCCTTAACTTCCGCCCTCTCTCGTCTACTTGTATATTGATCAAATGAGATCTCTTCCAAGCTGTTAAAGTACAAATGAATATACTCAGTTTGACATATTCGATCGAATTACTCGGCGTATGCAACCCGATATGGCATCAAAATACTAAAAGACACCGTATTGAATATGAATGTTGGCTAGCTAGCGCAATCAAATTAGTGCACGTGAGGTTTTCAACTCCTACTATATTCAAAACTCAGGTCGCCTAAAGGATAACACCAACGCCTCTAGAATCTGGACAGCTATATTATACTAACAAAAATAGTGGTCAAATTAATAAGGCACGTGGAAGATCGACCACGCCATCTTTGGGATAGAGGAGAGAGTGTAACGTTTGTGTTCAAAATCTGAGTTCAATGCATCCCAATGAATTGGCAGCATCTACGTGTAGGTGCAATGCAATGCAATGCAATGGAAATAGTGGGTCGTGCTGGGAAATGGAGACCCCACTGCATGCTCTCCAGCTATACTCACTTGCTAACCTGCCGAGCTCCATCCGAAACCTACCCGGGACAGAAACGTGCGCGCCAACATAAACCGCATCAAGACGACACGATGAGTTGGGGTGCGCACACGGTGAAAAGCTAAAGCGGCGACGGCGACCGGCGACGCGAGAACGGAGGACATGAATGAACACGAGTCGCGGTGGAAGTGGACACGCGCGTACGTGGGAGAGAGAGAATTGGTGAGGAGATCGAGCACGCACGCACGGATTATGCCTGCTGCTGCGGCGCGCGGTGTGGCGATCGAGCCTTATCCCGGTCCGGGCCGGCCGGGTCGTCAGTGCGCCGACGACGGAGCGAATTGAGCACGGCACGTTGTACGACAGCGAGACATCGTTGGTCCCGGCCGGAGAAGAGTCAAACAGCGACGGCTCCTGCAGGCTCAAGTGGAGCGCTCGCTGGTGGGCTGACCCAACCATTGCGCGCGCGTGGATCACACGACACGATGGACGCCGTGCAGCGCTGGCCTGGCCCCGATCGCCGCGCGCCGGCACTGGCGCGCGCGCGCGCGCGTTCGGCGTTGGTCTGTGGTCTCCACGTCGCGGTGGTGGCGAGCGAAGACGACGTCCGTGCGTCGTTGCGCCACTAGCGGCTGGCTGGCGCATTATTAGCATAATACTTGGTACCTGCATATGAGAGAATACGAGTTGGTAGCATCTTTGTCAAACACTCTTCCTCTCCTCTGACCCACGTTGACTCTTCCTCTGATAAAACGTACGTGTCGGTCAGGAAAAGAAGGGGATTCTGAACATCTATCTATCCCTTTGTCCGTCCACTCAGCAGGAACGCAACTCCGATCCGTAGTAGTATAGTATCACTCTGTTACCGCACCCGGCTAGCGTTACTTATCATCAGGTACTGAATTACGGACGGCAACGAGGATCGACACTGGACAGCAAGCAGTGGCCGGCTAGCTGGCCCTGCGTGGCCACACTCGAGCGCCTGCGTGCGTACGTGGAGGCCAGCCAGGGGTACTGTACGTGCGAGACAGAGCAGATAAGGAAGGGGCCGGCCGGCCGGGAAGCCGGCCAGGCAGGTCGACCGGCAGGCCGGCGACAGGAACCCAGGCGTCCAGCTCTGCCTGCCGGTGCCGGTGGCTCTGCTCGCTCTCCCGCGCGCGGCATCAGCATCATTTCGGACACGAACCCGTCGGTCGGTCACTCGAGTAGACCCCGAGTGAGTATGCAGCCACGCACGCCATCGTTCCAGCTTAGCGCTTAGCTAAACCTAGCCACTCACTGAACCGGCGATCCAACTCAGCCCCACCGCCTGCAGCCGGCTCGCGGCTGGAGCTGGATCGCTCGTGACCTGTTTCCTACAGACAGTAGCGTCAATGCAAAGCTTTGGCTGGCAAAGTCACTCTGTAGAAAGAGGTTCCTCTTGAATTCACCATTCGCGTGCAAAAGTACAGTCACAACTCAGAACAGTGCCAGGGATTACCAGCTGTCACGGACCTCACGGTGTCCAGTGTCCACTGCCTGTTTTGTTGGATGGAGCTAGCCCCTCCAAACAGCTCCTTTCAGTGCTTGTTTCCGTAGCCAGAGGGCTTATTTCCGTTGATCTCAATTCTCAACAGCCCTCGGCGTCCAAACTGGACTGAATGCCGATCGAGGGTCCATGCATGCATGCATGTGCCAGACAGTTGTGTCTGGGAGCTGAACCCAAACATTCGGCGACCGCGCCGTGCAGCCTGGACGGCCGGCACCAAGATGAGCCACCACGTCGTGTCTCCTTGCCCTGGGGCGGTCGGGACACCGTCATGCCGCCGCGACACCTGCCGCATCATTCTGCTCGACGTCACCCCTGCCAAGACGGACGCCAAAAATCCGGTCCCAGATTCAGAGCGTCAGAGTAGAGCAGCAGAGAACTCGCTGATGCCAACTCTGTGGACGCCATTCATCTGCTGTAGGTAAATGAGTCAAATGAGCGTGTGGAAAATTACCAGGTAGCCAAGCGAAGCTTACACATTTTTTTTCTTCTGTTGTTTAACTCTGGCCATGTCCCTAGCTCTCCACACATAACCAAAACCAACTTTGGGAGCCTGTCTGTCCTCGAGCTCTTTTGGCGAGCATCCATCGCCTCGGCGTTTTGGCGCCACTCCATGCCTATCTTTAGCGTATCTATAGCTTCGCAATCCTGCCGGTGACTGCAGACGTGGTTCGAAATGTGACTGCTGACGCTTATTGGTAACAAAGCAACTCGCTGAATTGGTTCGTTCACCGCAAAAAGACAAACTACGCAAAAGGCTAAAGATTCACACCAATTTTACACTTTACTCACATGAAATAATTTTGATGTTTTCTTTGAGGGAGAAATATAGTTTGAATTAAAAGCTAAAATGTACTGTCACTGCTTGAAAACAGAATCCCGGGCATCTCAGCAGCTATCTGTTCTGTTCTGTACTACGTGTGCTATTTCTCTCTGACCTGCAGTCACGATCTGTCGATCTCATCACGAACGCAACTGTACATCATAAACAACCAACCGAGTACGCATGCAATTTACACACACATATATATATATATAGATAAAACGAGGGAAACACAAGAATCTCGCTCAGTAAAAGACTGAAAACGACTAGATCGAGCAAACGAAAGAGAGAGGACGGCCGATTGTTCAGACTACTCGACAATCACCGACCCTGCCTGCCCAGCAGCCCTGAAGTTTTGGCTTTCGGCCACGCGCCAGATGCTCGCGCAGATCTCCGGACATGATGCTAGCTTGGACGATCCATCTCGACCGGGGGCCACCCTGCCCATATGCTCCTCCGTGAGGAGGCCTAGGCGCCTAGCCATGTCCTCCTCATCCACATCCAACAAGTACGCGATCTGCTTCATGGATTCCCCCAGATCAACTTGGTTTTCAGCAATGCTGCTCACACAGTGAGCACTGGTCGAATCACACAACGATCGTTCGTCGTTGCCTGAACCAAATTGAACCGGGCTTGGCATCTCGCTCGTTGGCACCTGCTGGCAAGTTTGAAAGCTGGAACACATTTTCGTGTCCTGCAGTGTGTTGAAGCGACATGTCAATGCTGCGAACACCAAGGTCCAAGGAGATGGGTTGCAATAGTTCATAGAATCGCACCTCTGGTGAGTTCCTGGTGCCGATGTACTGATGCTGATGACTCGGATATAAATTCTTGGCGCCATCTGCCAGCCTGTCTCATTAATGGTTTTATGAAGAAGAGATCAAGAGAAGACATTTCTTGTCAAATAAAGCACTCCTAAACCCTGCTCATCGAAAGCAGACATACATTCTGACTCTTGAATAGGAGCAAAACAGAAAGAATATGAGATGGCGTATGGGAGCAGCCGATGTAACTTTCAGTTCAATCCTAAACTCTGCCGATGGGATCCTTTTCAGTTCAATCCGATTCTGGCCTTGAAGTTACACCATCCTTAATACACTTGTGATCCTTTTTGAGCCTACTCTAGGCCATCACAGCAAGCATTGCCCACCAGACAAGCAATGGGTACCTGAATCCGTGGGCTCTCGCATGTGAATTAGAGCAGCCGCACAAATTCATTACCGTGTGGAATAGTGCATGGCTGCACAAAAAAAACCACATGTACACGAGAACAACTATATTCTTTTTTCTAGAAAGTAGGAAGTCCACAAATTCGGAGTTCATGACTATTACAAATATAAATCACAAGACCTTATGGAATGAACCGATCAAGAACAAATTAATTAGGGATCTCAACACAGTCAAAAGCTCTTGTCCTGTTCCTTATTTTTGCCAGGGAGTGAACCGAGGAACAACGATTTTCTTTTAACACATTGCACTGCAACAACAAAGGGGTTACCGATCAAGCAATGGAGTCCTAACATGGCTTCCAACAAACTTTATAGAAAGCCCACAAAACCCTTAAACAAACACACATCAAATGTACTCACTAGACACTTGTATGTAAACCTACTGTCAATGAATATGAAAATAGCACCTTCGGCGGTATTATCATCAGGACGGCCCAAATATTGAATGTGATTAGAAGGTTTGGTCCTCAGCAAGAGCATTGTGCACATACGGACGAAAAGACAAATTTGGAAGCAATCACCAGCTGATCAAATGGTTGTGTAGAACACTATAATGTGATGATCTGCAACCTATTACACATTTATTGAGAGCACAAGACACAGGTGTTCGTGCAAAAAAACACAAATCAATGGTAGAAAATGGAACTGCTCTATGATAAAAGTTCAGACAGCTTGTCATCTACGAATTGTACAGTCCTTCACAAAATTCTTTTATCCAGGAAAACAGGGCATGAGCTACAAATCAAGGAAACACAAATAGTTCTACCAACTGCTAATTTTTATCATATTGGCCTCAATCACTTGAAGGGTGGGCCTGGTGCAATCCGTAGAGGCTTACTGCCTGTGACCGGAAGGTCCCAGGTTTGAGTCGCAGTCTCCTCGCATTGCACAGGCAAGGGTAAGGCTTGCCACTGACACCCTTCCCCAGACCGAGCGGGAGCTCTCTGCATTGGGTACACCCTTTATTGTCCTCAATCACTTCTATACAGGAGTGCGGCTACATATTATCCTGTACAGCAAGAGTGCAGGTACAACTACAAGTAACACAAAATGCACATGAAAAGCTCATGAGATATGAGGACTGCATGAGGAAAGATACAGCATCACTGAATGTTCATAGATCATACAAGGGGCAGAGGGAAGTTTAACTTACAATTTCCTCAAAAGACATAGATCATACTAGGATTCCTTCTACTGAACGTATCTCCTGCACAAAAAGGAGCATGAATGCTCAAACGTATGTCCGGTTTGTATCATAGATTTGTTACACAATTTTTCAAGAGCAGAAGCACAAACCTGGGGTCTTCTCAATTTTGGGTGTGTTTGGTTTCTTGGACCGAAACTGTGCTGCCTTGCCAAGCAAGATTTCTAGCGAGTCTAGACGTTTGGTTTTCTTGCCTGCTTGTCTCGGGGTCTGTGCTAGCGATGATATTCCTTGCTTTTGAGGGAGAGCCAAAATGGCTCACCGACCTGGGCGAGCCTCTTGTTGTTTTTGCTGGCACGGCAAGGTGAGGTCAGGCGAGTTGGCTCCAGAACCAAACACACCCTCCAGCACCAAATGCGAGTTGGCCTAGACACAAACAGATGGGATAAGTTCAAAAAAACAAAAAAAATGTACATCAAACAGAAACATGAGAACACTACATACCCTCATCCACGGGTTGCAGCCTGAGGATACTAATGGTCCAGCAAAGACACAGTCAAACTGGTATCCTGCATTAGTAACACAATTAGAAATACCAATTACAGGATGTCCTAGTAGAGAATGCAAAAAGAATAATAAACATGCACACTAAAATCACACCTTCCCGAATAAAGAGATCACAGAATAGTCTCTCCAGGTAAGAGTAACCAGGTTTGTCTTCAAACCACAATGAAGCGACAGTAGTGAAAGTAGGAGATAAACTCTGATGGATACGAATCATACGATTTGCAGAGTACCTAACCCATAATAAAGAATTTATGAATGTCTGCCTACTGCAGTTCTCATAAAAATGAATTATCTATAGTTAATTTATGAGGCACCTCCACAAGAGTAAAGCATCTATTTCACTCATTGTCATATTTCTGCTTCTTGGTCCTGCTTTGAGCACCTGCCACGGTAGGCTGTTCAAAGATAAAAGGACCAATGAAATGTTACATCTATTCATAGAAGCATGTGTGGAACAATTACATGTTTACAACAGACGGGTGAAAAGATTGATACAAACCTGCCCCTAAGAAAGTACACAAGAACATAACCGAGAGATTCTAAATCATCTCTCCTAGTTTGCTCTGCATCCAAAACTCTGAGAAGGTAGCAGTCGCCGCCATGGAGACACTTGAAGGTGCCACCAAGGACCACTGTATGCCGGAGTTCCTGCCTGCTCCTCCTTGGACGGGAAGGGGTCAAGAACAGGCAGCTAGATTCGTTTCCCGGCCCATCCTTGAAGCAACCGTGGGAGAGCTGTGAAACATGCAGGGCATCGCGAGGAGCGGTGAGCTAGGAGGGATGAATGATAAAGAAAACCATGAAGGAATCGTACGTACCTGGGCCGGTTGCTGACGATGGATAGGCCAAGTAGTGAAGAAGCAATGACAATCGGATCTTCAAGGTAACCACCATCCTCAGGGATCACCCGAACCCCTATTGGTGCAGGATCTTGGAGGGGATGGAGGAGCAGTCCACTTCACAGCGATGCACAGCACGGCCGCCTTTGCTCAACCATAGCTGGTAGGCTAATGTGCTGGGTGCTGCGACGAAAGGCCCATCCCTCCGATCCAATGATCCATGCGGCTACATGGGGCCACGTCAAGAATCCAATCCTTCTAACATAAAATCCGATCTACTCCAGCTCCTATCTTTGAAGAGCCCATGCATAATCCAAAAGAAACGACCCATGAGTTAGGATTCAAGTTCAGCCCTTAGAACTTGATGGCCCATTACCAGGCCACGACACATGAGAACATGAAAAGAGTCAAGTAGGGCTAAAAGATAATTCAGCCAAGGAAGATATGTTTGACCTACCAAAAGAAACAAGTTTAGTTTCCGCACTATCTCTGCATCACCACTGGATCGTAAATACAAGTTCATGTTTGTGTATCTTGCATGGTAAAAGAATAAGCAAACCAGCAAAGTAACAATTCCTTTTTTTTTTTTTTTTTTTTTGGAAACAAAATAAGTCATTTCATGACACATATAACTAGCCAAAATATTTGCTTGTGTGGAGGTGTAGCTGGATAGCTCATTGCTGATGCATGCATTTGCCTGCATGAACATGTGCTTTACATGCACAAGGTCAATAGTTTGGCTTTGGCAAGCCAGCGAAATCTAGTAATAGAAAAGTCCGAATTCAGAAATCATGAAAAGAATCAGTACCATAAACATGTAAGTATGTAACTGAAAGATAATGGATCATACCAAAATGTAACCTGAAGTTAAGTACATTTTCGTTGGCACTAATTGCACAAGAACATGTGGTAAACCAAATACAAACTATGATCTTAGGATCTTAGCATTATTGGTAAAAAATACTGATTGCATCATGTATGGTGTAAATTGATGTCAAAACTTTAGCTAACCTTGTGCTTTGGCACAATCATACTGACAATGATTGAAGTGGGCAACAGCCCTAAATGGCCATCTATTCAAACATAGCAGATATTGCAGTAGAACGCAGCAAGCTGCAGAGGGACAAACATGGATACAAAATACAAAAGGGATTAGTCAGCCTGCGTGAAGTGGCTTGTTAAGAATATAGACCAGGCAGTTTCACTTACATGCTCAAAGTACTAAATACCAGTTTTGATAGCAAGGGCTTGCAATATGGGTAAATAGAATAACTCATTTTTCTTCCGTACAGCTGCACCCAATACACGGTATAGTTGAATATCTGGATAAACACCAACAGATAGCATGATCGGTACGAGCATCAAAGCTTCTTTGGTGAACTGTCTTTTGCATAGTCGGTTGATTACTGCACTGAAGTCATTAATCGATGCCTCAAACCCAGCATCTAAAAGCTTGCCAAACCACATAATGGCCTTGCAAGGCATCCCTTTTGCACATTGAGCTTTGATAAGTGTTGTGTATGCAAATTTTCTCAGCTTGGCACCCTGTTTTCTGAAGGACTCCAGTTTCATTTCAGCGTGAGTAACTAGTCCCTTTGAGCACAGCACATTAACAAGCAAGTTATAAGTAACAGGTGTGGGCATCACTCCACGAGATACCATTAGTTCATACACACCGAAAGCACTTCTGGCATCCTGCGTTTCACAAAAACCTTGTATAAGCGTGTTGTAAGGTATTGGATCAGCATCAAAACCTTCTCTACACATATCATCAAGAACATTCTTGGCATCATGGAACATCAACTGCTTACAAAGTCCCTTAATAACTACACTGTAAGTTACAGCATTTGGTTTGATACCTTTTCCAGTCATTTCTTTAAAAAGACTTAGCATGGAATGAACTTTCCCAGCTTCAGATAGTGCATCCATCAAGGTGGTGTATGTAACTGTTGTTGGCAGCAAATCACTTAACTGAATAGCCGTAAAATAGCGCTCTGCCATATGCAGATCCCCACTTTTGCAGTAGCCATATAGAAGAGAATTGCATGTTACAATGGTTGGACTCATACCAGCCATAATGATCGCATAATACAGCTGAACAGCATTACCAATATCACCCACTTTTGCATAACCATCAATAACTACATTGTAGAGGACTACATCAGATGGCTGATATTTGCTAGCTATAGTTTCCAAATACGACCTTGCTTCATCAAGGAATCCTTTCTTGCAAAGGCCTAGAAGAATAGATACATGGTTTACTGAAGTTGGAATCACCCTTTGAGAACAGCACATTAGATTCCAGACTTGAAGTGCTCTTCCAAGTTCGCCTAGCTTGGAGTACCCATGGATGAGGATGGAATATGCAATGACATCCAATTCAGACCAATACTGCATATCTCATCAAGTAGGTTTTTCGACCTCATAGAACAGGCCCTTCTTGAAGAGGGCATTGATAAGGACGCTATATGTGACAATATTCAACTCCATACCTTGGCCTAAGATGTCCTTTCTTATCTTCATCCCTTCTTCAACATCACCACCTTCACAGTGGCCAGCAATAAGTATAGTATAAGTAAAAATATCAGGTTTGACACCTAGGCCCCTCATCATCTCAATCATTTTTGGAATTTCTCTTGTATGACCATGCAAGCGAAAGCCATTAATAAGGCTGTTGCAAGTGACAATATCAAGTTCCATTCCTTCATCTGTCACACTCTGAAAAATATCGAATGCTTCACGTACAAAACCTACTTTACATAGACCATGTATAATGGTTGAATATGTGTGCCTGCTTGGATTTAATCCATACTTCAACATCAGGCAGAAAACTGATTTTGCATCCTGAATGAACCCCCAATTGCATAATGCAGACATAAGGGTGTTAAAGGTCATTCCCAAGGGTTTGAACTTCCCCTCTTTCCTAATCTCTTGAAGGAAAGATAAAGCTTCTCCAAGTTTATCTTGCTTGCAGAGGCCATCTATGAGAATGCTATGGGAATAATCACTGGGGGAATACCACACGATTCCATCTCTTTAAAAATCTCTAGTGCCACATCTGCCTTTCTTAGACTGTACAACAAACTGTCATAGGTGGTTATTGAGATTTGCATGTTTAGGCTGCTCATTTTACTAAGAACATAAAGAGCATCATGATTCATCTGAGCTCTAGCATAACTATTTGCTAGAGCATCCCACACAATGCTGCTTGAATCCCACTCCCGGAATCCACTCCACAGAATATCACATAGACACGGAGCAGAATCAGAACCTACAGCAAAAGATATGGTAAAATTGAATGCCAAAAGGCTACATTTAAATGTTTTCTGTGGTTGCATGCATTGAAAATTTGAGAAACAAATCCTACGATTTTCAACACAAGTGAAAGAATATCTATGCACACTAAGTGACAATCTGCAAAATTTCCACACTAGTGATCCTGCTATGAGTTTGCTTTTGGCAGACAAAACTACCACTCCCTCCATTCCAAATTGTAAGTCGTTTTGGCTTTTTAGATACATAGTTTTTTGCTATGCACCTAGATATATGCTATGTCTAGATACATAGTTTGTCACTTCACACTTCCACCAAATATACAGCTGAACTAGCACTCTAGCAGCATGAAAGCCGCAGCTCGATAACAGATGATCACAATTTTCAAATAAATACGATTACAAACAGGGGCGGAGCTTCGTTGGGGATAAAAGGGCTATAAAATTTGAGTCAATTATCTAATGACCAACTTGTTTATTGCATTGCTGGTCCCTCCTATAATCCGAGGCAAGTTCTGCCACTGATTACAGGCATAGGAATTTCAGTATATATTATCAGATGACCCTCGACTTAATCAAAATATAATTAACAGCACGAAAAATGCAACCCAGCCTAGGAAAATACTGTTTCCTTCTGACAAAATTAAGGGAAGAACATAACAGTTGCAGCTAGGATTGATGAATAACAGTGCTTCCATGTCCCGGCAAGAGCAACAACTACTTAGATACACAAACACAAGCAGTCAAGCAGTCACACCGAGCTCACCTTGTTCATCCACCATCTGGGCCAACCCGTCGCGCATCTCCCGCCACCTAGTCTGCCACAGAAGCTCATGGCAGTGCCTGAAGCGTGCGGCGATAGAGGCCTTCCGCTCGACCTCCGCCCTGTCCTCATCGAGCGCCCCCTGCCGCGCCCAGCCACGCCCAGGCGGTCCACCTGCCGCCCCGCCTGCGCGGGAGGGGCTAGCGGCGCGTCCCTGCCCACAACCGCCTCCTCCTCGGACTCTGTTCCAGCCGGCGACAACGCCGCCGCGTGGGGAGAGTAGGAGAGCGGTCTACGTGGAGGTCTGGGCGGGCGGGGAGTCCGGCGCTGGAGGTGAGGCAGGAGGAAGCCGAGGGGGATGCGTGGTCGAAAGGGCATCCGAAGTGGGGGCAGGGTCTCATGGCGGGGGAGCGCGGCGGCTGAGCGAGGAGCCGAGGACGCGCGCGGGAGGCGGGAACGGCGGCCGGCGGCCGGCGGCGCGAGCGAGCGAGGAAAGAGCCGCGAGCAAGCTGCGCGTGCGTCCGTGAGAATTAGTGGGCTGCTTGGCTACCCTAGTCTTCTTGTTAGTGGGCTGCGTTGTTGGGCCAAAATTGAAAATCTAGTCCTAAATTTTATGGGCCACGACTAGGGCATGGCCCCCTACTGGCCCTAGGCCACCGTTCAGTTTCAGATGTCCCGATCTCAAACGGCTTTGCTTCGGTGAAACTTCGCCGCGATTTCTATTAGACGGATAAAGAAAAGGGTGGTGTCAGCCCAGTTTTTTCTTGGAAATCGGTAGGAAAAACTATACAATTTCAGAGGGTACCCTGCTTCGGTGAAGAATCGAGCACTTGCTTTGGCTCTCGATCTTAATGCCGGCTAGCTACTAGTACTACGTACCTAGTTGTCAAGATCGAGCGCGATCACTCTCTTTTAGTACATTGAATCCGGCGAAGATGGTTATATTCTCGTAAACATCTTTTCCGTGTGTTTGATAGATGCATCCAGCGCGGCTCAGATGCTTCGCGACATGCATGTTGGAAAGCACCGAGGCCCCAGAAAGCAGAAAACTGAACACGTCGCACGCCTTTTTTTCCCCTTTGGCTGCTTCGATTCTCTTCCGTGTGGTGGTGGCAGTAGTATTTAACTTCACCGACGGCAGGCGCTCCGGCCAGACCAACAAAAATCCTGGTTCGATCGCCACCACCACGGTCCCGAGAGCAAGAAGAGAAGCAGCTCGCTCGCGTCGAGATGCAGCTGGTGCTGGTGATCTCGCTGCCGCTGGTAGCCCTCGTCATCATCGTCGCCGTCGTCCTCTGCATCATCTGCCGCTGATCGCCCGGCCGGGGCCGGCGCGGCGCAGCACCACACATCATGCGTTGCGACGTCGCCGTCGGCTCCTAGCTCTGCTGCTCATGAGTACCTGATTGTTTTGTAATCGTCATCACAACACAACATAAATAGCGTGCGTGCGTGCGTGTGCCTCCACTTCGGTGTTGTATTACGATTTGGGTATTGATATTGATTGGTTTTTTTTTGGTCCTTTCCTGTCCTTTTCCTTCTTTTTTTTCCCTATCTATTTGACTCCAAAGGCATATCAGACGACACACCGTTGTGTGTGCATGCTGTGTGTGCACTAGCTAGCTACCTTTGTCTTCGTAACTAAGCAACAACTAGAGGTTTCTCAAGCCTTCCTTGTAACCTTGTTCACTGATGAGTGAGTGACGAAATGTGAGCTTACCATATAGCCAGCGTAGCTGGCTTCTTCACTATCACTGTGAAGCAAAGCAGCAGCATAGCACCACCGTCCACCGGCCACCGGGGCACGTGGCACGCGTTTTCGCTTGCTTGCCCGGCCGATTATAATTTAACGGGCTCCCACCACCGCACCCGTTGGCATCCATCGCCTTCTCCCTCTCCCTGCCTTTATCGGCTCGCTTCTTGCTTCTTGCCCCCTTCTTCTCCCTCCGTCGCCGAACCCCCCTCGGTCCCTCCCCTTCCCCACCTCGCTGCTCTGATCCAGCAAGAGCAGCAAGTACAGCCCCATCCTCAATCCGCGCAGGCACAGGTACTGGTCCCTCGACCCTGTCCTCTCTCGATCCTGTAGGTTCAGGTTAATTTCAAGGTTGTTCATGATCGATCTGGTTCGCCCCCATATTTGGAACCTTGAATTCTTAGCTTCGAATCTTTGCTTCCGTACGAAATCCTGCGAGTGGGATACGATTACGCCCTACGACGTCGTCCTTGTTAGCTAGATCAACCGACGCTGCTCATGAATTTTACATCGATTTGAGTAGCTTTCATCGATCAGAAACCAAAACAGTTGTTTATTACAGACTGATGCTGCAGCATATTTTATTCGGCTTAGTAGGTATTAGGAAATGGGGTAGTTGAGGGAGCAAGAACTGCATGTGCCTCACTATTATTCTGGACAAAGTTCCAGACGACGCAACAGTCATCTGTTGACGCCTATGCGAGACTTTAGTGTCCAAGTTTGACTAGGTGAGTGGCGAGTGATCTAGCGATAGCGAAGCAGTGTGATCCATCCATAAGCTCTTAGGATCGAGGAGTAGGAAAAAAAAACCTAGCTATACTTCTAGTGCGCCTGGCTGAGGGAGAGAAAGAAGATGATACCTTCTCCTCGCATCTCAGCCAACTCCTAGAGGGGACCAGTAGTGAACCAACACCTCCTACAACCTTCTGTGATGTATTGTTGTTCACTTGTTCTCCTCTAACAATCCAAAGGCAGGATGTTAATTTGACCCCAGCGCTACACTGATCAAGAATCTATTTGTGCCGTTTTCCACTCGGGGGAATCGGATCCAATTCCTTCCCAACGATAGGCCACTGTTGTGCCTTTGTAGTAGCTGTTGATCAAGAAAGAATAGGGATGCCATTCTGAATATAATATACTTAACTCATTTTGCTGCAAATTATAGAATCTGGCATATATTTTTGCTACAGTATTTGCCAGCCGTGGAAAGATAAGGTTCCATCTCATTTTGCAGGGAGGTCTCAAATGGAGTTCGTGCTGATCATTTCACTGCCGCTGCTCATCCTGATCATCATCGTCGCCGTCGTCCTCTGCATCATCTGCCGTTAGCTCAGCGTCCACCGAGAGGAAATATTCAGCCCCGTCTCTCCTGTGATCATATCTGCATCATACCATGTGTTAGTGTTAAATTGACTTTGTACCTACAACATGACCTGATAAAACATTTTTCTTCTCTGCATTGCCGTGTCGTGTGATTAATCGATCGGCTGTAGCTCTATACATTGTTTTTTTTTCTTCTTCCCTCTTTTCCAAAAAAGAGGCTTCGATTCGATCTCGCGTGCCAGATTGGCCGGGTTCCGGGGTCTTTCCGTTATTCTCAATCCTTCGAGATCTGATCGGACTGACTCGACACGCTTTTGCGTGCGTTCGTGCGAATCGGCGACGTTCCCTGCTGCTGCGCTTTGTGCCGTTTGTCGTGCCGCCACACGACGAGGAATCCTCTTTTTTGAGCAAGAAGCGCAAAGAGAAGCCGCTGGCGCCAGATCGAATCGAAGAGGAAAAGGCGCTGCTTGGCTCTGATGATGATCCAGTCATCCAACAACGCGTTGCCGACACTTTTGTCGCATTTCAGAGAGGTGTTCAGAAATCTTTCGTAAAAAAAACAGAAGCTTCTGCTGTACCGAGCTAGACTTCCACATGGCGTGATACTGCCAGGCACATACGGCACAGGTAGCCACACGGCTTGACATGGCTGGAACTGCGGATAAAACGGAGGAAATAACCATGACTATCCATGTTATATATCCAGACAAGGCACTAGGCTTTTCGGATCCAATATGCTAACAGCGATCACCTAAACGATAGCAGAATTAGGCCCAAATATTTCACCTGCTAAGGTGTGCTAACTATTAACATGTCCCAAACTATAGTTCAGTTTGCCAGTTTAAGTTAAACTCTTTAATTCTGAACAGGTCAACATGTACAAGTTCAAACAAATGCTATATTATAATATGTTTCATGGAGAATTGAGCGAAACTAATTTGATATTCTAGTTGTTTGTACATTTTTGTACAAACTTGATCAAAGCTAATAAAGTTTGACTTGGATAAAACCAAAATGAACTATAATTTGGAATAGAGGGAGTGCTGTTAAGGTAGAGATTGCTAACAAGTGCTAAGAGTTAGCATGCTAAGTTCAGTAGGATACAAACAGGTCCCCAAGAAGCTCAGAACTTGAAATTTCCGTTTCTTGGATCACCCGAATAAAATGCTGCTCATGGATTACAAAAGCATACAACATATGAAACAGCACACCTGTCTAACTACTGTTCTTTACACAGAGACGTCTGACAGAAGACAAACGTATCCAACAACCGAAAACTATGTATGCTCAAAAGGGCCTCCTTTCACATGTCAGCTATCGTCACGTTTGATACCAACATCTGAACAAACCAGGATGAGATCGGTTCCCTGTCTTAGTTCTTTCAGGAACTTTGCCACGCCATCACCTGACGTCGGATGCTTTGGAGATCAACAAACAAAGGATGCAGTACTGAATAGCAATCTGGTTTCAAGCCTGTAACAAAATGGATGGATCGGTCAATCCCAAAAAGGTTACTGGTGGTGTTTGCGAGGCTGTCTGATGTTGCAGATTACTCAAGCACTAAGCAGATTTGGAGCAAACTAAACTGCCGATTTGCTGTTCTGCGGTTAAATGGAGTACAGGCTTAATACATACAATAAAGCAGGGGCAGTTTTTTCAGTCCCTCCTGTTGACCTCTTCAAAGAAGACAAAGTGCAGAAAAACAGAACACAGAGACTTTAGCATTAAGGTGAAAATGGGCAATGCGACGTGCTCTTCGTTACTGCTCGACTGATGTTATACTCATTCAAGTAACAGAACATTGTTGGAAACAACAGAGATTTGTGCTGTTTGATTATTTAAATACCAACATGACTCCATCATAGAAGTAAGAAAGTGTAATAACGGGCTCTGCCTGTCATCAGACCTTACAATGCAACAGACCAAACATTAAACTTTGCAGAGGAGATTTTTCTACAGAAGGCTCACAAATAGACACATGATACAAATACATTAAATGTTGATTCATCAGAAAAGAACTTTTTCAAAGTTAATGTTCTGTATCCCTTATGGTAACTCAAAGTGAACTAGCAAAGTTAATGTACAATGGAACTGAGGGGTATCCATATTCCTCATGCTAGCTCAAAATGAACTAGAGCACAGTACCAATTTTGGGGGCGCACCATATTGTTTTGAAAAGATTAGGTTTTGTTTAGGTCAAAATACAAGTTGCTGTTTTCAACTGAGCTGCAGAATCATTATTTTTTTGAGAGAGGCCTTTCAAAGGACAGGAATATTTACCTTTATTTCACAAAATACATCTAGAGTAATGTTTTTGCAATTTTGTACAAACTTGATCAAAACTAATAAAATTTGACTTAGGATAAAACCAATGACCTATAATTTTGAACAGAGGGGTATTATTAAGGTAAAGATTGCTAACGAGCTGACAATTAGGATGCTAAGCTTAGCAGGATAAAAACAGGTCCCCAAGAAGCTAGGACCTGAAATTTTGTAAGCCCCTTCTCTTCTAAAGACAAAATGCAGAAACATAACACAGTGACTTCAGCATTAAGATGAAAATGGGCAATGGGACGTGCTCCTGGTTACTGCTCAAATGATGTTGCACTCAGCCAAGTAATGTAACAGTGTTGGAAACAACAGGGATTTGTGCTGTTAGATTATTTGAATACCAACCTTCATCATAGAAGTAAGAAAGTTAAAATAGATGTTAACCATGGGTTTGCCTGTCATCAAGCCAAGAAAGCAACAGACCAAACATTAAACTTTGCAGAGACTTTTGTCCAAATCCTCATACAGAAGGCTCACAAATAGACACATCATACAAATATATTAAATCTTTACTCATCAATCGTTTTCAAAGTTAATCAACAGAAAAGACGGTATCCGTATCCCTTATGGTAGCTTAGAGTGAACTAGCAAATTGTCAATTTCGGGGCATGCCATATTGTTTTTAAGATTAGGTTTTGTCTAGGTCAAACTACAAGTTGCTGACTTCATCTGATCTTGAAATCATTGTTTTTTTTTTGAGAGGATTTTCAAAGGAGAGGGCTATTTACTCTTTTTTTTTTTTCCAGAGAGAACATACAGGTAGAATAATATTTCTTTTCTCTTTCTCTTTCTTTCATATATGTTTGTTTGTCTTCAGTCAAAGCACAAGCACATATAGTATAAAAGGTAAGCACAGCAGGATAGATGGTTCAGAAAATAAATAAATATTGAAATGTGAAGATAACAACATTTGGAAATTTGTTTATACTACCAGTCCATGATCCAACAAACAAAGTCAATGCACTCCAGATCAGTTCAAAAAATTTGATTAGAAGCATACAAAATTTGAGGATAGAGAGGAAAATTAATTTGTCTTACAAAAGCATAATGCATACCAAATGCAAGAATAGTGTCCAGGAGCATATGAAGCACTCAGAAGATCAAACACTTCTCTTCAAAACATGAATCAAACATAACATGTTTATGCCTCCACAATTTAGACAAACAAACCCCATGTTCAGCAGGATAACTTGATAAAAAGCTTAACAAATAAGTTACTGATAAAAAAGAAGATAAAAAAATGAGCGGGGGCACGGGGTTCGATAATTGTTCTCCTAAAAAGGGTTCAATAATTGATAGAAAAAGGGTTCAATAATTGTATACTGAAGTGGCAACGGAGAAAGCAATCCTAATCCACCAACCATACCATCCCCAAAAGTATCACCATCCAATCCTACACTGCATCTATATCCAAATCCAAGGGGCCCCAAATATCCATCAGATATCTTCAGACCTACACTTTTATTCAATAAATGCTCAACAAGCAAGGCACCAAACCTAAAATGAATCATCCATGTTTTAATAAAAAAAGAGGGAAGTCAAATTGAACTAAAGCCCCGAACCAGTTGCCACCAAAAGAATATTGAGAAAGCTAGCACAGTTTTGCTTTTGAGATGACCGAACTAGTACTGGTGTTATACATACGTAAAAGACCACAAAAATGGGGCGGATCAGAGCTAACAAAGAATAACCAAATTCCGTGTTCTCAACGTAGCATTTCGGCAATCAGCATCCCGAGCACGTGTTTTGAGCCTAGCAGGCACCAGGCAGCAATGGCGTACACAGGAATTCCTCGTCCTCCGATAATTAGCATTCACAGACAGCATCAGAGCTCAAGAGAGAGAAGATGCGAATAGCCTTACATCCGGCCGCGGGCGCCGTCTCCTTAGTGCTTCTTGCTCCCGCGCGGGCTGCCTGGACCCGTCCGTGGCGAGCCTGTAGATCCAGTAACCCTGCGACGGGAAGGTCGCCAAATTCATACCCCAAATCTCATTCAGCTTCAGCAGCGGGGGGAGAGTTTGGAGGGAGGAGGACGCACGAGGGCGAGGACGTGGGCGGCGATGAGGAGGACGACGAGGAGCGGGAGGAGGTCGACGAGCCAGGGGCGGAGCGCCGCGGGCACGGCCGTGGCGGTGGCGTCGCGCGCCATGGCGACGCGGCGGGAGAGCGAGAAGGCAGCGCCGGGGTGGCGGAGGAAGGAAGCGGGGGGTCGGCCGCCGGGGCCCTGAGCCCATCATCCGCGTGGCGTGGAGCGTCACGCTTGCAAGCGGCCTCTCGGCCTTCCTCGCGCTCGCGGCGTGCGTGGGCTGGGCTGCCTGCGTTTCTTCGCCGATCGGCCGAGCGCGCGGGGAAATGGGCGGGGCAGTGGTGGATCAGAATCTGATCAGAGGATCACGGCACGGACGCGCGGTGGTTGGGTTCGGTTTGGTGCGGTGCGGTGCCGCTGTCTTCTGGTGCACCTAAACCGGGCCGCACGGCACGGGCCCAGGGCAAGCGGATTAGTCCCGTCACGCCCCGTCCGCCGCCCGTCAGAAAGTGCGCCATTGCAAAAATCTAAAAAGAAAAAATATATCGCGACAAAATAGCCGAAAAGACCCAATATCGATGTCGAGTCATGCTCGGTTGGCTCGGCCCAGCCCAACTCTCGAGAGTTGACAGAAAAAGAGAGATTTAAAAAAACTTAAAAGTCTATTTTTCCTTCTCCAACTTTTAAAAAAAGTCATCTTTTTTCCTCTTCCTCTATTTTTAAACTGTACATTTTACCTTCCTACAACGGTTTTGAAAGTGGTTTTGTCTTTTTGTTTTTTATTTATTTATGAATCTTTAAAAATTATAGTAAATTATAGAAAAAAAATAAACATGGAAAATCCAATTTTATTGGACCCCACTTGAATAAACCTACATAGTGAATATATAATATGGTATGTATGTTAAGTACAAAGTTTTTGTTATAGAATTACATCTACTCTTTTCTATAATTAATTGAAAACCATAACCCGCAATTTCTATAGTCTAATTATGATGAAAATTTTTATTGTAAGAAACTCTTTAGATAGTGACATAGACACACATTACAACAAACTGCATGAATTGAATTTATATACACATAATAATGGACCAACAAATCTAGGGTTTTGAGAGAGAAAAAAGAGAAGAGTGCGTCCCAAAAAAATGAGCCGGTCTCCTCCGCCTCCAAAGCCGTTGTGAGGCGGGGGAGACCGCGGACTCTCGTGGCTAGGGCTATAGGTAGTATAATAGGTCCTAGTATGTGTATTTTTTCGTGTCAAAGCCGCACCGATGAGGAGGTGGCATACGGTGTCATGATGGAATAAGGTCTCCGGGTTCGCCCCCGCCCGTCGCCGCTATGCTCGGCATTGGCGGCAAGCCCATGGAGGAGGGTCTCCACGTTAGGAGCCCGTGTTTGGGAGTCGGTCATGGCGGTGGCGTTGCCTTTGGCAGTGGCGACCGATGGGCGTGGACATGACAAATGGGTGGTCCACCTCAAAGCCGCCGGCGCGCGCGGTGGAGCTTCTTTTCGCCTCGGTTTTGACGGTGGCGCTTGGAGTTGGGGTTCTTCGGCATCGACTTCTATTGGCTTCCGTGCAAAGTGGGCCCAAGGACCAATTTGTAATTTTAGTTTTTGTATGTCCTTAGGGTTGGGCAGCTGCCGCATCTTATACGACGTTCCATATTTGTACTTTGCTTTGTTGTCTTTAATTAATACATGTATATACTTTATAAAATATATATACATAATAAAACATACAAATTCTTTTCTCGCATTGCGGCTCAGCTCAAGACGACCTGACCTGGCCGCTTTGCTTGAAATTCCCGGTGACGTACGCACCCAACTGCTTCAATTATTTTGTGTGTACTTGATTGAGGCTTACCCAAACTCCAAAGTCTCCGTGGAACTGAAGGAAGAAACCTCATCTCATTTGCCGAGTAATTTTGGCACCATCTAATATCGTTCCTCCAGCTACTACATATAGCTACTAGTAGTGCACATTCTTGTTCAGGTAGAAGGATCATCAGCAAGTACCAGGCTGCACTGACGTCTGAACGATCATCATGGGCAACTCTTCGTCTAGTGGTATTTGGAATTTTCTTCTGTATCGTACAGTACTAAGTTTAACTGTTGCTGTAACCTGTGATCTTTCATACTCCTGTGTATCCTCTGATTTCTGTGTTTCAGGCCGATCAAAGCTGGGGAAGGGCCAGGGTTCCAAGGTAACGCCTTCTTCAGCTGAGCAGAGCCAGCAGACTACTTTCAAGTGGAGCATCGATGGATTCTACTCACTCCTTGACAAGGGTGAAGGATGGACCTACTCAAGAGTGTTTGAGATCATGGGTCATAACTGGTATTAGCAGACTAACAGCTCCTTCTAATTGTTTTATTGCTTCACACAGTCCCTTGTGTCTAGAATTTTACTAGAAAGGATGCAGTTCTATGTTTCTAAACCAAACTATTTTAAATCTAATTATGTTTATATAAAATAATATCACTGTTTATGACTCCAAATAGACATATTATGAAAAATTATAGGACATGACTAATCTAATTATATATCTAGTAATACATATTTTGTATGATAAATATTAGTATATTCTATATAAATCTGGTAAAAATTAAGATAGTTTGACTTGCAACATGTTAGAATTGCATTTTCTCTAGGATAGAGGGAGTTAATGATGATCCCTCCTTGACGTGTGTTTGTTTGCAGGTACCTGAAACTGAATCCAAGGGATAAGAAGAGTGGTGACGACGAGGAGTATATCTCTCTTCAGCTTGAACTAGCGAGTAGCTCAGTGAAACTCAACACTGTTGTAGATGCATCTTTCAAGCTCTTGATATATGACCAGTCTCACGGAAATCACAGCAAGCATCTAGGTAAAATGGCCATTAGTTCTGTTAGGTTCTCAGCTATTAGTCCATTACTCATCACACGGTCAGACCCACTGATGTTTCTGTGTTTTGGGTTTCTGCTATCTCCAAGAGTATTAATTCATGATTTCATATACAAGTTGCTGATCGTCAAGAAAGGAAACGGATTAAGCTTTTGAGATATTTGTATGTGCAGTTAGCCATAATTTCCAAACTGCAAGCAAAAGCTCTGGCGTCTCGTGCATGACCTCCCTAAGGAAACTGAAGAAACAGTCCTCTGGGTTTCTCGTCAACGACAACTGCGTAGTTGGTGTCGAGTTCATCAAAGTCGCCACCTCGAAAGTGAACACGACGTTAGAAACACTGTTTGTCCAAAAGACGAGCATCTTCAACGAGGCCAAAACTTACACTTGGGACATCGAGGACTTCTTTGCACTGAAGAACCCCGACTATTCTCCAGAGTTCGAAGTCGGCGGTTTGAAATGGTGATGCTTCTCAATTGTTTTATTACCATTATTTTGAGGAATCTTTACTAAAAAAATGGTCATTCAATGCTAATATTATAGCTGTTTTATATACATCATGAACTGAATTGTTACACGCTATCCGATTGGCAGGTATATCAGTATGTATCCATCTCGTGAAGGGAACCATCTCTCCTTGTATCTGAACCTGAAAAAGACCAATGATCTCCCCAAAGACACTGCAAACCTTGTAGAACTCACTTTATCCATCAAAAACAAAGAAGCTGGCAATCGCCGGAAAGGAACAGGTTCGTCTACCTAGCAGGATTTTCTTATGCGCAAGAATCTAGATGCCAAATTATCATTGCGTATGTGATGACTTATATTCTGTGGGGAAAATGTAGGTCGGTGCCAGTTCTCACGGAAGGCTCGTAGCTGGGGATGGAGTAAGTTCATTTCGTTGGAGGATTTCAAGGACTCGTCAAATGGTTATCTCGTCAAAACCAAGTGCTGCGTTGAAGCGGAGGTTGCAATCGTCGGCTCCTCCAGGATGGAATCTGCCTGAATCGCAATTGTGCAAAGGTGCCCATCTGTGCGTGTGTGTTTGCTTGTTCGTGCCAGTGTGACACAGACACTGAAAGTGTGTAAAATGTCAGATTATGGTTCAGCCATGAACATAATAACATATCCTCGATAAGTTTGCCCAACTGCCCGTCATGCTTGTTGGTTTAGTTTCATCTATCTACTGGCAATCGCCATCTGTTTGTAGCGTGTGAAATTGTTGATCCCATTTTCAGTGAAGAAACCCGATTCAGAAAAAATCAGTTTCGTCCTTGATGTGTAACTCTTTCTAAAAAAAAAAAAAGGTGTGTAACTTAAATTCTAGTTTTAGGAGTAAGAAGTGACATGAAGAAAATTAAGGACAGTAAGCTAAAAGTACGTTTAAAAAACACTGGTAAATTAACAGTATATTCTACGAGCCTACTGTGTTACGGGTATATGAAACCTCCGCCTCGGTTTTCGGTAAAAGTAAAGTCACGGACGAAATTTAATTCAAAAACAAACTTGGTAAATTAAAAAACTGCAAACCGGGCGGTTTTATACTTGAGCGGGTTCTTTGAAGTTTTTCAAAATTCAAAATGTAATTTTTTTTTATAAAATGCAAAAAAAAATTCCCATTGATTTTAGAATTGATGTCAAAATTACTTAAATTTGAGTGTGTTTAGTATGTTTTTCGACCTTCATGATTTAATGGGCCTTAATGGGTAAATTTTGTATATTTTTTTTTTTTTTTTTTCAAACTTAGATTTGAAATTTTTATACCAAACCAACTCCAATTTGACAAATTTTTATACCATTGGCTTCTATAAAGAGAACTATTTTTGACTTTTTTTTCAACCATTTTTCAAATTTTACATTTTGAATTTGGAGGTCCGTCCGGGGCCCGGACGGTTTAACGGGAAGTTTACGGCCGAGAAAAACGCAGCGGCTATAGTGACCAGCCAAGCTCGATTTTCTCGGCTCTCGTTGCTTTGGTTGTGTTAGTGAAAGCAAAGAAGGAAATGGCTCCTATGAGCAGTGGCCGTTGGTGCTCCATCTGCCAAGCGAGCCCTAAAAGGCCAAAATAAGTAGGGGAGCTTATGTTATGGTAAGTGGAGCTGATCCGGGGGCTCACGTGGTACTGTGTGCATATACCACCTGAACAGTTCACCCTATTAGTTTAGTAAAGAGATAAGTTAGGAAAGAGATAAGATAGATTTATTTGGTTAGAATGTTATTTGAAGGTTAAGTAAGTTGTCTCTATAACAAGCAAGAAGATTCTAAGATAACCCCCAAGAAAGGCAGCTAATCCATTTATCTTATTCCTTTCTAACTTATCTCTTTTTCTAACTAATCCTAGCCGAGTATATATTGTTCACGTGGTACTTGTCTTACGGCGCTATGGTATCGTGTGGGGCCTCTAGGCCGGCTCCACTTGCCATAACAACTTATTAAGCTTGGTACTCATTTGTGCTAGACTACCACATGACCCACATCCCACCTACCACTGCCACTTCTTGCCACACCACAGCCCCCCCCAACCACACTCTCAGGCCGTGCTTTATCCAACCACAAAATGGATCCTTGATCTTCCAAACTGCCAGTAGCCACCCCTAAGCAGCTAGGAGTCCTTGGTTAACCTCAAATCTTATACTGAAATTCTATGACAACCCACTTATGGTACTTACCTTAGGATTAAAAGATCCACGCTAACATGAAATTCTTGGAGCCACTGCACTAAACATATCCTTAGAAAAGGTCACAATGGCATGTTTGGTTCCTGGCTAGATTTGGCCCGTGGAGTGCGGGAGCATCGTATTGTCTCCTTCGAGCATGTTCATTTCTCACAGGCTTAGCCGTGTTGGCATGGTAAACAAATTTTATCTCGACTAGAGAGAGAGAGAGAGAGAAGAGAGATGAGAGAGAGAGAGAGCAATGAAGAGAATGAACAATAATCAACCAAGGAGCCTCAAGAAACCGAAAGCAAGGCAACCAAACAAGCATGGTTTGCAAGTTTGGCTCTTTAGATGCAATACATGCTAACTGAGGAGCAAACTGAACAAGCCCTAAGATATTCTTCTTATTAGTTGCAGAATTAAGCCTAGGCACACTTTAGCATACAACCATAGTTCTCACACAAAATTCTAGCACACAAACTAGAACTAACCACTAAGCTAGAGAAAGTAATGCAAGAAATAAAGAGGCAAAGAGACAAACAAGTTTATTTTCCCCTGTGGAATCGGTTGACAAATCATAACCTCTAATCCATGTTGTAGCTTCACCTAGGTACACTCCTAGACACCAAGTCTTTTCAAGACACAATGATGCTCGTGGAACACAACGTCAATTCAAGACACAATGTTTGTCCTTCTCCTTTGCAGTGAACATGGTGGGGACTATCTTTGTTGTATGGTAACTCAAATCCTAGTTGGACTAAAACTCATAAGAGGTGTGCTATTATGACTTCTAATTCTATTAAGACTTAGTACAAAATCCTACTAGGAATAAGCAGACTTCTACTTTTATGTATAAGGGCCATGGAGAGGGTTATGTAAACAAGGGTTGGGGGCAAGGCTCTCATCTAGGGTTTCTAAGGAGTAATTAGAAGTGCTTAAGAGATGATTAGGCTACACAATTCTATTGTATTAGATCCTTATATTGGGCAAGACTTAGTGGGTTCTAAAGGGTCAAGTAGGGTTGCAAGAGAGTAACAATCATGCACATTCTTTTTAGTTGAGGTTATAGAATTCGTGGTTGGCTTCGCCAAATTCTAATGTCTTGTCTTGATTACTTCAACATCATCATCTTGGATTTTCCACAAGATTCATCGGTGGTTGCAATATCATTTCAAAGATCCGAGCCTTGTACAAAAGTGTTCTTTGAAGTTAGCACAAAACAATCTTCTCTCAAGAAAAAATATGCACCTACCTTTGTATAATTGTGTCCTTAATTTGGGGAGACCAAGAGGAAGAAACACTTGGGTACCTCTTCATTTCGTGTCCTTTTGAAGGACCCAAAAGGCTTAATTAGAAGAGGGGTGAATAGGAGCCTCGACAAATTCTTTTTGAATCTTAGACTTGTAGCTCTCACGTCCCCTCAAAGCAAAGCGACGGAGAAACCAAGGTCTCTCCAAAATATGAGTAACACCACGCTAACTAGTAGCTAGATGCTAATCACTTGAAGTATTAGGCACGCATACCGAAGTAAGGAGAGAGTTGGAAGCAAAGCCCACACAAGAACAAAGTGAGATCAACACTTTCAAACACGTAGGCGGATAGTCAGGGGTGAAGGGCGGGACGGTCCGGAAGGTCAAAACAGCGAAAATGGACTCCAAAAACAGCTTCGGATATGTGCTGAAATCGAGTTTTGGTTCGATTTGTGGACAGTCCGCGACTCGGCGCCGGAACAATCCGCGACTTTGAGGCTGTACATTCTGATGTACAAATTCAAAACCAAACTTTCAAGTAGTTACGCCTGACACGCCATAGACCGAGCTCCTGGCGGCCCACCTCTTGGCCCTGACTGTCCAACTTAATGACTTCAAGACAATAAAAATATCCCCTGACGAACACACAATGTCGGACCGTGCGGGGTTTGGACTCTGACTGTCCGCACTCCTCTCGAACAGCAAGAACAGCCTGAAAACGAAAAATCGCCCTTCCACAATCGAAACCAAAACTTCCGATCAACTCTCATTCAAAGTCACAAAATTAAGTCTAGATGATCTAGACATGTGGGGTGACCATTTCCAAAGAAATTTTGGATCTCATGGAGCAAAATGAGAGAAATCTCGCATCACGGTCACACAATCTAAGAACACGAGCCCTAACACAAATCTTTTCCCAATCTACTTAACTTGTGAGGATTTAATTGATTTCCTTCTCGATTGGAAACACTCCTCTCACATCATAGAAAAAATTGGTGCAAGAAAAACAAGATCAAATCACCCACACACGAAGAAATCACTGCGGGATTGAGAGGGGGGAAGAAGGAACTCGTGAAGAACACACAACACCAAAAACTCAGCACACAAGTGAATCGATCGACTCCAAAATATCATAGGGCATGCACACACACTAAGGGGTGTGCTTCCCTCTAATCACGAGATCACAAAAGAGTCGTGCGGACCTCTTCCACTCCAGAACAACTTCTGAGGATCGGGGAAAACCTAATGGAAATCGAAAACTAGAGAGGCAAGTCCGGGGAAGGGGCGCCTTTGATATTTATAGCCCAAGTCCTAATGACCGTGATATTACTACTCTACCCCTATGGATACAATTACGAGAAACTACTTAGCGAGGGGGCATAATGGCCGGACTTGGATATCTTCTGTCAGCCGGACACAGCGCCTCCTAGCTCCGGCGGCATGCTCTCCTCCATAATCTCCCGGATCGGCCCGCGTGTAATCCGCTCATACTCAAACCCATTCCTTCCAAGTGTTGGGAAATTTAGAAATGCAACTTTTAGTTCAGTCAGGGGGTGATCAAGCTTTTCGGATGGAGAAGAAAAGGTAAAAATCATGGAAAGAAGAAAGGCAAGATTGAGGGGCAACATACATGCTACCTCTCTATGACATAGAGGATCACATGATAAAGGACTATCCAAGTTTGAAGACTATGAGAGGAGCATGCTTAGTGGCAAGTGAGGATGAAAGTGATGTACTTTATCGTCCAGTACACCAGGTACTATTCATGAGTGGATACTAGATTCAGGGAGTTGCTTCCATATATGTTTGGTGTGGGAGATCTTTATGAAGGATCTATACATGCCTGGTGAATAGAACTATTCACTTAGCAAATCGCAAGGAGTGTACAATCGTTGAGGTGGGGATGGTTTCATTGGAGATGTATAATGGAACACACTGCACACATATGGGAATTTGGTATATCCCATGCTTTAAAACTAACATAATATTTATGAGGTTACTAGAACTCCAAGGTTGTTGTTTATCACTTCAAGGCCAAGTCATGCAAGTTACATGTAAAGGGAAGTTAGATATGAAAAGTATCTGGATTAATGAAGTATATCGAGTGATAGGAAATCTTAAGCGTGGTGCTAACAATGAGGATATTTGGTAACAACCATGATCAGGAGAAGCCGAGAAGGAAGTGGTCTCATCAACCGCATGCACTCAAATCTCAATTGTTGTCAAGTGCAAGGCTGTAAACACAGTTGTAAAATCTAAAGGTCATAGAGATGAAGCTATAAGCTACTGGAAGATGAAAGACTTGATAGTGGCCGACCACACAGTACCAGCGAGCAGGTGGAGCTAGAGGGAGTACAAACCTATGGCACGGAGGGCCATAGGAAAAGGTAGTATGATTAACAAAATAGACAATAAATGGCTCTCAGGTGGAAGGTTCAGGCGCTTTTAGCTTGGACACTAACACACATTATGTTGATGTGCATGAGCCATTGTGGCGGGGCACTTTCAAAGGGTGGTAAATAAAGAAGGATCCACCTTGGAACAGTTCTTGGAGGAGGATGGTGAGTTCAAATGATTGGAGTCAAGCCGAAGATTGTTATTATGATGTATGAATTAAATCCTACTCCATCCGTTCCAAATTATAAGTCCTTAAGTGTCCAGAAGGGTTGTGAGAGAGCAACAATCACTTGTACTCTTTTGGAGTTGTACTTATAGAATTTGCAGCTGCCTTTGCTAAACCCTAATCTCTTAACGTGTGGTTGTGTCACCATCATCATCTAGAGTTTTATAATTCTCTACATCATTCTTAATATGGTCAAGCTTGTGTCATACTCACAATATTCTTTTAAACATCCGAGGGCTGGTGCCCTTAACTAGGGATATCAGATTCTAATACTTCAAAAACATTGCAAGAGCCAAAGAGCTAGATCAGGCAAATGAGCTAGTTACGAATAGGGATGATCTATTTGTTTATTTGCAGCAACTAACAAGCTTACGCAATTATGTTTCAAATTGAATTTTCTAAAAAAGTCATGAACAGCAACGCCGATAACTTGGTGTGGAAATGGACCCAGTAGGGGACATACTCTTCCAGCTCGGCCTATAGGGCGTTACACCCGCCTTCACACCCGATCCCGGGTGCACCCGGTCTAGAGCACCTAGGTGCCGTTACGTGTCAAGATTTTCCTATGGCCGACACTCCGGAGAAGGCACTTGGACCGCGGACGGGGAGGCACCGCCACGGGCTTGTTCTTGCGCGACGAGTGCTACCTATGTGACCAAGACCCGGAGACCATCGGGAGGTTACGTTGCTTCTCTAGACACATCCGGTGGACCATCCTAGCGGCGCTTGGGGTTGATGCCTCACGGTGGGTGGGGATCCATCTTATTTGGTGGGAACGGTAGAGACGGAGATGACACGGAGACGAGAGAAAGGGCGCGAACACCTTCCTTGCGCTGGTGGCATGGGAGCTTTGGAAAGAGAGAAACACAAGATTTTTTTCAGAACGAAGCAACCACTAGCGCGCAATTCCTTGCCGAGATGCAGATCGCCAACCTTTCGATAGAGGCGGGCGCATCATCTAGGTGAATTAGCTTGAGTAGTAATCGCCATGTGTAAAACGAAAATGGGAGGCGGTGCCTATTGTAAACTTTATCCTCCCAAAACACGCCCGTGCGCGATGTAAAAACTCTTCTTCTTAAATACTAAGATGCGCAAATCTTTTGCGTATTCGAGAAAAAAAATACTAAAAACTGGTAGTAATGAACCTATAATAACATTGTAGATTCTTTCAAAATAAAGGAGATCATATTTTCTAAATTCTTTGCTAGGTAGTAAGTACAGCTGATCTAGACGTGTTATTTGTGTGTGTGTTTTGTGATAACTCGTTATTTGTGTGGGTTACCTTCCTATTCTGTTGACTTTGAGACTTTTTTTCGCGAGGCGTGCAGGGTACACCATACACTTACACTGCTACATGATTTCAGTTCGTCCAGTGCTTGGAAATTGCTATCGTGACTTCCGCACCCCCTTCTACCTCTACTTGCATTACTTTACACTTATTGACTTGTCCAAATTCCAAAGTCTCCAATGAGAGACAGAAACCTCATCCTATTTGCCAAGAAACTATTCGCACACCTAATCTCCTTCTATCTATATAGTGAAAAGGAACAGCATTGCCTTGTGCAGCACAAACCAAAGAGCTTCAGTACCAGGCTTGACGGACGGAAAATCATGGGCAACTCTTCATCTCGCGGTATGCATTCGGATAATTCTGTATTTGATGCTCATTTTACCTGTTGTTGTGATCTTTCGTCCCGTCTGTTATCTCCTTCTAATCGCTGTTTCAGGCCGATCAAAGCCAGGGCAGGGCCAGCAGACGACCATGAAGTGGAGCATCGATGGATTCTCCTCACTCCTCGACAAGGGCGAAGGATTTACCCACTCCAGAGTTTTTGAGATCATGGGACATAACTGGTATGCTCTTTTGAACAAATTTCGTTGCATCACAAAGTTCCTGTAACTACAGTCGCGTTTGCAGATTCTCAGTGCTCTATTTGCAGGAACCTGATATTGAATCCAAGGGACAAGAAGAGCGGTGACGACAAGGAGTACGTCTCTCTTAAGCTTCAGCTGGTTAACAGCTCAGTGAAGCCAGATACTGTCGTGGAAGCCTCTTTCAAGTTGCTGATATATGACCAGTCGTACGGAAAGCACAGTGAGCATCAAGGTAAATTGTAGTAACAATTTTGTTTAGCATCAATTTTAAAGCCATGTTTTTTTTGTTTTGTACACTAGAATACTTTTTCCATACACGAGAAATCTCATCTTTTGCCATCATTTGTCACTGCAGTTAGGCATAGTTTTCAGACTGCAAGCACAAGCTCCGGAGCCTCGTGCATGATTTCCCTTGAAGAACTGAAACAACGGCCCTCTAAGTTCATTGTCAATAATAGCTGCATCTTTGGTGTCGAGTTCATCAAAGTCACCACTTCTAAAGTGAGCACGACGTCTGAAACACTATTTGTCCAGAAGCCGAGCATCTTCATCCAGGCCAAAACTTACACCTGGGACATCGATGACTTCTTTGCCCTGAAGAACACCGGCTACTCGCCAGAGTTTGAAGTCGGAGGATACAAATGGTGATAGCCGGCCGCCCTGTCCATCTCGCAATGCTCAACACAATTGATTGATGTTAATTGCGTCTAAATCTCCTGACCGTGAAAACTGAAATTGGCCTCAATGCTATTATAGCTGTTTTAGACATCATAAACCCAATTGTTCACATATGCTGTCCATTTTGCAGGTATATCCGTATCTACACATCTTGCGACGGGAACCACCTCACCATGGACCTGTGCATGAAAACGACAGATGATCTCCCTAATGACCCTGCAAACCTGGTAGAATTCACCCTATCCATCAAAGACCAGCAGGAAGCCGGCAATCACTTGAAACGAACAGGTCTGCTCAATTGACAGTATATTTTGCACATGCCAAGCTATCATAACCTATTCTTGACTTGTAATTCGTTGAAAAAAATACAGACCGGACCCAGTTTACAAACAACTCTAGTTGCTGGGGATGGGACAAGTTCATCTCGCTGGAGGATTTCAAAGACTCCTCATATGGCTATCTCGTGAAAACCAAATGCTGCATCGAAGCTGAGGTTGCAATCGTTGGTTCCTCAAAGATGAAGTAGTGTGTCCTCTATCCCTATGTGTGGGCTGAATCACGAAGGCACAGAGGTTTCAACGCGCCTGTACTGTAATGTATTTGCATTGTGTGTTTGTTTTGTTCGTGCTAAAGATACTGAAAGCGTAAAGTGCCAACTAAAGGTTGGGCGCGCTCTGAAGGCATTGTGTGTATGTTTTGTTCACCCGCGCGCCATGCATGTCCTATTATCTATTGTCATCCATTTTTAATATTAAAGTTCTTGTTCTCTCGAATACAGGAGGGCATATAAGTGTTTCAACATTAAGAATGCCTTGCACTTTTTCTCCCTTTTTTAATAAGAGAAGATGTTATAAATTTATTATTTACAGAAATGTTTTTAAGGAATAGCCATATATGGCCCAAAAGAACAGAAATCCCACTAAGGTTTGTTTCTTTTGTCTAACTACTATGATCAACTCTTCACGACACGAAGCACCCCCACCCCCGAGCGCCCCCAACGGGCGACTCGGGGGCGACTCGGCACCGCCAGGAACCCGCCCCTCGCTGGTCCTCTTCGGCCGCCATCGCTGCCCTGCCGGCGTTGGCGGCGGTTGCTAGCGGTGGGATCCCCAAAAAGGCCCCCCGCGCGCACCCTTCGCTCTCCTCCTCCCCAACCCTACCCGCTCCCCTCCAACTTCAATCCTGTCGGCGGCTCGTCGGCCTTGGCGGCGTTTCTCCCCGCCGGCGACCATGGCCTACGAAGGCGGTTGGGCCCTCGGGCCGCGCGGCACTGTCCCGGGCCGGATCTGGCGACGACCCGGCCTCCCGCTCCCCTCCTTTCTCCCGCAGCGGATCCCGACGTGGGATGTCTTGGCAGGCCGGCGGCGCCCCTGGCGGCTGGGAATGGGGACGGCTCGCCAGATCCGGGCCCCTCAGCCTTCGATCTGGCGCCGACGCCCCCCTCCCCCTCCTCCGGTGCTGTGGTGACCGCCTTGGCAGGCCGGCGGCCGGAAATAGGGGTGGCTCGCCGGATCCGGGTCCCTTGACCCTGGATCTGGCGCCGGCGCCCCCCTTCCCCAAACGGGTGTCCTAGCCGGATTTGTTTCGGGGGCATGGCTGGTATGCGATGGTCATTTGGGGCGCCGGTTCCCTGGCCCTGCTCGCGTCCTAGGACGTCGGCGGGACTACGGCCATCGCGCTGCTGCTGCCGTCCTTGGGTGCCGGTGACCTGTCAGTGCTGCTCTTCATGGAACGGGCGAAAGCCTAGCCTGGCTTTTGGCCAGGCGGACGACGGTGACGCTTCGTGCGCCACGTACCTCCCTGGGGCGTTGTCGTTCATCCACTCGCAGCTACACTGCGGTGGCCGGTGTCAAGATCCTTCTTACGCTCGTCTTTCTTTCGGTGGTGGTGCCGCCATGGTGGTGGGACCGAGGTGGTGTGGGCGTCTACCGGTAGCCCGTGGTGGCGCTTCAGGCATGCGGACCACCTCACTGGTGCGGGCGACGGAAGTTGGGTGCCTGCGGGCTCGGGTCGAAAGACCTAGCGATCTTTGCGTTGTCGGCGTCGCGGGCGTCGATCTCCCTCCTGAAGGCAACGCTCAAGCACTCCTACAACCTCTACGGCCCGTCACTTCGTCTTGGTCGGTTTGGTCGCCTTCTTTGCCCCTATTTGCGCTTCATGATTTCTCTCACCGGGTGTGTCTAGCTAGCGTTTGTGGTAACCCCGGTCGTTGTCGTTAGGCGAATGCTTTTCCGTCGAGGTGCTGCGGATTAGGCGGATGCTTTGCCGCCTTCTATCTTGGGCATGTATCTTGGGCGGATGCCTTGCCGCCATGTATCTTCTATGTGCCGTTTCCGGTCTGCGGTGAGGGCGCGGTCGCCACGAGCCTTGTGTTTCTTGTATGCGTGTCTTGCCGAGGTCGCGGTCGCCACGAGGCTACGGTTACGGTGTGCCGCCGAGGTAGCGGTCGTTTCCGGATGCTTTGCCGCCGAGGTGGTCATCTATCCGGCCGATGCTTTTGCTGCCGAGGTTGGTGTGGACGGATGCTTTGCCGCGACGAAGTCTTGGCGGATGCTTTCTTTGTTGTTGCCGTGATCGATTCTAGCAACTGGGTGTGGAGTTTCTTTGGTTGTAATAGGATCGGCTATCGGGGTTGTTAGTCGAGAAGGGTCCGCCCCACCCTCCACCCATCCTTTCTTCTTTGTTTGTTTGTGGACCGTGATTCGGCGGTATCTGTGGATTACTTACTTAATCATTTGTAATTTCACACTTCTCTTGATGCGATGACGTGCTAATGCACGCTTAAAAAAAAAAATCAACCCCTAATGGGTTGATTAGATATATAATCTCTAGTAGCATTTCACAGGTTTAGGGTTTCACACTAAAGAACAGTGATGTGGGAGCGGACGTCATAATGAGGTTGAAAAAACTCCCTTCATTTGTTTCACACTAAAGCACATGTTCAAGGAGCATCCCAGTTTCTCACATCGACAATGATGTTGTTATGTATGGATGGGCCAAAGTTTTGGAGTTTGTACTATGTAGCCCGCACAAGGTAGATTGCTGGCTAACTTTTTAGTACTGTCGAGATGTGTAGTTCTAGCTTGGATTTCCTGTCACCATTTTGACCGAATTTTCTTGTCAACATGAGAAACTGAATTTGGAACAGCATCTGCTTGTGTGGAAATTTGGATGCAGAACAAAGCATCTCACGATCGTCAGCCGTCAGGCTTCATTTTTCAAAAGATTCCAATTATTAGCTCCCTTCGTTTTCCAGTAAATTTTAATCTGTAGAATTACACCCGTGCAACTGATGATGGCATCAACACAGCGGAAAAAAAAACACAGCGGTGACTGTCAAATGACTAGAATACACATTCACACGCAAGATAGATTGTTTGATGCTTAGTGGTTATATATTGCAGCTTAACAACTTTGGGAATTGGGAGCTACAGAAGAGTTGACCTGGACTTTTAGGGATATTTGCTAATGACATAAAAGATTTAATACGTTCAAGTTTGTTCAGTTACAAAGATATTTTTTGATGGGTCATCAAGCTGAATAATGGCATAAATAAAAGATTTAATATGTGCAAGTTTGTTCAGTTACAGAGAAAAAAAAATTTTAGGTCCTGAAGCTGAATAAAGTTTAGACCCCGTAGACTTGTAATTGCGTCCAATGCTAGGAAATTTCTTGTGGCGTAGACCTCTGGGTTCTGTCCTTTTTGTGTTGGTCCTAGCTAGGGGCCAAAAACAAGAAATCAAAGCTCAATTACCCTGAAATTCCGAAAGACTTGCTGAGAGTTATATATAACGAGCAATCATATGTGTCTGAAGCAAGGGCAGGAAGACTCTCCCAACAAGCAATCATCTCATGGTAACACATGGATTTCCCTTTTCTACTCTCTCCTACCAAGATATTAGTACACGTAGTATATGTGATGATGAGCTGTGATGATTTGGATTTGGCTGTGACGATTTCGATGTGGCGTCAATTTGAATTTGAATTTAAATATTTCAACAAAAAAATAAATTCGAATATTTCTGGCAAAATAATTAAATTTGAATAATGGGCCAATTCTTCAATGCAATCTGGGTTAGCCCAATATTATGGGCCTAATTTGAAAAAAAATAAAGAAAACATGGGCTTAGTGGCCAAACAATATAAAGCACAATTGGGCCTCCTCCATGATGGGCTGGCATAAGCCAATGCTGACGTGGCAAGGTAGCTGCCATGTCAAATCCATCATCACCAAATGACATGGCAAATGCTGATGTGGCAAGGTAGCTTCATGACGTTTTAATTCATCACAATAGGTTTTTGGTGTTCTTACTTACCATGTATTCAATGACAATATAAAATGACAATCCGTGACGGCTCAAATCGGTCCAAAGCAAAATTGTGACTTGAGATACATGACGGGTTTCTTGATTTGTCATGGCAAGTTAAGCTAACGTATTTTTGAGTATACGTGACTAAACCGTCCATCATGTAAAGCACTATTCCTTGTAGTGTGGTCACCTAGTTCTTATACAGATTGTGGCTTCCTTTCAGGTCGATCAAACCATGGCAAGAACCAGAAATCCGCAAAGGTTACAGCAATTCCATCTACTCCGGCGGCGCAGACAGACCGTGCTGCTGCCTCTTCTGAGATGGAAGAAAAGAGCAGCTTCACATGGAGGATCGACGGCTTCTCCGCACTTCTTGACAAGCCAAAAGGATGGACCAAATCTGGATATTTTGAGATGAAGGAGCTTAAATGGTAATCTTGCATAATGTGCCTATTTGCCTTAGTTTTACCGAGCTATCTGTCGCAAAAGCTATATTTTCCATCTTCAGTAGAACATTTCCAAATCCGCTCAGTTTTAGAAATGCTGAATGCACGCTTGCAAACATCATGAGCACTTGAGCAGTCCTTCATCCTTTGTTGACCTGTTTGTAGGTACTTGCAGTTGAACCTGAAGGACAGGAAGAGTGGAGACCAAAGAGAATACGTTTCTCTTATGCTCGTGCTGTCAAAAACTTCTGATCTGAAACCCAACACCATCGTCGAAGCATCGTTCAAGTTCTTGATATACGATCAAGCATACGGACGACATAGCAGACATCAATGTAAGATTCAAATCACATTCTAACAATAACAGGTAGTGGTGGCTATATCTAGTCTAGTAATCTGATAGCTGCACTATGCTTTAGTTGGCCACCAATTTCAGACTACGCAGGGAAGCAGAAGCTCCGGGATCCCACGCATGATCCCCGTCGGACACTCAAGGAACCCTCCTCTGGTTTCATTGTTGGCGACAGCTACGTCTTCGGCGTGGAGCTCATCAAGCTCACCACCGCGTCTGGGGCGGACCTCTCCTCTGTTCTCTTCACACTTGGTGGTGGAAACCAACCAGCAATCACGACAGAGGAGTTCCAAGCTCACCTTTCTTCCGACTTCCATGTGTCGGTGGGCATGGCTAGGGGAAGCGAAATGCAAATACAAGCGTTGCATCCTGAGCCTGACCTTACAGTGCACCATTTCTCGGAGGCTCCATTTTGGAACTTAGATCCCATGCTGGTTGAGGTGGAGGCATGTCTGACCAGGAGGCCACCTCTGGCATGTCTTAGCCAGACCGTGTTGGAGGTCAAGGGAGGCTATGCAGGTCTACGTCTACCTGAGCAGGGGGGCTCTGTGTGGCTGTGACTGACGTCGCTGCAGTCTAGGCCCACCAACGTGGGTTTGTTCGTTATGACATTCGGTGTCTATGTAATACCCCTAAGAGCTTTCAATAGCTAGGGTCACGATTTGTTGTGATGATGGCCACTCGTCACCATCTCAAATCGCCTATTTATCCGACCTTTCTTTTGGCCATTCCTATTAATAAAAAATGGGTGAAGTCTCAATCGCGAAAAAAGACTGTGCCGAAGGTGGGCCAGGCGCTGCACCTGTGTCGCTCAGGCCCTGACAAGTGCGTCTCAGGCCAATCGTCACCAGGGCCCTCACACTTATTGCCTGACAATGAAGACAACACATTGCCAACAGATTCCTTGAACGATATCGATGGTGTCCCGGCTATGCCGCGATGGTCGACTTCACCTACAATTTTGGAGTGTTTGGAGGAGCGGCTTTGCCTTCTTTGTAGACGCCGACATTCCTGGGCCACCAAGGTTGCGCAGGCCTTGGACGTCGGCCCCAGTGATGTCACTATGTCATAGTGAATGCATTGCTACCATGCCACGCGAGGTAGACTCCACCACGCACGCTCAGTGCATACTCTTGCAGAAACTAGGAGTGGTGGCACCCTCACCCAATGTAGGCTCCGAGACGGTGCGCAAGTACAAGACTACATTAAGGGCCCCCTTTTTCACCCAATAGGCAGGAGACACTAGACCTGTTGTTTGGAGGCAAACTCGATCCGGTGGCCCTAAACCTGGATATGGTTGGGTTGGATCGAGGATATATAGGCCACCCGGGCTGTCGGGCGCATGGATGCATGAGGGCCTCACGCCCAAGGCCCCGGGACGTCGAGGACGGTGCTCGGCCACGGGACCCACGGGGACAGCGCGAGCCTTGGCACCGGGCTACACGAGCGTTGCCTCCTGGGCACATCGCGTGCGGTGGAGTCCGGATGAAGATGATAAGGTTCACGACCTGTTGTTTGGAGTGTGGACAAGATCAAGAATGAACTTTATCTAGGCCAGACACCACAAGAGCCCAAGTGTCGGATGCAAAGTTACATGCAATGATGAAAATGTTGATGGAGAGAGACATACTTGGGAAGGTGAAGTAGTGGAGTTCCAAAGAGGGGTTTGCCGCATGCACCTTTGGTTACTAATCGTGGAACAGAAGTACAAGCTCACATGTCCCGAGCAATATGACATGATTATCAGTGCAGAGCTACCAAACAAGAAGAAATACCGTGAGCTCTACAAGATGGTAACAAAGAATATGATGCACGGTCCCTGTGGGACGCTTTGACCATACGTGTCCATGCACGGTGGGTAATGGTTCATGCAAGAACCGTTACCCGCGACCATTCTATGAGTCAACGTCACAAGGAAAGGATCCGTACCCCATCTATCGACGACGCAATGACGGGCATATGGAAAAAGTCTGAGGCCATTTCTTAGACAATCAATGGGTCGTTCCTTACAACCCTTTCCTACTGCGTACCTTCAATTGCCATATAAATGTTGAAGCATGTGGGAGCATTGTTGACACCTGTTATAGCATAATATTACTAGTCAACTAAACATGAAATAAGGGCTTAAAATGAATATCAACATAAGTCTAGGGGCTTTACTGACATAATTCCACGAGCTTTGGTGATTTATATCTTTACAGGGACTAACAGAGAAAAGCAAAGAAGAACGGTGAGAAACCGAAGAGTTTACATCCCATACGATGACAAGACTTAACCGTGAAGTAACTCAACCCAAAATGTGGACTAAAACACTCTAGAAGATATCAGAAGACACCAGGAGGAAGAGGATCACGAGGTGACCCCACCCCCCTAGCGGCCGCCAGAGCCAATTTGGTCGGCCGCCAGGTGGGTCCCACCATTCAGTCTCAGATTTTTATGTCGGTTTACCACTGACCTTGAGGTTATATCTACACCGTTGCTGGAGATCGGTTTGATCCAAGGGTTCCTGTTCATCGCCAAGTGCTATATAAGAAGACCCCCTGACCCCAGGGCTAAACCCTAATTCATTATCATTCAGTATCAATAGGCTGAGACCCTGAGTCTCCCTCTAGGTCTAAACTAAAACTAGAACTAGAAGAGTTAGCATGCAAGAGAGGATTAGAACTCATTAGTTCTAATCTTTAGAACAAGAGAGATAGAGAGAGGGAAGGAATTGGAGGAAGTGCCGGCCTGTCGGTGCTACCTCCATACTTGTACCTCGGTGGAAGTTAATCTACACTTGGAATTACTCTGGTAATCTACTTCTTTATCTAGTAAGTACTAGTTCTTATTGTTCTTATTGTTCACAACTCTTGTTTGAGTACTTTAATCTGTAGGACCCTATAGATTAGAGGAGTAGCTTAGGTTTAGGCGTGGTGCTTAGACCGAGGTTGCTTGTGAATGCACCCTACATTCCAGGTCGTGTGGTAGATCGCGGGAGTGACAGTCCTGTTGAGTCCTTTGTAGTCCACCCCTGAATGATAGGCCAAGCAGGACCATGTTACTGGAGGATTGCACATTTCGTCCCTGCTTTCCTTTGAGTACGTCCCCTAAAGAACGATATCATCATAGCTTATCAGGATAAGAACTAGATACCTTAGTAATCCTCTCTACACTCTCAAGCTTCTTAAGTCTTGTGCTATTGCGGGTTAAGATTAGATCGTAGTCTCCCTCACCTGTTTCCTCGTGGATTCGATATTAAAACCCTCTCCCGGGTGAAGTGCTCGCCGGTATCCGTCCGCTTGCGGATTATATATTATATTTCTGTAGGCTTATCAAATACCAACAAGCATCAAATCAGTAAAGTATCTGTTCAAGTACATATACAAGGGACATAACAGGGCATCAGTGGTGATGAGGGAGGCTAAAAAAGCCAACAAGAAGGGGGAAATTGATGAAATCAATCAATATTGAGAGGCCCGTTGGGCGACGCCTCTAGAAGCACCGTGTAGGATATATGGCTTTGACTTGAGCAAGAACCATCCACCAGTACAGTTGCTGCAGCTTCACCTGCCAGGCATACACATGGTGTCATTTCATAAAAAGGACAAGGTCTAATAGATTGTTAATAAGCTGGGTGTAGAAGATTCAATACCGATTGCATAATTTGATTATAACAGCAAAGCATGAGCAATCCCGTGAAATCTTGTATCGGATCTTCTTGGAGCATTTTACTTGGCAGTCTGATGGTAAATTCTGGCAGAGTCATTCCAAGTTGGCAGAGTCATATCGGCTCATCCCGTTGAGGTAGAATGCTACTTTCTTCGTGTTCTCTTAAACAAATGTTGCTGGTGCTACCTCATATGAACTCCTAATGATCGTTGATGGCATGCTCCTACCTTCATTCTGTGAAGCTACAGAAATGAGGGGTCTAATCGAAGAGGACAATACCTTTGGATGAATGTCTAAGCTGAAGCTACTTTAGTCCAGATGCCTTACTCTTTACAAAGGCTATTTGCAATAACATTGGTATTATGTGAGCCGCATGATGGCATTGATTTGTAGAAAAAAAACACTATAATGCAATGTCAGAGGACTACAACCATAATAATCCATCCCCAGATCTAGTGCAACAAATGGTTTTGATAGATATTACAAACATGGTGGAGTCTATGGGCAAGGAGTTTGATAAATTTCCTCTTCCAAAAATTGATGACACATATGACGATGTCGACCATATTCCTCAAGAAATACTTGAGGAAAATAGTGTAAATGCTGAATCCCGAGAGATGTGCTATTGTGCAATTCACTCAACATCAAGCAAAGGTGTTCCTAAAATGAGATAATGACCGATGTCCATAGCGAGAAAAGGCGGGATGTTCTTTGTGGATGGACCTAGCGGGACGGGAAAGACCTTTTTGTATAGGGCACTTCTCGCAAAACTACGTAGCCAGGACAAGATTGTTGTGGCTACAACAACATATGGAGTCGCAACATCCATATTGCTAGGTAGGAGGACGAGCCACTCGTGTTTCAAGTTACTTCTCAATGCTAAAGAGGTCGATGGATGCACATTCACAAAACATAGTGGTAAAGCCAAGTTGCTACGACAAGCAACTCTCATAGTATGGGACGAGGCATCTATGACAAGGAGGCAAAACGTGGAAGCACTAGACAAGAGCCTACGAGATACAATGGGTCGGCCCGACCTTCTGTTTGGTGGGAAGATAATTGTCTTTGGCGGGGATTTCAGACAGGTCCTCCCTGTTGTACGGAAAGGATCCAGGGCTCAAATAGTAGGAGCTTCTCTATGAAGCTCCCATCTTTGGGAGTCCATGCACCACCTAAAGCTCGTCCGCAACATGAGAGCTCAGAGTGACCCGTGGTTTGCAGATTATTAGTTATGCATTTGAAGGGTCGAGATGGGGACTAGAGGGGGGTGAATAGTCCCTTTTAAAAACTAATCGCAACGGCTAACCAAAACAAATGCGGAAATAAACTTATCGGTCTAGCCAAGACTTCACCCCTCTAACTAAGACTCTAAATCACCTCACAAAAGATCCTACACAAGAAGAGTGAGGTGACAAGCCTAGCTTGAGCTCCTAATCAATTCTAATGCAAGGTCACACAAACCTAAGCACTAGTACTTCAAGCACGGGTGAGCTCCTACACAATTCTAGTAAGCAAAAGCACAAAGCCCCAAAGCTCACTAGATGCACAATGGACAAGGCAACACATGCCTAACCTAAAGGCTCAAATCACCTAGCTACACAAGCTAAGCAAAGTAACTAAATAAGCTACACAAGCTAGATAGTTACAACAACTCTACTTCTAGCTACACAAGCAAGAAGGCAATTAGAGAGCTACACAAGCTACTAAATGCAAGAGCTACTTCTCTATCTCAAGCACAAGATATATAAATGAATGTAAGAACAAAGCTTGAGAACAAGAGAATGCAAACCACCGCGAAGTGTGGACACAAGATGACACCGGTGATTTTTTACCGAGCTCTCGGGAAGCTTGCCAACTTCCCCTACTCCTCGTTGTGTCGACCAACACTTTAGTGGTTCCACTGTTTGGCGAATCACCCGTGATGATTCTCAAGCTTAATGGCGGTGCCAAATCCACGGTGGGAGCTCGATCGAGTCCCTCACGGTGTGTGAGTCCTTTAGCCAATCCCTCAGAGGGTACCGTATGAACCCACACACAAGTGTGGTAGCTCAATGACACGCTCCACTAGAGTTGCTCTTCACGATCCCCCGCGAGGTGAGCACGAACCTCTCACAATCTCTTCTTCGAGCACCGCACAAGCTTCCTTGCGTGCTTCACGAAGTCTCTTGCCACCAAGCCGTCTAGGAGGTGGCAACCTCCAAGAGAAACAAGCACACCGGCTTGCAACACGATCACCTAGTGCCACGAATGCGATCTTTCAACGCAACGCACTAGAACTCGATCTCTCACTCAATCGGATGAACGATATCAAGCATATGTGAGTGGGAGGGCTCTCAAGCACTCTCAAGCATGGACACAAAGTCCCCAAGGTGCTAAGCACCAGCCATGGCCAGCCACCACCTCTATTTATAAGAGCCGTTGGGGAGGAACATGCAATTCTTATGGCCGATCGACGCGCCAACCGGACTCATGCATGAGTCCGGCCGATGAGTCCGGCCACAACCGACAAACCCAACACCGCCAAATTTAGAATCCTGCGCATGCGCGTCCGGTCGAGCAAACATGCGTCCGGTCACGAGTCCGGTGCATGCGTCCGGTCACTCCCCGAGAACTACCACGAAAAACATGCTCTCTTTTTCTTTGACCGGAACCACACACCGGTGCGTCCGTCGATCTCGCATGCTTCCGGTCGCGGGTCCGGCCACCGCGTCGGTCGGACCTTTGCTTTCGATAAAACGGCGATATCTCCTTCATCCGAACTCCGTTTTCGATGATCTTGGACTCTATGGAAAGCTTACTCAGAGGGCTACACAACCCACATGGTTACTTGATCCAACTCACAATGGATCAAAGCAGTATTCCACTCTAAGAGCAGTCCAAGTGTCCGAGAAACACCGAAACAACTTTTCCTTTGCAAATGTGCCAACACCACCAAGTGTACATCACCATGTGCATGTGTGTTAGCATTTTCACAATCATTTTCAAAGGATTTTCTCTTGCTCTTTCCACGCCACTCGATCCTAACACATCGCAAAGTTAGATCGCTCAAGTGGCACTAGATGACCGATATGCAAACAAGTTTGCCCCTCTTGATAGTACGGCCATCTATCCTAAATCCGGTCATAAACTTCTCTAAACACCAATGACCGGCGAAATGAAATGCCCTATAGGTTATACCTTTGCCTTGCGCATTTCCATTTCGCTCCATCTTCAAGTGCCAATGCAACACATGCACCAACACGATCACCGAATGATATGATCCACTTCATATCATCACGTGACACTATTGGTCCATTGATCTTGACCTCACTTGCTCTTCACCGTTGCGTCGGTCCGTCGGCGCCAAGTCCCTCGACTTGCCCTTCACACTTGCAACCGGTCCATCAAGCCAAGCCTTGTCTTGATCTTCACCACCTCGGTCACATGACTCCATGTCATGTTTCATATGCAATAAGCTCCTTCATTGCATCATCACATGTGAACTAATCTCCTGTGTATAATCTTAATCACACATATTAGTTCACCTAATGTTGACACTCAATTACCAAAAATCACAAGGGACCTTTCAATCTCCCCCTTTTTGGTAATTGATGGCAACACTATAAAGATATGGAATTGAAGATTAATTCATACTCGATAGTGGTAACTCCCCTATATGTGTGCCCAAATGATTTGAATTCAAAGTTTGCACACATACAAAGATATGAAACTTTTGGGAGGGTTAACACTACAAAGTGATGCTAAGGTATATAGGATAAACCTTTGAAGCGTGATACCAATCGGAGTTGCACATTTGAAGTTCATCCTTAGCATCATCCATGTAACTAGACATACACCAAAACTCAAGATACCATGTGATATCAACATTATAAGCAATGGTTCTTGATCCACGTGAAAACTATATATGTCTAGCTACTACCTATGCATGCTAGTTATCATATCATCAATCAAGTTCTATGACTAGCATATACACCACACAAGCATTGCATATAGAATTTAAACACTTATGCAAATGCAAGCAAGCACATGAATATGCACATGTCAAATGCAATCAATCAAGTTCATGAGCTTGCTCCCCCAACTTGTGTGCTTCTCTTTTGTCCAAGAATGTTGATCCTCTTCTAATCTTCAATCTTGCTCCCTCTTGTTCTATGTCCATATTCTTATCCCCCTTTGTCATATATCCAAAGACACTTACATATCTTTGTCCAATTTCTCCCTCTTTGTCATCAATTTTCATAAAGGGATGCCTCTATTGATACAAAGGTTGTGACTAGGGATAGATGGATGATTGTTGAATTTTCATTTTTGATGGACACCACCATATATGTTGGAATGACACCACTTGTAACAATCACATGTGGAAGCATGAAAACCATCTTGAAATGCCACATGTAGGTCACTTGTAGGATCCTTGACCTTGATCATGAGGTGGGGCAGCTCCCCCTATGTCAAAGCATATGTCAATCCATTTGAACAATTTGAGCACTTGTTGGTGAGGGTAGCTTTCTTGATTTGAATTGATCACTTAAAGTTGAGGATCACTTGTGGAACCACCATTCATACCACGTAAAGTAAAGATACCACGTGTAGGAATATGATATATCTTGCAATGTGGTAGCCACTTGAAAAGATTTGACAATTATATCCAATTCTTGAACTATGTTGTTTCCATGAGCTTCTTTTCTCTTTGTCTTGATCTAGATCACTTGCACAAAATAATCTAACTCGGTTTGAACCAATGACAAGCTTCTTCACACCTTCATGCTAAGGGTTATCTTGACAATGTTGAGTTGAAGTACTTGAATGCTCATTCTCTAGATCAAATACTATGGGTTCACTAGCTCATGAAAATGTCATATGCTACCACTAGATCACATAAAACATAAAAGCAATAGTGGTACCATATAAGCATTAAAACATTTAATTTTCATGAATGATCACTACGTATGACTATATGCACTAGCAAGTCCTTAGCAAATTATGAATGCATATGCCAAACAATTTCACCTTGCTATGTTGGAGTAGAGGATAGTCATTAGATTCCAATTTGGCTCTCCAACTAGCATCATGAAGTCCAATTCAATAGCTTGGTGAAGACAATATATATCAATATGAATTCCATGCTTCACCCATATGAATTGAAAACCACTAATGATCAAGTGCACTTCTTGTTGTGGTTGGCTTGCTTTCTTTTTGACCTTTGCTTGCATGAGAGAATACCACTTGAATTTTGCATGAAACATCTCTCTATTTGGGTGTTGCTTGCTTTCTCCTATTGATCAACCCTTTAGATTGCATCAACTAAGCATCTCCAATAGTTCCTAGAATCTCACTTCCATGTTAGCCATCCAAGCCGGTGCTCGGTTTACCTACACAAGTAGGCGGCATGCCCCTCGACGGGAGAAGTGACCTCTTATCCAAGAACCATTCTTGATACTCACTTGAATTGACTTTGGTTGATTGATCCACAGGATGGACTTGATATGATGAATAGACTTGATTCTTCTTTAAATCCTTTTCTTTCTTCCAAAGATATCCACTGATCACTTGAGTTTATTTCTTGCTTTCCATCTTGAGCTTGGTCTTGATCTTCAACTAGAGTACTAGATGTGTACAAATTACACTCCCCCAAAATCAATGGCCTTTGTACTCATTGCTTGTCATGTTTCTAACTCCATTCAAAACCAAACTTAGGTGCCTCAACCACTTATCAACATGATTCCAACTTGGGGACCTTTCAATGAAAGTGACTCTTGATCAATCCAATAATTGTCACTTTTCTGGCAGTTTTTGTACATCTTGATGAATGAACCATATCTCACAATGTACATGTTGAAATGCCACGAAATTTGGTGGAGATGTTCAACACTAAGTCATCTAGCAGCCATAAAAATTTGAGCTTCATACTCCTTCTAGATTGCTACCAGATTTCACACCTTCCCACACTACTACATGCTGAAAACTGCTGCATCATAGCTGACAAGCTATACTCCAAAACCGAAGTATCCCTTGTTCAATCATCATGAAATTTTTACAGAATCTTGTACCATAAGTATAGAGCATGCATACCAAATTTCAAGCCATTCCAATAAGATTTGATCATCCAAACATGGCTAAGATCACAGCTCACTCAGATTTTGTAATAGTGGACAGATTTGAGCAATTGAGCTATCCTTCAACAATTTGAATCAAACTTGATGCTAACTTGTTTGAATACTTTCACAAGACATGTATCAATTGAAATCACATACTAAAGGTCATCTCATGATCATATCCATTCAAACCAACTCAAATTTGACTACTAGGCATTTAATCTATTCAAACATCTCATAGCAAGCAACATGTGCATATATATCCAATTCAATCAACTCATATGCACCCAAATATGTATGATCAAATAGAAATATACCTTTGTAGATCATGGTCATCTAATAGCAAGCTTCAACATGAATTATTTTGCAAGCCTACAAATCTTTTCAATAAAATGCCACAACTAGGATCATTGCACTTGTATGTTGTAGCTCATTTGGACTTCACTTTTCTTGACTTGGCATTGGGATATAATTGCACTAGGCTTCATTACTTGACTCAATCAAATGATGTACAATGTGAACTCAATTGAATCAAGCCTCCAATGCCTTGGTACCTACACAAAATCATCCACTTTTTGATGGTACCCAAACTTGTTTGGGTCCTCTCAAGTTAGGTGCAACATACTTAGGCAAAGCCTTAGTATGAGTAGCGGGATGTTTTGCAATAGCAACCAAGGAGGTACCATTGTCATCCTTTCTAAGCATATTATCATCATCAATTGAACTAGGCTTAGAATCATTACCTAGGGGACATGAATGAGCCATGTGTTCCCTTTCCCGGCATAAGTAGCATCTTCTCTTTTGTTGAGCCTTTTCTTTCTTGCTCATGTGATGCTCCTTATTGCCTTGCTTCAACTTGTTTGCTTGAGCCATCTTCTCAAGCTTGTTTGGACAACCCGAAGCTAGGTGGCCCAATATATCACAACTATGGCACTTGATGTGAGCATGCACATTCTTCTTTTGAATCTTGCTCATCATCTTGGCATCTTGGATGTGAGTTGGATGCCTTGCACAAGCTCTTCCACCCCTTCTTATTTTCTTCTTTATCATCAAGTCATCAACTTTAGCTTCATAGTTGATCTTGACTTGCTCTTGGGGCTTCGGTTGAGGCTCTTCTTGTTGCTTCAACTTGAGCTTTTTTTTTGCTTGGACAAGCCTTTGCAAGATGTCCCTTTTCATGGCATTGATAGCACATGAAATGAGATAGCTTCGCCTTTTTTCTTGCTTCTTGACCTTCTTTGCTATCTTCCTCCCACTTTTGGTCATCTTCTTCTTGATGAACCCAAGACCACTCTTGTCATGAAGGCTTCTTGGATTCTTTACTATTTGCTCAAAGAGGACCTTGGAGTTGTAGCACCTCACTAATCGGTTGCTCAAATTCTTCACTTTCTTTTTGAGCTCTTCATTCTCCTTCAAAAGGTTAGTCTCACAAGACATAGAAGAAGAATAAGCATCTAAATATGAAGAACATGGCATAGCAAGTAGATCATCGCAAGAGGTGGATACATGCTTCTTGCCTACATCACAAGGGTTAGCACAAATATGTGATTGATCAATTGACCCATGTGATGAGCTCTCACTAGTTTTAAATTTCTTATTTGAAAACTTCTTAGTGAGAAAAGCATGGTCTTGTACCAAGTTATCATGAGTAACACAAAGTTCCTCATGAGCCAATTTTAGCACATCATGTGAACAAGTAGTGACATAAAGTAGATGCTCTTGTTGTTCACATGTTTTCTTTAGAAAAGAGTTTTCATTTTCCAAGTTCATTGTTTTAGCTTTTTCTTTTTTTTCTAAAGACATGGTCATGCTAGCAAGTCTACTAACAAGCTCATCATATGAATCATGGTGATCAATCACATTGTCATTTGATACCTTGGTGTCACCTAGTGACATGAGACAATATATTGATGTAGTGGATGAACTTGGAGTAGCATCATCAACCGAGCATGAACCATCAACATTGCCATCAAGTGTGCTTGAGGTAGAATCATCACTTGCATCACTTGAGGCATCTTCATCAATCTTGTCAAGTGAACTTGTGGTAGTTCGATCATCATCTTCACTTGACCATGAGGTGGAGCAATGTTGCTCATCATCCTCATGAATCATCACTTTTGGCGCCTCACTCTCAAACTTGCCATCATCCCAAGTGGAGGCATTGCCAAAGGTGTGCTTGATGGACTCCCACAACTCATGTGCGGATCCCTCATGGTTCACCTTGTCAAAATCTTCAAGTCTCGAAGAATTCATTAGAAAAAGATATGCATGTGCATCAAGTACATACAAAGATCTTTGAGCTTTGGTAAGATTTCTATGGTCCAAGACACCGGTGAGACCACTAGTGACAACCCACCAAACCTTAGGTCCCATGGCACGAAAATGATCAAGCAAATGGTGTTTCCACCGTGCAAAGTGTGTGCCATCAAAAATATGTGTGTCACTCAAACAAGCATCACTAAACCCTCTAGTTTCCATCCTCTCGGGCCGGTTAAGACCACTAAAAGAGAGACCACGGCTCTGATACCACGTGAAGGGTCGAGATGGGGACTAGAGGGGGGGTGAATAGTCCCTTTTAAAAACTAATCGCAACGGCTAACCGAAACAAATACGGAAATAAACTTATCGGTCTAGCCAAGACTTCACCCCTCTAACTAAGACTCTAAATCACCTCACAAAAGATCCTACACAAGAAGAGTGAGGTGACAAGCCTAGCTTGAGCTCCTAATCAATTCTAATGCAAGGTCACACAAACCTAAGCACTAGTACTTCAAGCACGGGTGAGCTCCTACACAATTCTAGTAAGCAAAAGCACAAAGCCCCAAAGCTCACTAGATGCACAATGGACAAGGCAACACACGCCTAACCTAAAGGCTCAAATCACCTAGCTACACAAGCTAAGCAAAGTAACTAAATAAGCTACACAAGCTAGATAGTTACAACAACTCTACTTCTAGCTACACAAGCAAGAAGGCAATTAGAGAGCTACACAAGCTACTAAATGCAAGAGCTACTTCTCTATCTCAAGTACAAGATATATAAATGAATGTAAGAACAAAGCTTGAGAACAAGAGAATGCAAACCACCGCGACGTGTGGACACAAGATGACACCGGTGATTTTTTACCGAGGTCTCGAAAGCTTGCCAACTTCCCCTACTCCTCGTTGTGTCGACCAACACTTTAGTGGTTCCTTTGTTTGGCGAATCACCCGGTGATGATTCTCAAGCTTAATGGCGGTGCCAAATCCCACATTTGGGAGCTCGACGAGTCCCTCACACGGTGTGAGTCCTCTAGCCAATCCCTCGAGAGGGTACCGTGTGAACCCACACACAAGTGTGGTAGCTCAATGACACGCTCCACTAGAGTTGCTCTTCACGATCCCCCCGAGGTGAGCACAAACCTCTCACAATCTCTTCTTCGAGCACCGCACAAGCTTCCTTGCGTGCTTCACGAAGTCTCTTGCCACCAAGCCGTCTAGGAGGTGGCAACCTCTAAGAGAAACAAGCACACCGGCTTGCAACACGATCACCTAGTGCCACGAATGCGATCTCTCAACGCAACGCACTAGAACTCGATCTCTCACTCAATCGGATGAACGATATCAAGCATATGTGAGTGGGAGGGCTCTCAAGCACTCTCAAGCATGGACACAAAGTCCCCAAGGTGCTAAGCACCAGCCATGGCCAGCCACCACCTCTATTTATAAGAGCCGTTGGGGAGGAACATGCAATTCTTGCGGGCCGACCGGACGCGCCAACCGGACTCATGCATGAGTCCGGTCGATGAGTCCGGTCACAACCGACAAACCCAACCTGCCAAATTTAGAATCCCTACGCATGCGTCCGGTCGCAAACATGCGTCCGTCACACAGTCCGGTGCATGCGTCCGGTCACTCCCCGAGAACTACCACGAAAAACATGCTCTCTGTTTCTTTGACCGGAACCACACACCGGTGCGCCCCGGTCGATCCCGCAAGCTTAGGTCGCGGGTCCGGTCACCGCGTCGGTCCAGACCACCGCCGATAAAACGGCGATATCTCCTTCATCCGAACTCCGTTTTGATGATCTTGGACTCTATGGAAAGCTTACTCAGAGGGCTACACAACCCACATGGTTACTTGATCCAATTCACAATGGATCAAAGCAGTATTCCACTCTAAGAGCAGTCCAAGTGTCCAGAAACACCGAAACAACTTTTCCTTTGCAAATGTGCCAACACCACCAAGTGTACATCACCATGTGCATGTGTGTTAGCATTTTCACAATCATTTTCAAAGGATTTTCTCTTGCTCTTACCACGCCTCTCAATCCTAACACATCGCAAAGTTAGATCGTTCAAGTGGCACTAGATGACCGATATGCAAACAAGTTTGCCCCTCTTGATAGTACGGCCATATATCCTAAATCCGGTCATAAACTTCTCTAAACACCAATGACCGGTGAAATGAAATGCCCTATAGGTTATACCTTTGCCTTGCGCATTTCCATTTCGCTCCATCTTCAAGTGCCAATGCAACACATGCACCAACACGATCACCGAATGATATGATCCACTTCATATCATCACGTGACACTATTGGTCCATTGATCTTGACCTCACTTGCTCTTCACCGCTAAGGTCGGTCCGTCGGCGCCAAGTCCCTCGACTTGCCCTTCACACTTGCAACCGGTCCATCAAGCCAAGCCTTGTCTTAATCTTCACCACCTCGGTCACATGACTCCATGTCATGTTTCATATGCAATAAGCTCCTTCATTGCATCATCACATGTGAACTAATCTCCTGTGTATAATCTTAATCACACATATTAGTTCACCTAATGTTGACACTCAATTACCAAAAACCACAAGGGACCTTTCAGCATTGGTGTTGGAATAGAAGAGGTTAATGGAGATGTTGATGTACAGATTCTAGATGAGATCTATGTCCCATACTCTGGCGATGTTGAGAAGGATCTTCATACATTGATCGACATCATCTTTCCAAATCTAAACGCAAAACATGGCGGACAAAGACTACATCACCACGGTGAGCGATTTTATCTACACATAACGATTGGGTGGATATGATCAATATGAAAATGATTGATATGTTCTAGGTTAGCGAGATGGTGTATCACAATTTTGACTCGTTCTAGATGATCCACATAACTACTACCCAGAAGGGAGTTCTTTAACAGTCTGAACCCCAACGGCTTGCCTCCACACGTCTTGAAGCTCAAGCTTGGGTGTCCTATCATCTTGCTTTAGAATATTGATCCAACCAATGGGTTGTGCAACAGTACAAGGTTGTTGGTGCGGGGGGTTCTCAGAAAAAACAATCGATGCGGAAATCGTGGTGGGGCAGCATGCTGGGAAGCAGGTATTCCTTCCTTGAATACCCCTATGCCCATCTGATGAGATGTTCTCATTCGAGTTTAAGAGGAACCAACTTCCTATCAGGCTAAGCTTCGCCGTGACGGTCAACAAGTCATAGGGCCAAACTATCCCAAACGTGGGTGTGTATCTGCCCCCACCGGTGTTCTCTCATAATCGGTTGTATGTTGCGATGTCTAGAGCCATGTCGAGAGCGAATATCAAGATCCTCGCCCTCCCGCCTGATGCGGACACATGGGATGAGGAGGCCAAAAAGATGGAGAAGAACAATACTAGAAAGAATATTGTGAGAAAAACTAAAAAGAATGCACGAAGTAAAAAAGGTAAGGATAAGAAGACCCTAGCAGTTGATGAAATTTTCACGAAGAATATTGTATGAAAGGAGCGAAGGGAATCATGACGCCAAAGAGGAGGGGGGTTGAATTAGGCAACTTAAAATTCTACTTCTAACTATGGCCTTTAACTTCACCCAGTCAAAACCTTATTGCAAGAAAGAAAACTATATATGTGTGCAACTATGGTTTTGCTAGGTGTGTTGCTATCTTTACCGCACAAAAGTTTTGCACCCTAGGTTCCAATCCTATCAACTAGCCTATTGACTAAGCTAGGAATGTAAATCACACAACCAAGGTAATGCAAGTAATATGCAGAAGGTAAAGTGGGATAGAGATGCAAACTCCCATTGACGACTACGGTATGTTCACCGAGGTATCGAGGGAGCGCGCAAACTTCCCCCCTAATCCTCGTTGGAGCCCCTCGCAAAGAATCCCTCGCAAGGGCCAAGTTCCCGGTTGGGTAACTCCGTAGACATCCTCGGACCTTCCCACGTGCAAGTGGGTCTCCGACGTGCCCTCAGGCAAGCCTCTCCCAGATGCTCCCCGCCGTCTTCACTATCAAGCTTCTGGCAATTGCCGCATGCCTTGTTCCCTTGGTACACGGTGGCAGCCACACCACAAACACGGTTGGTGTGGTCTCGCAAGACTTTGAGCCCCTCCGATGTACAACTCTTGGAGATTGACAAATCTCACTCAACACCAAGCATAAGCCTAGAGCAAGTGCATATATATAGCGGTTGTCTAACTAACCTAAGCACTTCGCAAAGCACCTATGCTAATCACCGAATATTTCTTGAAGCACTATGCAAGTGGAGAGCTCTAAAATGGTGTCTCAACACCTTTGGCAACTCTCACACATCTCATTTGGCCAGTTGGATGGGATGTATATAGCCACGAATGAGAATATAGCCGTTGCCCCTCACTGGGCAAACAAACATGAGCACCGGACGCGCCAGCCGCTCACCGTCGGACGCTGCACAGTGGCGTTCGACGCTCTTCCACGCGCCATGTGCCACTAGCCGTTTGAATTCGGTCGTTGCCGCGCACAGCCCTGCACACGTCAGACGCTAGTCGCCATGTGTCGAACGCTCAACAGTAGCGTCGGACGCAGTCCGAGACGCCGCAAACCGAGGGGACCGTCGGACGCACACCTGGCCAAAGCGTCGGGCCACGCGTATGCTAGCGTCCGGCGCATACTCCGATTTTAGCCAATCTTCAAACACACCGCCGGACGCACACAGCCCAAGCGTCGGGCGCCGCGTATGCTAGCGTCCGGCGCATACTCCGATTTTAGCCAATCTTCAAACACACTGCCGGACGGTCCGGCGTTTCGTGTCGGGCCGCTTCAAATGACCTTCAGCGTCCGGCGCGTACATTCTTCCCACTTTGCTATTTTCCAACTTCAGCACTCGTCGGACGCGCCTGGTCGACATTCGGCGCCCAAATCTCAGCGTCCGGCGCTTGAAACTTTGTTTCTTCGCGATCTTTTCTTCGGGCTCGGTCCCAATCTTCATGCTTGGACTTTTAGTGATTTCTTGAGCATCTTGCGGTGCCTGTGAGACTACAAAATAGACACCCACAAACTTGCTAGTCTCATTTGGTTATGTTGGTCATTCAAACACCAAAATCCATAATAAATGGGCCAAGGTCCATTTTCCTTACAAGGAGGTTGTAACGCTAATAGGCGAGGTAATAGAAAATTACTAACACATATAATGTATTTTTAATTTAATTTATATTATACAAATATTATTTAACTAACACCATATTTACTAATATTTCTAGGTACTTATAAATGGTTTATCGGACTCTACACAGAGATGTTAAACCATAACGTTTGGAACGGCATTGCTAGCAATTGTCTCCTTTTCCTAATGTTACCATCGTTTCTCCATGTCTTGGTTTTGTGACGAGAATAAAAAATAAAACCTCACAAATACATATTTCCTGTAAGCTAACTGTCAACAGTTGTTAGGAAATAGTTTTTTTGTTTTATGACCAATCGAGTAGCAAATTTTAGTCCCTGTGTCGAGCTATCCTTTAAACCATAATGTTTGGAACGGCATTGCTAGCGAATCTGAGGCAGTCATTTCCAGTAGTGAATTTGGAGCGGCATCTCCTAATTGCAGACGGCTTCATTTTTCAAAAAATCCAATTATTTGTATAGCCAACCTTCGTTTTCCAGTGAAATTTTATAATATGTAATTTACACCCGTGCGACTAATGATGGCATCAACACAGCGATGATTGTCAGATGACTAGATGACACATTCACAAGCAAGATACATAATCATAGATAGATTGCTTGCTGCTTAGAAATTGCTAGTCCACAGGTAAAATAATGCTGTTCCATATTAAAAAAAAGGTAAAAGAATGTTGCATGCTTTCAGTTCGTCCAGTGCTTGGAAATTGCTACAGAGACTATGGAGATAGACATATCTAAAGAGGCGGGTGCACCACATCTCTACTTGCATTATTTTGCACTTGTTGACTTGTCCAAATTCCAATGTCTCCAATGAGAGACAGAAACCTCACCCTATTTGCCGAGAAATTTTTGGCACACCTTATCTCCTTCTATATATAGAATATCTTCCCAAACTGTGGATGAGAAGCTGTTGTTTCGAAGAAGCCATCATTGCATAACGGAGAGCTCTTGCAAAGCGCTTAACGGACGGAACGCCATGGGCAACTCTTCATCTCGCGGTATGCACTCGGGACGATTCTTCTGTATTTGCGCTGATTATAGCTATTGTGGTGATCTTACTCGTACCGTTTGTTTATCTCCTAATTGCTGTTAGGTCGATCAAAGCGGGGGCAGGGCCTGCAGAAGACCATGAAGTGGAGCGTCGATGGGTTCTCCTCACTCCTTGAAAAGGGCGAAGGATGTACCCACTCTAGAGTGTTTGAGATCATGGAACATAACTGGTATGCTCTTTTGAACAATTCCGCTGCATCACAAAGTTCCTGTAACTACAGTAGCGTTTGCAGATTCTCAGTGCTCTATCTGCAGGAACCTGATATTGAATCTATGGGACAAGAAGAGCGATGACGACAAGGAGTACGTCTCTCTTATGCTTCAGCTGGATAACAGCTCAGTGAAGTCAGATACTGTCGTGGAGGCTTCTTTCAAGTTGCTGATATATGACCAGTCATGTGGAAAGCACATCGTGCATCAAGGTAAATTGTAGTAACAATTTTGTTTAGCATTTTTTTTTTGTACATTAGAATACTAGCTTTTTCCATACACGAGAAATCTCAACTTTTGCGATGATTTGTTCTTGCAGTTAGGCACAGTTTCCAGACTGCAAGCACAAGCTCCGGAGCCTCATGCATGATTTCCCTTGAAGAAATGACAGAATGGCCCTCTAAGTTTATTGTCAATAATAGTTGCATCTTTGGTGTCGAGTTCATCAAAGTCACCACTTCGAAAGTGAGCACGATGTCTGAAACACTATTTGTCCAGAAGCCGAGCATCTTCAACGAGGCCAAAACTTACACCTGGGACATAGATGACTTCTTTGCACTGAAGAACACCGGCTACTCGCCAGAGTTTGAAGTCGGAGGATACAAATGGTGATAGCTCGCAATGCTCGGCATAAATGATTGATGTTAATTTTGTCTAATTCTCCTGACCGTGAAAATTGAAACTGGCCTCAATGCTATTATAGCTGTTTTATACATCACAAACCCAATAGTTCAAATATGCTATCCAATTTGCAGGTATATCCGTATCTACACGTCTCGCGACGGGAACCACCTCACCCTGGGCCTGCGCATGAAAAGGACAAATGATCTCCCTAATGACTCTGCGAACCTGGTAGAATTCACCTTATCCATCAAAAACCAGCAGGAAGCCAACAATCACTGGAAACGAACAGGTCTGCCTACCTAGAGAATTAAATCTGCTCAATGCATATGGACAGTATATATTGCACATGCCAAATTATCATAACATATTCTTGACTTGTTTCGTTGGGAAAATACAGACCGGACCCAGTTTACAAACATCAATCGTCACTGGGGATGGACAAAGTTCATCTCGCTGGAGGATTTCAAGGACTCATCAAATGGCTATCTCGTGAAAACCAAGTGCTGCATCGAAGCTGAGGTTGCAATCGTTGGTTCCTCAAAGATGAAGTAGTGTGTCCTCTATCGGTGTCTATATATGTGGGCCGCATCGTGAAGGCACAGTGTCTTGCATTGCGTGTTTGTTTTGTTCGTGCTGAAGATACTAAGTGTAAAGTGCCAAATAAAGGTTGGGCGCGCTCTGAACTGAAGGCATTGTGTGTTTGTTTTGTTCGCCCGCCATGCATGTCCCTATCATCTATTGTCATCCATTTATAATATTAAAGTTTTTGTTCTCTCTAATACAGGAGAGCATATAAGTGTTTCAACACTAAGAATGCCACTTTTTCTTCCTTTATTAATAAGAGAAGATGTTATAAATTTATTATTTATAGAAATGTTGTTCAGGAATAGCCATATATATATATATATATATATATATATATGACCCAAAAGAACATAAATCCTAGTAAGGTTTATTTCTTTTGTCTAACTACTAATGATGAGCCTTCTAATGGGTTGATTAGATATATAACCTCTAGTAGCATTTCATGGGTTTCGAGTTTGACTTGTTGTGGGAGCAGACGTCATAATAAGGTTGAAAAAAATCCCTTCATTTGTTTCACACTAAAGCACATGCATGTTGGAGGGGCCAAAGTTTCGGAGTTTGTATGTAGCGCGCACAAGGTAGGTTGCTGGCTAACGTTTTAGTACTGTCGAGATGCGTAGTTCTAGCTAGGATTCCCTGTCACCATTTTTTTGACCAAATTTTCCCTGTCAACATGAGAAACTGAATTTGGAACGGCATCTGCTTGTGTGGAATTTTGGATGCGGAAGCAGCAGAACAAAGCATCTCGCGATCGTCAGCCGTCAGGCTTTATTTTTTCAGAAAGGACGACAAAAGCTTTGCCGCGATTTTACACGAAGAAAGAGAAGAAAAAAAGGCAAGCACCCGTCCATTTTTTATTAAAAACTGGACAAAAAACCAAACAACTTAGGGGAGTGTTCACTCCACGTACCACTTGCTAGTACTACTCACCCACTACTAGTTACCACTCAACTAACAACAACTCGGATGGGAGAAAAAACAAACGTGAAGCTCCTCGGTCGGATTAGGACATCAACTCGAGCCTCCATCTACAACGCCCATAGCTCCACTAACAACACACCCCACTATTAGCTACCACTCAACTAACACCAACTCGGATGGGAGAAGATAAACATGAATATGAAGCTCCACTCGATTGGACTGGGACATCAACACGAGCCTCCATCCACAACTCCCGCAACACCACTAAAAACAAGACTGATGGAAGAGAATAAACATGAGGCTCGGCTTGATTGGATTGGGTCATTAACATGAGCCTCCATAGCCACAAAGACGACCACCCCGCGACCCCTTGCTATCCACGACCACTTAACCATCAAGAAGCAACCAGCCACACCACCATGGTGTCTTTGGTGCCCCCCGCAGCTCTGCGGGCCACACCACCACGCGGCACACCATCAAGCCAACCGTCGCCGCCCACGCCACCGTGGCACCGCCGACGCGCCATTGCAAATGGACGGAGTGAAAAAAAAAACACAATGACAACGCCTCTGAGGAAACGATGCTCGCAGGCGTCGCCGTCGTCCTGTCGGCAGATCTGACATGGCTTTCGCTGGTGTTTGCCAACATGCAGCACAAACGACGCAGGGAGCCTCGAAGTCCAGGCTGTCCCTGTCCTCCACCGTTCGCCATTGGGCAACCAAGGAGGAAGGGGGGCACACGGGAAGCCGAGGAGGCCCTAGAACCGGTCTCATGTCCACCGTCGTATCCCACCACCAAAGACGCCGACACCACCACAACCACCGACGCCCCCATGCTAGATCCGCCCGAGGGGCCGCGGGGCACCAGATCAGGTTGTCGCCGCTACACGCCACCCCCCCTCCTCATCGGATCTGACCAAGGGGCCCCAGAACGCCCCCAGACACCGCCCGCCAGCCACTCCACCTTTAGGAAAGAAGAGGCCCCGCCGCCGCCATCCTGGTGAGCCAAGCGGCCCTGCGGCTGGAGAGGGGGTAGGGAGGTGGCGGCGCTGGCTAGGGTTGGGAGCCGCCCGGTCGCCCGCTCAGGCTTCATTTTTCAAAGATTCCAATTATTAGCATAGCCACCCTTCGTTTTCCGGTGAAATTTTAAGCTGTAAAATTACACCTCTGCAACTGATGATGGCATCAACACAGCGGTGACTGTCAGATGACTAGGTGACACATTCGCATGCAAGATAGATTGTTTGATGCTTAGTGGTTATATATTGTGGAACTTTGGGAATTGGGAGCCACAGAAGAGTTGACCTGGACTTTTAGGGATATTTGTTAATGGCATAAAAGATTTAATACGTGCAAGTTTGTTCAGTTTCAGAGAGTTTTTTTTTATGGGTCATGAAGCTGAATAATGTCATAAATAAAAGATTTAACATGTGCAAGTTTGTTCAGTTACAGTACAGAGAGAATGTTTTTAGGTCATGAAGCTGAATAAAATTTAGACTTCATAGACTTGTAATTGCGTCCAATGCTAGGAAATTTCTTGTGGCGTAGACCTCAGCTGGGTTCTGTCCTTTTGTGTTGGTCCTAGGGGCCAAAAAGAAGAAACCACAGCTCAATTACCCGGAAATTCTGAAAGACTTACTGAGAGTTATATATACTTATATAACGTGCAATCATGTGTCTGAAGCAAGGGCAGGAAGACTCTTCCAACAAGCAATCATGGGTGCCTGCGCCTCTTCATCTCGTGGTAACACATCGATTCCCCTTTCTTTTCTGCTTTCTTCTGCCAATTTCTCCTGATATTTTTTTGAAGGTAGTATGGTCACCTATTTTTATACAGATTGTGGCTTCCTTTCAGGTCGATCAAACCATGGCAAGAACCAGAAATCCGCAAAGGTTGCGGCAATTCCGTCTACTCCGGCGGCGCAGGCAGGCCGTGCTGTTGCTGCCTCTTCTGAGATGGAAGAAAACAGCAGCTTCACATGGAGGATCGATGGCTTCTCCTCGCTTCTTGACAAGCCAAAAGGATGGACCAACTCCGGATATTTTGAGATGAAGGAGCTTAAATGGTAATCTTCCATACTGTGCCTATATTCCTTAGTTTTTTTTTTCTCGATCGGGCCATTCACCCGTATTTCATTAAGAGGAGGAAAAACCAAATCCAAATACAAACTAAGCCGGGATGCCGAGCGGACATCAGGCTGGGGAAGAGAGAAACAAAAAAAAACACAACAAAGCAAAACAAGCAAGCAACCTAACTACTGGATGTAACCCGGAAGACGATTACAAGATAACCAAATGTCGCGACTAGACCGCAAGTGTCTTCAGGCCAGACCGGCTGCACCGACGCGCCGCTTCTTCCCCCGCAAAAGGAAGACCTCCATTGCCTCCAAGTTTGCCTCAGCATCAGGGCCCGTGAGGGAGGGCATCGCAACTCATCGAAGGAGACCGCATCCTCATGCTCGGCCTCAACCTCGATCCCCATCTTCTTGAGCAACACTCTCCTTGCTTGGTCCTCTGGCTTAAGATGCCTAGCCCCGCTCTTTGCAGCGAGCCGTGCGCTGCGTTTGGGCAGTAGCACAGAGGCATCTTGGCGCGGGCGCGTTTTCCTCAAGACTGGCGTGGAGAGAATGGGCGGCTCCGGCCGTGAAAGCGGCTAAGAACTCGTCAACCGACGGCGCGACCATGGAGATCGAAGAGTGTGCAGTGCACCCATCTTCGTCACCACGAGCATTAGTGCCACCCGCGTCAACGTCAGGGAGGTCGACCCCGACCTCAGATTGCAGCGCAGGCTCACTACGCTCCTGAGCCCTGGGCGGCGGCGGGGAGGATGCCGAGTGCGGCGTCGGACACGACGGCGACTAGTGGGACGGCGAGCTCGGCCTCAACCAAGTTGGCCCACCAGTCGTCCACTGGCCCTGGAGTGGTTGGTGGAGGGGCACCCATATGCATGGCCTCGTCCTCCAGGGAGATCGCTGGGCGCACGGCAAAGGAGGCCGCGAGCTCAACGATCATGGGGTCAACCCATGGGAGAGGTTCCCCACCTCCACCCACCGAGTAGCACAAAGCGGGTCAACGGCAAAGTGCACGTCGAGGCTGGCCGTCCTCGAAGGTATCGCGCTGCGGTGGCGGCGACGCAGCCGGCGGGCGCGGTAGCCACCGACCCGGCGTGTGTGTCGCCAATACGGTGGGTCCCCCACAAGCACTGCGCCGTCGATGCCCGAGGAGCCCGCACTCGGAAACACGGATCGGTGGCGGAGCATGCACGATCCTAGCCCGGTGGCCGCGGCCCGCCGGAGCGGCTACGACGGTGGCGACATTCTTGGCGACATGGTAGCGCAAAGCGGTTGAAGCGAAGGCCCGCAAGCTCGGCGGCACGACCCGGCGCTGGGATTTCCTTTAGTCCCCGTCGGCGGCGGCGGCGGCAGCTTCATGACGTCGGAAACCATCGGCATCGGCGGTGGGAGTCCGCGACTAAGGCTGCCGAGCCCCGCGATCCCGCCGCCCGGTACTGCCAAGTCTTTGGCGCACGGGGCGCCCTGCGCTGCGAGGGCGGCGGCGATCGCGCGGGCACCGCGCCGTCGCCTCGTTGGCGCGGGGCCCCGGACCGCGTGACCGTCCCGCGACGACGCCGCCAGCGCGCCACCGCCACATCGGCGGAGGCGTGGGTGTAGCCGCGATGGCCCGACGGCGACATCGAATCTGAGCGACATCGCGGCTGACGGCGGGCGCGAGCTGGGCTGCCCGAGTCGGGCTCTCGCGTCCTCCCGGCGTGCCTGGGCGCCCAGCGGAGCATCCCGGGGTGGAAGGGGGGCGGATTTGGGGAGAAGCGAGCCCACATCGACCTCCGGGACTCGCGGTGCGGCGGCGGCCTCGGAAGCGGTGTCGGCTGCGCCGCGCCGCGTCGCGGCCCGGCAAATGTCGACCGTGGCCGCATGCTCGCCCTCTTCAACCTCCTCCTCACCATCGTCGTCGTACCGTCCTCGAAGAGGGCGTCGTCTCCCAACCCACCACCCGGCGACCCCGGCCGGTGGGGGGCCGGGGCGGCGCTCTGGCGGCGTCAGAGCCCGCATGGGCAGCGGCAGAGGCGGCACCACGGGTCCGGTGGCGCGGCCGGGGGCTGCGACGCGCTGCAGCCCCGCGACGGGCCGGCGTCGCCCGGCGCCGCCGCCCGGGAGTAGAGGCCGGCTACGGGCGGCCGGAGATGGCGGCATTGCCCCGTCGGGTGAGGCACGGGTTCCGTCCGGGGAGGGGATGGGTCGATAGATCCGGCGATGGGGAACTTCGGATCCGTGTCGGGTGGAGTTGGGAGGGTGGAAGGGGGCGCCGGGGGGAACGGCGGAGCCGCCATCGGAGAGGTGGAAGGGTCGGGCGGATGCGGCTCCAACGGAAACATTTCCCCCGCCGCCGGACGTTTCATCTTCTTGTTGTTGATGATGTTGCAGGAGCGGCGCCTCGATTGTTTCATATTCCTTAGTTTTAGTGTTTTACCAAGCTATCTGTCGCAAAATGCTATATTTTCCTTCTTCAGTAGAACATTTCCAAATCCGCTCAGTTTTAGAATTTCTGAATGCTTGTTTGCAAACATCATGAGCAGTCCTTCATCTCTTTGTTTTGACCTGTTTGTAGGTACTTGCAGTTGAACCTGAAGGACAGGAAGAGTGGCGACGAAAGAGAATACGTTTCTCTTATGCTCGTGCTGTCAAAAACTTCTGATCTGAAACCCAACACCATTGTCGAAGCATTCTTCAAGCTCTTGATATATGATCAAGCATACGGACGACATAGCGACGAACATCAATGTAAGACTCAAATCACATTCTAACAATTTAACCTGGTAGTGGTGGCTATAGCTGGTACATGGAACTCTACTAAGCTGATAGCTGCAATATTTGCTTTAGTTACCCACCAATTTCAGACTACACAGAGCAGCAGAAGCTCCGGGATCCTATGCATGATCCTCGTCGAGACACTCAAGGAACCCTCGTCTGGTTTCATTGTTGGGGACAGCTGCGTCTTTGGCGTGGAGCTCATCAAGCTCACCACTGCTAAGGCCGTGCACAGTTCAGGAACGCTGCATGTTCAGAAGATTAATGGCTTCAGCACCCGGGAATCCTACACCTGGGTCATCGATGACTTCTTAAGCCTCAAGGGCAGGTGCTACTCACCCGATTTTGAGATCGGTGGACGCAAATGGTACCATGAACCACATACTTGCATAGTACTCCGTACTACTAATAACAAACATAAGAAATATATAACAATTGATGATAAAGCCTAAGAATAATTAACCTTTCATCCATGATGCACTAAGTCCTGTGATCCTTCAGGTACCTGACCATGTACCCTTCCGGCATCGACGGTAATGAAGAATTCCTCTCCCTCTACCTGCATATGGCCAATCCAGACGCTTCCCTCCAGAACTCTGGGGTGCTGGTAGAACTGAGTCTATCTATGAAAGACAAGGTGACTAGCAATCGCAACACAATGACAGGTTTGTCAGTCGTACATCGTTACCTGCTCCTATTGTAACATGCATAATGTAGATGTTTATTTCAGACCGATACGATTATTTATGCGGTTGTTTCTGCAATTCTTCTGTATGGATTTGGGAAACGTACGTGTGCCTCCAGGCCGGTGCCAGTTTCAAGCGACAAAGGAGGGCGACGGCTGGGGATGGGCAAAGTTCATGGCGACGAAGTCTGTGAAGGACTGGTACCTTGTGAAGGGCAGCTGCTTAATTGAGGCAGATGTTGCCATCGTTGGATCGGAATAGGGATCATACGACTCTCTACTTGTGTGCGTGTGTCGAACCAACGTTGAATTAGGTCCTGTTTGGTTGACAAAGACTAAACTTTTTTTTAGTCTAGGAACTAATAAAAAAAGTCCCTCCAAGAGAGTCTTTTAGGGACTAATAGAGGAAAAGTCTCAAAAAAAAGTCCCTCCTGTTTGGTTTGATAGGGACTGAAAGGGACTTTTTTTAGTCCCAAGGACTAAAAAGTCCCTAAACCAAACAGGGCCTTAATCGTGCAGCGTGGGTTTTTGTTTTGTTGGTGCTATCTTTCTGAACTCGGAATCTGAATGTGGCTGTGTACACTATAAATGCTTGACAATTATTTACTGTGGCAGTATGCTGTGAAGTTGATCTCCTAGGTTAATTAACCCTTTTACGTGGTGAGATTATGGTGGTTTCATCTCACTTGGTGGTAGTGGGATGGTCTAACACATAAAGACTTTTGAGAGCATAATATACCACTGACCTTAGGTTAACCCTTCTACGTGAATCATGGACAAAAACGTAAATTAATTGGTGATAGTGTGTGATTCACTGTGTATAGTGGATATTAGCTGTTTGTTCGTCATTATGAATATAGATGGCCAAATGGGCGACCCGACCTTAGCTCGGTATGGTACGACACTAAATGGTACAATACTATTCGGCACGGTGCCTAGTCGTGTCGGGCTGTCATGCCCAACTCTCGGTCCATGTGCACTTAGTCATATCGTGTCGTGGGCATGATTGCCCATCGGGCCCATGTAGAGGCTCAAATTCATTCCACGTTGTCGTTGTAGTCACACCGCTACTTCCCGCATTGAGCCTGTTACATTGCTGCACGTAGGGCTAAATAACGAGCCAGCTCGACTCATTCTGGCTCGCTTCGTTGGATGAACTCGTTTAGTACTTGATGAGCTAAATAAAGAGACAACTCGGCCATGAAATCTACGTAAATGAGCCAAGCTTGGCTCGGCTCATTCAACATGAACGGCACATTTGGCTCAGGCGAGCTAGCTCATTAACTGTTACAACCAATACATAAATCAATTAATTGATACAAACAGGTACAAATTTATTCTATACATATCGTTATGACAAGTAAATAAATAAGTGTTATGCATTGCATACATCAATTCGATACTTCAGCCACATACATATAATATAAAATAGGGCTTAGTTGTTACTACCAGTTATATATACTGTTAAATTATAAAGGATTTGGTTTATTTAGCTCGTGAGCCAGATCATTAACTTAACGATCTAAAATGCTAGCTCTACTTGTTAAGAAAAGTAAACAAGTCGAGCCTAGTTAGCAATCGAGCCTAAGCGGCTAGCTAGCGAGAGCCACGAATTTTTCGTCCTCATGGCCCAATTATGCAGTTAAGTCTTAATCCTATACACAACAGAGCACGTTGCAACAACACTTAGATCCTTCCTTGGCAACAACCAATGACACTTCAGAAGTGGAGCAGTTAGGTTGTGGCTTTTGAAAAAGATGCTATGAGGCGTGGCTTTTAGAAAAATAACTGTGGCAAAGTGGTTGTGGCAAAAAAAACAACAACCAATAACACTTTAGAAGTGGAGTAGTTGGGCTATGGCTTTTTGAAAAAGATGTTATGGGATGTGGCTTTTAGAGAAGTAGCGTGGCAAAGTGGACGTGACAAAAGCGTAAGATTGTTTAGTTAGAGAAGCTGATGACACAAAATCTATATAATTAAGTATACTATAAATATATTATACTTTTATATTCTAGTTAGCACTACTCTAAAAATTGAATAATTTGGGGACCAAGAGAGTATTGTGTTTGTGGGTGCAATGATTTATCTTGATCCGATCAATACATTGGGGTAATAAAAATAGAAGAAACATACACATCAATTTAGAATCTATTTGGATGCCACAAGATTTCACGATCTGGCTTTTTGATATCTACTCGCTCCATTCCAATAAGTCATTTTGGAGTGTAAAAGAATCCGATACCAAATAAGTATCATTAGATTTTTCATTAGTTATATTTTCATAGTATATAGCTATTTGATAACATAAATATCTAAAATTCTTCATATAACTTTGGTTAAACTTGAGATGTTTTGCACTAGTTTAAAATGGAATTGGTAGGAGATAGTCTAAACAGCCTAGCTTTTACACTAGTTTCTATATATAATTCAACCACAACCAACTTCAATAGTCCCATAAGTTGAGATAATTCTAGCTAGATCGAAAAAAAACACCATATCCTTCTTTTTTCTCCTAGTTGTACTTCTGCAAGTAAAGACTGAGAATACTTTGGACATTTACTTTCAAAAGCAGCTTGTTCAAGTTTTTACTATATATCTACGGATCAAAACATCATGAACACAGATTTTATAAATAATAAATTTTTAATAATAAACTTTTGCAAACTACTGTAATTTACATGATGGAAGAATAGACATACATCCTTAGTGGTTCACTAATTTATCCTATATAAACATGGTAATTATGTCTTTTATACAAGGAAGTACTATTGTAGGCTAAATTAATATCAAACTTAGCCATGTACTTGCTCCGTCCGCAAACGAATGCAATTATGAGAACCCTAGCTGTCAAAGAAACTCAACGTTTAACCAAATTTATTGTAAATAATACACTTATATCTCTAAAAAATAATTATGAAAATATATTATCTAATGATACTTATTTTGTTTCACGAGTACTATTATTTTTAATATAATCTTAGTCAAAGTTTATGTGGTTTAACTCCTTGAGATGTGAGAACTGTTTTAAGAGTACATACATATATCTAATGAAACTTAGCATCCCTCCCATCCTAAGTCAAAAGCTACAACCTACCAAAAGCCAACCAAAAAGGCCCAAAAAGTCAGTTAATGCGCTTTTGCCAAAAGGTACTTTTACTCAATTACAAAGTTGAAAGCACCTCCCACCCTACTTTCATTTGCTTTTGGGTAAAAAAAGTTACCCACTTGCCACTCGTTACAAAGATATCGATTCATTTCTATTCCTTCTTTTCCCCCTTCCTATGACCCGCGGCGACCGCATGGCTACATCTCTCGTCACCGGCTCGCCCGACACACCCATCCCCTAGCTTCACCTAGTTCCGGTTGTTGTGCCTAACCAACTCTAGCCGTCGGCTCCCAAGCTCGACACTTTCGCCTCAAGCTCGCCTAACGTGCATGCCCCTCTTCTCCATGGCTAGTCGAAGAATGCGTGTCGACGCTTGAAGCTTCCTACTCCATGGCTGGCGGTGTGCCCGAAGCTCCTCGTCGACACCCATCCCCGGGACACCGCGGCCTCCCCACGGATCTCAGTACGAGCACGTGTGTCCCCAGTCACCGCCGCTCCTTGCGAATCTCAAAGACGAGCAAAGGGTGGGATTTGTCCGGCGACCATGGCGCCCGCCTCCCCTCTCCCTCGTCCCCGCCGCCTTCGTGGTCGGGCGGGATTTGTCTAGGTGCAATTCTCGGACTACCACCGCCAACACCGCGCGAGGGGTTGGTGTACCCGGTCTTTCAGATCGGGTCTAGGCGCAGCCAACAATGGTGTTGCTGGACCCCGTGGAGGGATGGTGGGCGCCGTAGTCGGCACTAGCCTACGACCTAGACACCAACGTGTGGGCTGAGCTCATGGACGTGGCGGATGAGCGCGACGAGAACCGCGGGCTATGCATGAGGACGAAGACGGATGCAATGAGGCTGACAACGGGATCTTGTAGTAAGTGAGAGAAGTTTTTCCAAAAGTCACAACCGATCAGCCAAACAGGCTTTTTGACTTCCTCATAGCTGCTTTTTGGAAGTTACTTTTGTCAATGCCAAAGCCCCCAACTACTTCAAAGGTGCACCCAACCAATCACACTCTCTCAGCCACTTGTTCATGAGTACACGAGAAATTCCAATTTTACCCTTTTGTCAATGCCAAAGCCACACAAATGATTTACTAAAAGCTGCATCCAACCAAACACATCCCTAGCCACTTTGTTCGTGAGTACATGAGAAATTCCAGTTTTGCCCGCTATTGTTCTGCTCTGTTAAATAGGCAAAGCCCTCCTCTCTCGCTTGCCCTGCAAGCCTCCAAAACCCCTCGCCGCTGCGGCCAAGGGCTTCACCCGCCGCCGATTGGATTGCGAGGTACTGAGGTGCGTGTGCTCAATCTCTCCGCGATCCCTCTCTCTTTCGAGTCTTGTCCCGATCCGTAGCGAAATCGAAATTGGAAGGGAGGGACATGATCGCTTTTCTGGAGTAGTGGATTGTCCTCTGTTTGTTTTTTGATCGCTTTTATGGAGTAGTATCGTCCGTTTATTTAAGTCGACAACGCAAATTCTTAGGGGTTTGTTCGTTCTTCAGAGTGTTTGTTTCTTATAAAGTTTTGAAGTTTTGATCTACTTGTTTGTTTGTAGTATGGGGTTTTACCTATAAGATATGTTCTTGGTTCTTAGCTTTGCACGTATTCTTGGTTCTTAGCTTTGCACGTATTCTTGGTTCTTAGCTTTGCACGTATTGCTTACAGCACTTCTATTGATTTCACCTGCAGAGGATTTCTGACCAGAGGAAGTGGAAGAGCCATGGGGAACTCTTGCTTCACTGGTGCCTGTAAGATCCGATCGAACTTCCTTTACTTGATTTGTGTTTTAGATTCAGATCCTCCACATATGACTTGTTTTTGGATGAAATTATGCTTCACTGGTGCCTGTAAGATCCGATTGAACTTCCTTTACTTGATTTGTGTTTTAGATTCAGATCCCTCCACATATGACTTGTTTTTGGATGAAATTAAGATAATCCTTCTTTCATCAAAAATAAAGAAAGAAAGAAATTGAGATAATTCCTTAATATATATTTGGGCAAAACTGGAACCCTCAGTCTCCAAAAAATTTTTTTTTGTTTTTTTTTTTTTTTTTTTGTTTGATGCATGAATAAAAACATAACAGATACTTAATACTTTAGGTGTTAATGACAGTGCTTAACTTTCTAAGATATTATCTACTTATCTATGGAGTGTGCAGAAAGAGTAGTGTGTGTATTATGTGGTAAGCTATGCGAAATCATATAGATCATTACTTTTGTTTGGCCAAGTAACCAATTATCACAGTAAGCGGACTCATCTATCACAAGTAACCCGTGTTATATATTTTGATCCAGACAGTTCAGTTCGAAGTTGAATGCAATATTATTTTCTATACAGAACTATATATTCTTCTGTCTGCCATTTCCTTTCATAAAGTTTCTATTTTGGAGTTTATTATTTTGAACTAGCATGCTTCCTAATCTCCTCATAGCATGTATCTCTACATTTTCCCTTGCTTTTCTCAAACTTTGTGTGATTGTTCTTGTAACAATTTCAGCTCCTGCGCTGCTGGGAAAGACCCATGACCCAGCTTTCAAATGGAAGTTCTATGGCTTCTCAGCTCTACTTGATAGGGAGGCTGTAACAGCCAATTCTGCCATTTTTCGCAGTTGTGGATATGGTTGGTATGTACCATACTCGAAATGTATCCATATTAAGCACATACTCAAAATCTTATCTACTTTGTTTGTGAAGATAACAAAGTTATGTGTCAAAAATATTAATTAGACTGTCTGGTAGTCACAAATGACGTTTAGTAAATGTAAATGTTCATGGCTGTAAAATTTCAAACTCCATCACAGTCCTCAAGAAAAGCCTTTTGTTTTATTCAGCATTGATTACTAATCTAAGTAACATATCTGCTCATTAATTCATTTAACAGGTTCCTGCAAGTGAGCCCAATGTATAAAAAAAAACCTTGTGACAACATTCCACATATTGCTCTTTTCGCTCTCGGTGGACCCAAATGACTTAAAGGCAGGTGACATCTTGAGCGTTGTGTTCGAGTTGTCAATGTACAACCATTCAAAAGGCACATACCATGGATGCAAAGGTAGTTTCTGAACTTATTATGTCAAGCTCAAACATATTATTATTACAAATGGAGGGTGGGGGGTGGGGGTCCTTATCCATGCTCTATAAGCTTTGGCCATAGCTCCCTGAAACTGAAACTACTGGGCATCATCATATTATAATTTACCCTTGCCACTCAATTGGTATGGAATTTGATATATGGTAAAAAAAATACTCACCACGTTATCGTTTAGATTTTCTCACTATTCTGTTCACTTCATATTGTTTTCTCATTTAATCAATATTCCAGAGTAAATAGAGATGCTACTGTTACTATCTAGGTCATTCTGTAGTTGCAGTTCACAAAAAGCTAGCCCTGCATAGCTGTTTATCTACTTTTTGAAATGACTAAAACAATTAACTAGGAGTTGAAACTGATTGAGTTGTGCTTGGGTAATTTGTAAATTACAGATTCATACGAGTACCTAATCTTGAATGTTTATTTCTAATACTGTTATATTTCTTTTTTTATCTATGAGCAGCTAGCTACCACTTCGATATCAAGAAGAAGTGGTCAGAGAAACAATGCTTGATTCCTCTTGAATATCTAATGAAATCATCTCATTTTCTGGTTGATGATAGCTGTGTCTTTGGTGTGAGGATATTAAAGGCACAAGTCTCTTCCCAGAATAAGCCTATTGTGATTCCAAAGAAGCCTAACACAGTTCAGAACATCTTCCTCCAGAAAAAGGGGTTCATCGAAGGAACCTACACCTGGACCATGAACAACTTCCTTGGCATGAAGGTCCCAGTCTGTTCTCCTGCATTTGAAGTTGGCGGGCGTAAATGGTATGCATCTATTTTTGTTCCAGTGTAATTGATTCATATAATATGCATATGCCATTAATCGTTCAGTGTCCAAGTAGCCTTCAACTCAGGTGGTAGTTATTCATGCCACCAACATTATTACTTACTCTCTCAATTCCAAATTATATGTTATTATGTTTTTTTTCTATATACATAGCTTTTATTGTGTATCCGACATAGTAACCTATATCTGGGTCGATAAAAAAAAAAAAAATGTACTAGAAAAGCCTGAATGGAGTACTAGGTGAATGTTGTATTATACTATAATCATGTGTTGGTTTTTTTTTGTTGGGGGGGGGGCAGAGGGCTGTCTTATGCCCATTTCTCTCTTTAAAAAAAAAAAAAAAGAATCTCTTGCTCCTTCAGATATACTATTAAAAATAGCAGCAAAAAAGTGATCTTAATGGTCATACCACGCTTTCTATTTTTGGATAGAGGGAGTCCTTTGAGTTCTAGTTAAATTGTTGTGTTTTGAACGGCACTAGTGCAAGTATGTTTTGAACAGCCAGTTATATTCATTTCTAGTCTACTAATCTATTTTGGGATAGAGGGAGTCCTTTGGGATAGAGGAGGCTTAATCTTGTTTAACTGTCACTTGGTTTGGGCACAAGTCTGCCAACAACATCACCTTACAAGGAGTCTAGCATCATACTTATTTTCTTTTCTTTCCTGCCAACCATTAATGGTAATGACAGATTGTTTTCATGCCTTCTCAGGTACATCAACATGTACCCACTTGGCGACCAATACAGCACCAATTCACTTTCCCTCTACTTACACCTGCATGATCTGAACAAGCTCCCTCTTGAGACTGGGATGGTGATTGAACTGACTCTCTCCATCTTGGACCAGAAGCTTGAGAAACACTACACAGTTACAGGTTCAACTCTCCATAACATTATTGACATTATAGAAAATATTGAGTAGTGACTCCTTTTGTTTGCATATGACCTTAATTACTTCGCCACAAACGCAGGTCGCTTCGTGTTTGCAGTTGCAGCAAAGTATGGCTGGGGATGGCCCAACTTCATTCCGCTCAAGACACTCATGGATCCAATTAGATGCTATATTGTGGGATCAAACTGTAAGCTGAAGGCAGATCTCACCATCATCGGTTCATCCAATGATGGTTAGACACGGATAGTCCTTTCATGGACTTGGGAAGGATCAAGGCCTTTGCAGCTTAAACTATTTTCCGTGACACATATATCATGCATTTGTGATACTAATGCTTAGACACTATCTTATTATTATGGTATTAGCACGTAATCTGAGCTATAGGGGTTCAGGAACTCTTATTATCTTATTATTTAACGTGTGGCAAACATGGTTTATCTTGGCTTATGTTCGCGACTTGTTAACTTCTGTTATAAATCATAAAATTCTGCATATATGTTATTGCATTCAGCTTAATCAGACCGATTCATGATCGTGAGCGGGTCTCATCGGATCAGTTTGTTTTGTTTTCTGTATCCGTTGATTTGCCTTGTGAATGCATGCCTGCAAATAATCAAAGGCCTCATCATTTATGAACAAAACTAAAGCGCAAAATAAATGGTTCAGTCCCAGGCAATTTTTTAACTACGTTTTATATGCTTTATTAGTAGCTTAACCAAAAATTATCTGTATGGCCCTGAAAAAATATATTTTTACTAAATCATTTATTTTTATGATTATTAGGTTTATGCATGGTAAATCTAAATAAATCCAAATAATTAAGTTATATCTCATGAATGTTTTTTATACTACAGTTCAAGCAAACAATAATTAGGCACCCCAATTCGACCGTATAAACTACAGTTTTTAAGGGAAACCGAACCGTACAAACTACAGTTAAGAGAAAAAAGTAGACTTTTCCTTTTCCAAACTAAAACATCATAAACGCATTTAGCCCAGCTAGAGCCCACACGAAGCCCAAGCTCAAGCCCAAACCCACGTTTCCAGTCCCCTTCGTCACGCGCGCGTCAACCTCCTGCCGAATTCCCCATTCTCTCACCTCCCTGAACGCCGATCCACGCCATGCCGGCCGCCGCCGCCGCGCCCGCCCCCGCACCGCATCCACCGCCGGCGAGCCTGGACGCGCGCACGGGCGGCCGCATCCTGCGCCGCGCGGCGGGGCATCTCCTCCACCCAGCCTCGCTCCCGCCGCTCCTCCTCGCGGCGCTTCTCCTCCTCCTCCTCTTCCGTTCCGCTCTCCTGGCCGGCACGCTCCGCCTCGCCTCCTTCGCTGACCGCGACCCGGCCCTCCGCTCCCTTCTCGCCCGCTTCTCCCCTCCCAACCCGCCATCGCCGCTGCCTCCCCCGCACCACCTCCCGCGGCGCCGCTCGCCGTTCACCTCCCCTCGTCCTCGCTCTCCGACGACGATATCCTGGTCAGCCCCCTCGATCCCGCCGCCTCAGCCCCCTCCGCCGCCGCCGCAACACCTCCAATCACCATGTCCTATTCACCTCCTACTCGGCCGCGCCCAAACCTTATCCGTTGCCGCTCCCCAACCCGCTTCCGGTCTCCACTTCCCCTTCTTCCTCGCCGTCTACAATGAGACGGCGCCTCCTAAGCCCCGCCTCGCCGCGGGGCAGCGAGATCGGCCTGCTTGACCTGACCAGGCGCGACGCAGCGGCCATCATCAACCTCCTCGCGCTCCTTTCCTCCGCGCATATCTTCGCGATCCTCGGGTACATCGCCGTGCACTCCGCCGCGCTGGGCGCAGTGTTTGCGTCCGTGGCGGGGCACCACGTACCTGGGCGGCGTCTAGTGTTCCTCCTCACCGGTGCTGCGAGGGGCGCTAAGAGACTCACAGGGTTCGCGTTCCTCCGGTGGGCCACGCGGGACGCCGTTGTGCAGATGCTCTGCCTCTGGTTCTTTTGCTGATGTGCACGACCAGGCCCAGCTGTTCAGGCTCTTTGTGGTCGCCAAACTCATGCCATTCTCCGCGTCTGTTAATCCGTGGCTTGGTGCAGCAGTTGCAGGCCCAGAGCTCGATGGTTTCTTTGTTGCCTGGGCTGTTCTTGATGCAGTTGTATCGGTTTTGTTCACTGTGGTGCCTTGGGTGGTTGTCATGGACCGTGATCCACGGCCACCTGGGCGCAATGCTGTGAAGGAAGGGTGCTATCTTGTGTCTCTGATGCCAACTGATGCCACATTGCTCAAGTGCTGGGGAAACAGTTGTGTGTGGCAGCATGGGGCTGCTCATCATGGTGACATTTGGTGGAAATGTTTTTGGTGGATTTCTGCATTCGATTGCGCAGGTTTACTTCATGGTAGTATGGCTGCTGTTCTACTTTGCAGCAAGGTGTAAGGAGGTGCGGCTGGGTGGTCGCCAGTTTGGACTGGAGGATGTTGCAGCTGCTCTAGATGGATTTAGGTAGTGTCTAGTTGTCGGTTGCCACTTGGATCATCATTACATGAAGAGAGGTATATTTCATGGCCCATAGTGCTTATTGATGGAATGCCACTGGTCTTGGCAAAGCAGAGGTTTGTTGTTATCTTGATCTTCTAAACCTTGCTGAGATGGTAAATGATTTGGATGAGAGAAAGAGAACTTGACAATGTTGTATGTACAGTTTTTTTCCTCAGAAGGGTAATCTGCTTATAGTCACACCACATGGCATACAAAGAAAGGCTGTTTGGTTTCCTTTTCCATGGAAGGATAGAAACAAGATGCCTGATAATAGGTGTTGTAGCTGCAGCATGATCTGTGAAGTTTATATACCTGTGTTGTACCAGCAAAATTTCTCTGGGTAATAGGTCAAAACATGTGATGTACATCCAATCATACATTGTTGATATCCACCCTTCTGTTTAAAAAAACCTTCCAAATCCCATCTCCTAACCCTCTTGTAGAAATGGTTGGCTCATGATTGAATTCTCTCTATATAGTGATTACTTTTATCTGATTGATGTATAATACTCGATCATAATGTCTCTGGCATTTTATTCATGGGCAAGTGCAAAGTCCTGACCAGTAAATGTTTTCATGTTTGCCTATGTTTTTTTTTTTCTTTGGTCACATGGCTAATTCATACCGCCTGTTCTGTATCCTTTATTCTGTCGATATTTTAAGGAACAGTTGGTCGATGGACCTAAAATTGGCAATATAAAACTGGAGGTTAGAAGGTACATGCATATTTTCGGATGGATTGTAAGAGTATTTTCATGGTAATTACAGCCTTGTTGGCCCTTGCAGTTGATTGTGCACCATCTCCCCTGTCATGCCTGGGTTCAGGACATTAATAACAAATCAGTCTACATTGACCGAGCCCAAATAAATAGGTGGTCTTTATTATTTTTATTACAGTTCCATTTTGGTTTGTGCATGTTCAAGTTTATACATGATTAATACATTTATGTAGATACCAGATTCAGAAAATAAGATTGACTTAAAAGATGATATTTGACTGACCTATTATTTAGAGCTTGTTTATGGGGGCATGATTCTTTATTTCACCAAACAAGTGAATTCTGTTTTATTTGCTGTAAAATCATGTTCTGTGCCTTGCGTGCAATAATGTAATTATACTATACTATACTATACTATACCACAAGTGTGCCACAATTATCTGAGGCCCTGAGCGTTGGCCCTCTTTTTGTTTCTGCTGGTTCATCACCTGTATATGAGTTGAAGCAACTATATGTGTCAAATGCAAGACAGCTATATATTGCTGCTACTTGCACTCCAGTCATGTTTTTTTCCCCTTTGCTTATGTCCATTTCCTTTTTTGTTACTCTGTTAGATTGATTGACCAGCTACGGCTTTAGCAGTGCATGAAAGGACAGCAAGATAAGTTTTTAGGCTGTCATAAATGTGACAAAAATATTTGCTATTTACTTAAATTTTATTAGTTGCACTTTTATCATGTGGTTTCAGCCTTATAGCTAGAAAATTGTACATACTCACTTTCATCATATATTATGAAGAATTGATTATGCATAGCATATCATCATGCTGTTTCTTTTTTTTTACTGTTTTCTTTTTATGTAATGACTATTGATGCTGGCATTTAAGTTCAGAAGAAAAGAGAGCTCCCTCTTGTCAAAGATATTTGACTTTGACTTGCATGGTTTTCAATGCATATCTTTGATGACTATTTTTTCTCATATATTTTGCAAGTATTTTGAATCCAATTCTAGACATATAGCTTACATGTTTCCAAACTAAATAATGTAATAGTTATTGTTGTTGGTAGTTTTCAAGGTTTGACCAACTCTTGCCCTAAACAAGTTTTGTGTGGCGGAGGGAGTAGATCATGGTGTGTTTAGAGCCCAAACGCGTTTGGGCAAAGTTTGATAGTCCGCCAAAATTTGGCAATCAGAAAGTAACCGAAAAACCGTGAGTAGACGTTTTTGTTTGTTTGTGGTAAATATTATCCTACCATGGGGTAACTAGACAAAAAGAATCGCCTCAAGAATGTACATCTAAACTGTGTAATTAGTTTTTTTTTTTACCTACATTTAAACTGACGTGCGCTGCTCTTGGTGTATTTATTGTTTTCGATATGATGTGATGTGATGGGAGGCGAGGGAAATTTTGGAGAAACTGGGGACTCTAAACACACATATAGTCTGGTTTCGATTAAAACACTATGCTATTCACTCTGTACCACTTGTTAAGATGCTACTCAGAACAATATATTTACTTTGTCAAGGTTGAGTTTGGTATAGTCCCATATCTGAAGTCTGGCGCAGCATTTGTATGTTTTCTCTCTTCTGTGGGAAGCAAAATGTTTTGTGCCCATCCTCAGGTTCATGAATTGTTAACTCTTCTGTGATTGTGATGAAATGGAATTTGGTATTTGTTTCACAGGTACTTTTTTTAGCAAGCACCTGGCTACGAGATGACAAATTGACAACCTTGTCCAGGCACTGATCTTGCCTTGTGTATTTTTGGTTAGTACAGGGTTCCTGTTGCCCATGTGTTTCCTGTTCCAGAACTCAAAAAACATTGTGTGGTAATAACATGCCGAGTTCATGTTTTTAGTGGTCACTGTTTTAGTACAGGGTCACTGATCTAGTATTAAGTTATGTCAAGCTTACCTCAGTACACTCGGTGCCCTGTTATCAAAGAACTTTGTTGTGAGAATATCTGACAGGTTGCAAAAACCAAGAATTGTACTGCTGATCTACTTTGTGGCCGTTGTCGGGTGCTTACCTGTACTCTGCTTGTTCGGGAGCAACGTTTATCCTCGTGTCTTCACTTCTGTTTATTTAATTTTGAGGTCGCATTTTTACTTTGTGCTCTTTTTTCTTTGAAAGAATTATTTTGTGCTCTTAACTAGAGACAAATCCCTGTCTTAGGTTTATTTACTTTTGAATTTTGTTTTGATTTGTGCTCTCAACACGATTTATTTGGCCGTGCGTGATTGCGAGTGCAAGTGTTTTTGCATACCTCAAACGTATATCTCCAAGCTTAGTTTGAGCTGTAACTCTGATGCATTTAAATTTCGAGTGCTGAACTACAAGTTCACACCAAGTACCCAAAAAAATAAGAAATCTTCACAAACAATGGCACTATGTTAAATGTCAAGTGTTGTAAAACATCTGTCATCCCCTCACTGTATATGATTGGGACTTGGGAAAGGCAAAAATGAGGCGCTGTATACCTGTAGGGTTTCTACTTCCTAGACGGGAACAGTAAGCATTCCACTTTTGACGTTTGCTCTACCAGAAATCTAACCTCAAAGCAAAAATGGTCCGCTCAAAAGTGACTATTTCTTGGCACCAACCTTTTCATCTGAGCTTCCCTTGAGACTGGCAGACCTCATTGGCAGGACATTAACGCTGCTCTTTGCAACCTGGTTTACCTGATGCATTGTCATAACATATTCCAAGAACTGTAAGGACCATTTCAAGAACTACCTGAAGATTCAGGCCATCCTTGCCAAAGAAAAGGAACCCATGGGACAGCACAAGAACAGTCTTCATGTGGCCCAAGACTTGGAAGAATGCAGCAGAAAACCAACCAATGCAGATGAATCGGTTCATGACGCCAATGGCAATGAAGCATGAGAGGGTCAGGAAAAAACTGCAGAATACGGGTACACTATTGTAAGGATGACATTCAAATAAAAAAACTTTTGATGCAACAAAGGAAGACACATAAATGAAGCTAGAGTTGCTCTAAATTATTGACAACGGGGTAGCATAAAGATGGAGAAACTTCAGCCACAATACAAGTGATCCACAAACTTATAAACCATCATATCTAATCTTCAACCAGCTAATGCAGTTTAATCGCCATTTATCTCTAAGCAAACAAAGAGATGAATTATTCATGGAAAGTACAGAGAACAAATCACCATATGCTCACTGAAACAAAAAACATTATTGGGAAAGTTTCCCTTACCAGAGCAAGAGATGAGAAATTTAAGTGATTCACCCTTTTGCCAGTCAACAAGAAATCCACGAATGGTCCCACTAGAGGGAACCTGGCTGGGCTGGAGCAGTGTGGCCCAGGAGGTTGAAAAAGTTCAGTGAGTACTTCCTTTTAGTGTATAAGGCAGGACTAAATAGTATGCATGCAATGCTAATTAAACGATTACTGAAGATAAAGACAGTAAGCGTAATCAAATAGTTGAGAGTTTGACAATCTGTGACACTAAATAAAATTACATGTTCCATATTGGAAAAATGGTAACTAGCAAAAATTAAGCAGTAATATAATGAGGACACTATCAAGTCTTACAGTTCACAAAATGGCTATATCCCAATTTTAGAGTCCTACTAGAGTAGCTATATCCGAATTTAAGAGTTCTACAGTAGCTATGTGCCTATATCAGTTCACAAAATCGCTATATATCAAATCTTCCACTATCAAGAGTTAGCATGGTGAGTAGCTATATCCGAACTTTAGAGTTATAGAGTAGCTATATGCCTATAACCTAATGTTTAACCAAATGCGGCTACATCCTAAAAGCTTTATTGACCATGATGATTCCAACTGATGCAGTAACATTGAAACTCCATGCTGCAAAATCCAGGACAGCTTAGAGAACTCATCTTTATTTTCATAACAATTCAATCCAGCACTTGCTGAACTACAATCTCCAAAGGATGAAGCCATAGATGCAGAATCCAAGCTTGAACTGCAGAAAATGAAGTGATTAATTATATGTATGTAAATGAAATAGGATCCACAGTGACAATGCGAAAAAAATACGAGAGCAGTTCGCTTCAACCATTAAGCAGAAATAGTATGCAGCTATGCAATACCGATACACATATGTGTATCAGAAAGATAAGGATGTCAGGGTTATGCTATTTTTCCCTGAAAGATCAGTACTTCATTATTTTGAAAAGCAGTAATACGTTGCTCATGTGTTCTACTTAAGTTCTATTACATAACATAGTGGAACTCTCGAATTTATGACATAATGAAGGCCATAATAACTAGTAAGAAGCTGTTAGCCAGTAGCATAGCCTGCACTCTGGTTCATCCTACACCTTCACTTTAGAGTTATCGAAGGATAGGTGCTGTCACATGTGGGCTCGCTTTAATTCGTCACTTCGATATTTGAAGCAAATGAGATTCAGCCCTAGCGTAGATTCCATCGTACTACCGACAAAAATACTTGCATTTGAATCAAGCAATTCGTCCTCCAGCTACCCCCTACAATATTGACATGATTCTACATAGGGATATAACATAATGCAGAGCATTTCTGCATTCCAAAAGCAGATGACAGGTGGTCTCAGCAAGTAAGGAAACGATCTGGAGACAAGGGGGAGGAGAGGCACGAGAGGCTAACCATGGCTTTGGAGAAGCGGAGTGGGTCTGGAAGTTGTTCCTCGGGATCACGGAGAGAAAGGTAGCCGCCACTGGATCCGCAAGGTGGACTAAAGCTGCGATGAGACGAGGAGGTGGTTGCGGAACGCGGGGAGGAGAAGAAAAGAAGAGCAGAGGCATGAAGAAAAACGGAGGAACGCACCGCAGCTCGCCTACCACTCGCCGCCTGCAGGTGGTGGAGGTGCTCGCCGGTGGCCGCTGCGCTGCAGGTTGCAGAAGACAGAGGGTCGATCAGGCGGCCGGCGGCACGCCGGCGCGGTGCTGGCCGGATGATTGGAAGGAGTTGTGCACTGTAGTATTATTTGCCACTCTATTGGTAAATCACTCATGAAAATCTTGCCAGTTGAGGTGATTGGAAATCTATTTTTTTAGTATTTTATATCCTATATGTGCTAATCTACACACGAAAATTCTACACCCAGCAGAAATTACTGGACTTACTGCTGCGTGCGATTACTGAACACCCTATGAATGAGCGTGGTTCGGTGCCACGATTTGCAGTTTGGTCAGTATT
>JADLZK010001234.1:0-148201 GCA_015847255.1 Hyparrhenia diplandra
ACCTCCGACCGTACAAAACAACAGAACCCATCACTATAAAAGCAGCCCCCCAAGACGGCCCATACAAACCAAGAGGCTACCGGCAACCCGAGAGACAACAGCACCCCATGCCGGGAAGCCGAAGAAACCCACGTGCCTACAAGGCACATGCAAAGATCCCACCTGGGGCTCCAGATCCCACCCTCCGAGGGCACCACAATGGAAAATGTAACCCACCCACCATTTGTGACTCCAAGGGCTCACTCGAAACCAACCCTAGCCGCAAGAGAACTCTACAAGCGAAGGATCTCGCCCACCTGCTGGCCCAACGCGCATCGACCAAGCCGCCAAAGCGGACGATGGACACTCTCGCCCAAGCCACGGTGACTCCGACTACACATGTAGTCGAACTGAGCACCAACCTCCGTTGTGACAAAAGACAGCCAAAACCCGGCCACGACCTCACCTCGACATGAATGACGCGACTGATGAAAGCACCCTCCATGCAGCAAAACTCGCAGGGAGGAACCACAATGGAGAATGTAACATCCTCCTTAGTGATATCTCACCAAAGGAATCAAACTCGCGAACCAGCGAAGGTGGAGGGCGCTAGAGAAAAGGGCGGAGTTCGGGCCGGCGGTGCTAGCTGCACGACCACCGGAGCCCAAGACTGTGAGGAAGGGCATCGGGGCACACTCGGCGAAAACACCTCCGTCGGAGTAACCCGCGCACCAAGCAGCCTCCTCAGGAGGATAACCCCACGCCCCCCCCACCACAAGACCCTCGCTAACCCGAGTCTCCGGATGACAACACGGCGAGTCACTCATCGATCCCAACAGACACGACTTGCCCACAAACTTCAATAGGGAACCCGTAGCTCCCACAGTCCCACGCCACCACCAAAAAGTTTGTAAACATTCGCTAAAGAAACAAAATACCGCATCCTCCCAACCGATATAAATGCAGCCTGCGCTAAAGATAAAAGCGCCGCAGTAAAAAGTTTTCCTCGCTACCTTCAACATAAATGTGAGCCTCGCTAAAGAGAATAGGGCATCGTGCCGCGAAAGTTTTCCTCGCTACCTTGGATTAAACGCGAGCCTCGCTAAAGAGAATAGGGGCGTCGCCGTGAAAAAGTTTTCCTCGCTACCTTCGATATAAACGAGCCTCACTAAAGAATAGGGGCGTCGGCTGGAAGTTTTCCTCGGCTACCTACGACATAAACGCAAGCCTCGCTAAAGAGAATGAGGCGCCGCTCAGCGAGGAAGAGTTTTCCCTACGGCTACCTTCTCGGAGAGGCTTAGCGCTTGACCTGCGTCGCTTAAAGAGAATAGGGTGCGTTGCTGGCGCGCCAAAAAGTCCTCACCGCTTCGCGACGAGCGCTGAGCCTCGCTGAAGAGAATAGGAGGCATCAGGCTGCGAAAGTAGTGCCCTCCGCTTTTGAGTGCTGGCTCGCGCGAGCAAGGCGCTGGCACTGCATGAAAAGCGTGCAACTCCAAAGGCCTCAATACGTATTACAACAAAGCGTGAGGCGCTACACCACTCTACAAGGCCCTGAGGGCTCCGCTCCACCGACAATACAAGCGGGCATCACAACACAACAAGCCCAAAAATGCCAACTCCACGTAGCAGGCACATCACAACACATGCACGCGTCTGCCAGAACAAACACAACCTCCTCCAACACATCACCTACCAGACTCACGGCTTCCGCTTCAACAAACTCAGCAGCGCCCATGCACCTCAACATCTAAGGGAAAATCACCACTGTTCGGAGGCCATTGCAACCTCACAATCATCTTCCAAGTCCACCACAAAGACGGGGCACAAAGGGTCCCCACGGCAGTGGCCGCGGGCCGAGGAAGTTCACCATTAACACCCCGGCCCACGATAAAACCCTCCTCCGTGAGTCGCCCTCGGTCCAGGGCTGCATGGCTCACTAGGGAATCACACGCGGACCCTCGCTATCCGAGTAAATAATTCTTTTCAAAGGCCCGCAAGTGCTACGACCTCCTTCATCGCTGAGATCCTCGTCGGTGCCAACAAAGTCGGACCCATGCTGAACAAAACCCGGCTCGCTTGGCGCTCTGGTAAGATCACGTGACTCACCAAAAGCCATCGAAGCCCGGTTCAGCGTCGTATTTCCTTACTCGCCCACCAAAAATTGGTCGAAAGGGACAGCGCTGGGATGCTTGCTTGTGGCATGGGCCCGGTCTCACGACGATAAAAGGATGTCTTGCCAGATTCATCATCAAAAGAGACACCACGTTGAGAGCACTCTGCCATTGTAGGCCGCGCAGTTTGTGGCAAGTACAACGAATGAATACCTCCGACACCAACACAGCCAGAAAAACCTCCACCAAAAGACCATCGGATCGAAAACCACCCAGCGACGATGAAAACCCAAAGAATACCAAGCTTAAACTTAAATAGGACCAGCGCAGCGCTCAAGTGTACGGCTGCAAAAGGCCACGCAGTATCAAAACCACAAATAAAACCATGGACACATTGTATCAAAAGAAAAGGCACCCCTTCTAAGGCAACCATCTCTCTCGAACCTCACACCTCGCAGCATCGCGGGCGTTGGTGCTGGGCCTCGGAGGTCGCAAAGCAGCAGCGAGGCAGGCGTCCGAGGCACGGATAGTAGAGGTGCGGACGGCGAGACAAGAGCATGAGGCATGCGGGGATGAAGTCACGACGCGAAGGCGCACGGAGGTGGCGGTGGCGCCAAAACTCGGGGTAGCGGAGTTGTTGCAGTGAGCCATCGAGTCTCGGCGGTCCCAGCCAGCGCGGTGAGAAACTCACCTTCACGAGCCGGGGCTGCGATAACGGGTCTGCATGTGAGCCCGAGTGCCGCGCAACCCTTTACCCGACATTCACAGTAGAGCCTCCGAAGCCCCCCGCTTTGAAGAGCACCTCCGCTCGACAAAGCCGGGCCTGACGCTAGAGAAAAAGACAGCTCATGAGCTCGCGGCAGAAACAAAAGCAAATGCGGTAGAGAGCTACGCTCAACCAACAAAAACTACCCTCTTAGCCCAGCATTTCGGCGTTACGCCATGTCAGCGTGATCACACGACCTCAGAAACCCGAGAGCCGGATTTAGGAAGCGTGGCGCTAAAGCAGCTTGGCCTTCTTTTCGGCTGGAGGCCCACTTCACCTCGACCCGTGGGAAAGTCGCAGCCCCTATCCCACGCGATCTGAGTGCTGGGCGTGGGAGCACGAGATGGCGAGGGCCCCTTAAATAGCAGCGCCGCCGCACTGGCCACGGGATGGCTGCAGCCCTCAACAACGAGCCGCAACTCAGACACCTCCCGCCTTAGCTCAAGCCTCCCAACACGCGGCCGGTGCGACCCGCGGAAGCGCATAGCGACCAGCGGCCAGGGCCAGCAAGAGAACTCATCTAAAAGCACCCTTCATGGCGCACACCTCATGGAGCCATGCCTGCGTCCAAGGCATTGAGGCGCCTCGCTCCCGCGTCACCTCCGCCTCTCGGGCCTCCCGCACCTTTTTGGCCTCCTCCACAAGCTCCTCATTCCCTTCTTCAACACCTACCGCGACCGGCCTTCGATCGGCAACCTCTTTCTTCGGGGGCCGCCAATCTCCTCCCGGCGCATTCTTATACTTACGCGCCCAGCGCTCCAGGGTCCTCAACTCAACCTCCAATCCTTCACCTGGTCCTCCCGCTCAACAGAGTCCCACCCGCTCGTGAATGGCGGCGCCTCCATTTGTAGCACCGGGAGCTCCTGCAATCTTAACGTTGATATCCTCGTGAATATCACGAAGAGGGCGGTGCGTGATCTCCCTCTCGCCTCCGGCGCGAACCCGATCAAACACCCGGCCAATGAACCTCCGATTTGGTCTCGCGTGGAGAGTCGGGCTGGTGTGGAGCTCCACGTCCGTCATCTATCCCAGCGCCCGCCGCCACATGAGGGAGGGTAGCATGGGTGCAGCCACCCCGAGGAGGGCCTACGCGGCGCCCGGAGCGAGCCTCCGCGAAGCCTCCACCATCTCCCGCCTTCCCCACACATGGCACCTCCGTACGGCCGGGAGGCTGCCTTGTGCTTTCGGCGAAGAGGAACAAGCGCCCCATCCCGCCAGTGAGCCCCGACCCTGCGTGGCGCGGCGAGAGGCCTGCGCCGCTCGAGTGGCACCGCGGAGGCATCAACCTCCCGCGACATGGCATCCTCGCCAGCGGCGTCTTCGCTCGACCTCCTCTTCATCGCACTGCCTCGTCTTCGTCTCCCTCGAAGCCGCCTCGTCGGACCCGGAGCCGCCACCACTCCGAATAGCTCACCCAAACTCGGAAACTGCCTGCGTCACAGCGGCTCAAGCCTCCCTCAGTCACCAAACTCCTCTTCGGCGTGCGAAATCATCAAGAAGCCCTAAAGCCGCCGTCTTGTCGCTACCCCGGCCATAGCCTTCAGACGAGCGAAGCGCAGACTCAGCCCTCAGACCGCGCTTAGCGGGCTGGCCAGGGTGCCACATGCACCACCTGTTTCGGCCCCCGAGTTCCAAACCCCCGCTTCCTCTTCTTCGCTGGACAGCCTCCACATCAGCGACCGACGGCTCTGTCCTCATACGCGACGCCTAGCACGTCAAACACACGGTTGACCCACCGGGCGGCGTGTCAAGGTAGGCAGCGGATCTTCGAGATTTCTGGAGGCTCCGAGCTTTCCCTACCATGTACTCGGCGCAAGCCACCGCCTCCGTCATCACCCGGATGGCCAAACTTCGCCTCATCGTCGCCCGCCGTATTACAGCAAAAGTCGGGCACACTCCGCCTCAGGTCAAGCTTTCACGGCCTTTCGAGCCCCTTCGGGCATACTCGCGAGATTCTTCAACCTCCGGAAACACCTCCTTCCTCCACGGAGGGTGAACCCTGAGCCCCGACAAACTCCTCGACTAGGGTCCCGCACGCAAACATGCCTCGACATGATGCACGCCGCGCCCGGCACTGATTAGCGCCCGGCCGAGTCTTCACGAGCTTTTAGCTGGTCGAGGCTGGCCGGCGCTGCTTGAGCCCCGCAAAGACCCTCGCTTGTAGTAGAACCGGTGCTCCAACCAATCGCTGAGACCACTTGTTTTCTGAGCAGCCTCGACGCCGCGAGCCGAGGATGAACTGTACACCCGCATCCCGCAGCCCGAGCACGCGTGGTGGCGATCTTGCTAACACTCCACGGTTGGATGTGAACCGTATGGCTCCCGGATGAAGCCGTCGACGATCCGACTCGAGCCCAACTGACCCGGCAAGCCCACACACTATGTGGCAAGCCAGGGGAAGCACGAGGAGGTCGGTGATGAAAGCGAAGGTTGAACCTCCGCAAAGCACATTAAGCACCAACTCGACAAACCGGAAGCGAGGACCGGCGTTGAAGAATTTCGACGAAGGCGACCACCTCGCCGGCCTCCGGTTTGAGGCGTCACCTCGCCCTTCGGAGGGCGCCACTCTTTGAAAACCACTTGTTCTTGCCCGCGCATCTTCGGTGACTTCTCCGTACACTTGCTCGGAGGGCTACTCGGCGAGCAACCTCCTTCCTCTTGCCCCCACGACGAGCACCCGGCGATGGGCTGGGCGGTCTCCTTCACACGGGCCATCACGCGTAGGCGCGTGAAGCTAAGTAGTCAAACCACGCAACTACGCAAGCGCGCAACCTCCCAGCAAATATGCAAGCTGCCAACCTCCGCAGAACTAGCTAGCAGCAAGCCTTCCTACGAGGGGACCAAAGCGGCAGCAGGTTGCGGCAAAGCGAGGGCATGAGCTCCCCCTCCCACCTACCGCACATATTTATAGGGAGGGGCGCGGAGGGGCACGTGCCAGGAACCCTAACGCACATCGCGAAAAACACACGGCGCCCTCAGAAGCGAATCCGCAAAATCGCGAACGGCATCCACCATCCCAACGCCACATCGGGGTTACCGTGCCGTAGCGCATCACGAAAGGCAAAACCCTAAAAGGTCGAGGCTAACCTCCGCTAGGCCCACGAAAGCGCCGTGCGTCGCTAGCAAGGGCCCATGGGAGCAGCAAGCATACCTTCCCCACGGAACCTCCGGTGGTGGGTTCGTCGCTCGCGGCCCTCCGCTGAGGGAACTGCACCTCTCGAGGGCTCGCTGCTGGGGAGGGTGACCCTCGCCAGCCCCGGTAGCCTGCAGCGCCTGCTTTGGTGGGCCAGGAACTTGATTTATGCCTAACTTGTCGGACAATGCGGGCGTTATTTTCGTGGAGAACCCTCCACTGCAGCCGGCGAGCGCGTGAGAGCCTCTCGGGCGCACTGTGGGCTCCGTCGGCTCCATCGGGCTATCGCGAGGTGGTGCCCCACATCCCTTCGGATCGAGGACGAGGTCAGGGCCGCGGCGAAGCCCCTAGCGCGGAGGCGGCCAGGTTGAAGACGCGAGAGTGCGCAAGAGAGCCATCAAGCGAGAGGGCACCGTCGCGACGGCGGCTCCCTCCGAGCGCGAAAGCGGGCGGCGCAAGGGGAAACCCCTATCGGGCGATGGATGCCCAAGGCCGTGTGTGCATTCATCGTAATGCCCCTACGCGGGCAAAATACCTCTTTGCCCCCAGCGAGGGCCCCTCCCGTCGCGCGGTGATCACCCCGTACTTATTGTAAAGCACTCACCCGACCCCCGACTTCCTATACAATACCCGATGCACGAGCACGCGAGTGAAGGGGTCGACTGGGTGGCGTAATTCATTGCCATTTAATCGAGTCGAGTTCTAAATACCACCGCAAGGTTTGTCCTTCACGCGCAGCCGACCTCGCCGCTCCCCTTCTAGCATCTCTAGCAGAGGGGGAATGGGCGGAGGCATCGTCTTGAGGAACGCTCCAGCTGGACATCACTCGTCGTCTCTCTCTCTCTCTCTACTGGGAAGCCCTCGCCCCCTCCTCCCGCTACCTCCGGATAGCGAAAGGCCGAAGGGGCAGGAGTGATCCCCCTAGTGACTATGATCTAACTTATGCCCGAGCAGAGCACAAGACTTAAAAGGTTGAGAGTGTAGAGGTGATTACTAAGGTCTCCGTTCTAATCTTGGTAAGCTATGTCTTCTACTATTCTATCTAGGGACATTACTTAGGGAAAGACACTAACAGAGGATGCTCTCCCTAGCAACCGTGTCCCATTACTCCTACAAATGGGAGGTGGACTACAAAGAATCAACGACACTCACTATATATAGAGTTACTTCATATATATAGGAGCTATCACAGATCACGCATCTACCACTCGATCCGGAATGTTAGGATGAATCTAACGAGATACCTCGAGTCTAAGCACCATGCTTACACTATGAATATTACTCTAACCCTAATGCACATAGATTAAAGTACTTAAAAAGAGGCTCGCAGATTAGAAGAACAATATAAAACAACGCTTGCTTACTAAAAGAAGAAGTTGATTACCAAAGTAACTCTAGGCGTAGGTTAACTTCCACCGAGGTACAAGGTGTAGAGGGAGCACCGACGGTCAGGCACCTCCTCCAAACTCTTCCCTCTCTCTACCTCTCTAGTTCTAAAGACTAGATCCTATTGAGGACTAATCTCTCTGAATGCTAGATCTTGAGAGAGAGGAGATCCATATGACGGACACCTCTCAATCAAGATGATAATGAATTGAATGAATTGGATATGAGCCCTTTGGATCAAAGGGGTCCTGCTTATATAGGGGTCTTGGATGCATCGGGCCCTCGGATGAAACTAGCCTTGAACAACGGTTGAGATGCAATCTAGGAGGTGGTGGAGAAGCCCAGCATAAGAAGGTGGGTGCATGGGCAGGTGGGCCCGGGGCTCAGCGAAGGCGACCCTAAAGGGGAGCTCGTACGAGACCCCACCTATATGGCTGGTGAGCCCGTGTCTTGGTGGGGTTGCTTCTTGATCCTTCTAGAGTCTTCTTTTCGTAGATGCCCATTGAATATGCTTCGGGATACATATGCTTTGGATATTCTTTTGGTCTTTTTCTCGTTTAATCCCCGAAAATCACAAATTCACCAAAAACTCGTGAAACTGCGCAGTTTAACCCCCTAAGTCTATGTTGATGTTCATTTTATGCCCTTTTTCATGCTTAGTTGACTATAAAATTAAAAAGTTAACGTTATTGACTGTCAACAAGTTCCCTCTAAGCTTACCTCTTTGCTAGTCCCTTTTAGCAAAGCTAAACTTAGAGATTGAGCGAGTTGCTACTATGCTTTCATGCCTCAAAAGTACACATGCATTCAAAACAAGAATTCTCCTTTGATTAAAGTATACTATTCTCTGATTTTCAAACTTACCTATATTACCTTTCCCACCATGGGGCTTTTTTAGCCTTGGGTCTTGACAATTGAAAGTCTAAGATCAAGTCAAGCACTATGAAGCTCTTCGATCAACTATTATTCGAGTTTTGTTGGTTTTTGAATAAAACTCAGAGATTCCATTGTATGACCCTCTCAGTCTCTCATATGTGATATTTGTGGATCCCCTACTAAGGCAATAATGGTGTTATGTCTTCTCTCTCTCTAGAATATGTGGTATTTTTTGAACAAGGGCAAAGCATAATTATGCCTTCTCTCTCTACCTTACAACTAACCCGCTTATGGAGCTCATAGGTGGGGAGACAGCTCATACATACTTAAGTACATATATTATAAAGTCAAACAATGGATCCTCAGAGAATCGAGGCATACAATCAAATCAAGATGTGTATGTGTGTGATATATGGAATGAAGTGGAATGAATATGGAGATAGTGACTATATGGTATTTGGTGGGTGAATACTAATTCTTTTTGCTCTTTTTTGAAAATAAATCCTCTTTTTGGAACTTAAAAATATTGGGAAAACCGGGCTATCTTTTACTTTTTTAATTTTTTTTTCTTCTTTCTTTTTTTTTAATGGGAGGTGGGCATCTAGTACCCATTGTTCAAACCGCTAGGACACTTGTCCATTTTTTTTCTTTTTCTTTTTTTTTATACTTTGCATAACAATACGCAGAGATTGAATATAAATAATTGGAGGAATAATGATAAGAACTTGGGGGTGATTGGCTAGGGGGATGTCCTATAGGGAATATTTTTTGGGTGTTCTCTCCCTAGTATGAGAAAACATTTTTTGGGTGGATTTAGAAGGCCGGAATGGTGTTGTGTACTTTCAAAGATAGCTACATATATGTAAGTTGAGTGGAAATGGGTGGAGTGTAAGTGATCTTGATTTTAAAAAGCATGACAAGTCTCATAAGGTATACAACAAAGGTTGACTAAACTCAATGCAAAGCAAGTAGTTAATATGTGGAAGTTTTTCCTAATATGTCATATATGGTTTTGATAGGAATTCAAGCTCTATCATACAAGAACTCATCATATAGCATTTTTTAATTTTTCAAAAATATATATCTCCGTAACTCTAGTATCACTTGCTAAGAACAAGATAAACAGCTACTCAAACTTTCATATCATATCCTACAATTACCTAGACTTAGATCAAGCATCAAGTACTCCATGAGTTTCAAGTTTAGAGTAAATTCTTATATCAAAAGCATTCATGTCCAAAACTCAGGAGAATTCTTAGTTGAAAACTAGATACTTGAAAGGAATTACGTAGAGCAACTATTCATCATTTCTCAAGTATAATCGCTTAGCCATTATCACTAAAATAGCAACGGCGCCAAAACAACATTGGTATTAAAATTACTATGCTACCAATAAATTACCTATACTTCTTAGCTGTGAGATTGTAAGGTTGTCATCCGTGAATTCATATAACTAGAAATATATTCATGGTATACATATTATAAGACTAGGCAAGTAAAAATAAATAATAATATAAATAAATAAACAACATAGGTTCTCGCAGTTTTATAGATAATTATACCAATCGTAGTATTTTAATACTCTAGAGTATTACTGTGTTGTCAATATTTATATGCTCACTAGGAAGGCTATCTATAACTAGAATGCTGAGTATTAATAACCCTCTATACTATGAAATAGTATTAAACCAATAATGAATAATGCTTCTACTGATAATAGGGTTAATGTCACAATAAAAGATAAATAAAGATAAATATGATAAATGATAATAAAAGATAATGATAAAATGCAGAGGATCAAGCATCATAATAATAAGATAAATATTCAACAGAGTATTCTAGTCTAAGGACTCACATGAAATAATATAAAGAAAACTTACTAATGAGTAACTATCATCACATGGTATTGTTTAACTCTAATTAGTGCAAACATCTAGCTATCAGCTAGCATCATTACTTCATATCATACTTAAGGAACATCAACTAAGAAGGATCTAATAATAATATCTTCACCTTCGATGTGACACACGTTCTACAGCTCACTATATGCGAGGGAGGATTATAGAGGACTCAATAGGGTCATGCACCCCTACGATCTACCACGCGACTCGACGATATAGCGGGTATTTGCGAGATATAACATATCTAAGCACCACGCTTACATAAGTTGATAACACCTATTTTACACGTTATAAGAATAGGGGCTATGACAATCCTAAGTATGCAATCCATAATAAATATCTAACTCTACTAGACATATTAAAGCAAACAATAAACATTGCAATAGATAATATAATAAAAGATGAAGCACAATGTCATAGATAAACTTGAGTAAATATATTAAAGATATAAAATGTACCTATAGAACACCTTGATAGAATCAGAGTCTAAGCCTTCTTAGACTTGATCTCCCTCTAATCTATTACTATATAGCTAATCTCTCAGAACTAGAACTACTGCAAGAACTAGGGTTTATGGCTCACGGATGACTTGATCTCGGAATTGGATAATGATTAGAACTCGAATTAGGGGTTTTCGGGGGTGGTCTACCCCTCCTATATAGCCCCATAGGATGAATCTCAGCCCTTGGATCAAACCGACTTCATTGGACGGCCTAGATGTAACCTCTAGGTCGGTTGAAAGAAGGTTCCAAAAGCCGGACATGTTTCTCCACCATAGGGGGCCTGGCGACCTAGGCCCTCGGTCGGCGAGGCACGGCTTACTGACATGTACACGGGCCCCCATCTTCGGCGTGATGTTTTTCTTTTTGTCCTTTAGGTCTCAAATCTGATACTAATGCTTCGCTTTGGTCCTTTCTTTCGCTTTCTCAATTTCTCCTCTTTTCTAGATCCATCCTACAAAAACTGGGTATGCAACAAAACTCGTGGAATTCATTAGTATAAACTCTATCTTCTAGTGTTCTTGTTCTCTTTTTTGTTCTATTTATTTATGGTAAAAAGTTGACATTATCCACCATCAATAATTTCCATTTATGAGGATTACTTTCGAGTTCATTTTAGTTTGGTAGTAAAAAATAACCTTTGTTACACTCCCTCTATTTATTTATTTATTTATTACAAACTTAAAGATCACACTCTACTATATATAGCCTAAACATTTATTCGGTTTTCTATGGTTATGCATCTTTTTATTTCTTTTCCAATAAAGCAAACATATCTAGCTAATTGTAAATAAGAAAGAGGGAAGGAATTACTTATCTTGATAAATGAGGGTTGCACTCCCCAAAGGCTGGATGTTGACATAGTCAATAATCTTTTTAGTTGGAGCGAGACTGACGGCAGATGATGTCCTTCCTCTTGTGGAGCATTGATGATGATGGATATTGAGGCGTGCTCCAGCGATTGGATAGAACATCCACTTGCTTGTTAGCTCTTCTTGGTCATTCTAATCTGTTGAACTCAAATAGACAACAAAGCTTGTGGAATAGATTAAGTATTAGTGGTTGGTCACTTAGACCTCGAGTTGTCTAGAGCTTTCTAAGATTTATCATGGTTTTTGGTAGAGAGTTCAACTGGATTTCTCAATATTTATGGATTTTTATATCTTTTATATGAATGCACGAGAACTATGATGCAGGAAAAATATAACTAGATGAATTTTTATACCACCCACAGTGAATATCCTCTTGCAGGGGTTTATGCCACAAGATTGTTCACATGGGGCTTAGAGTTTTTCAATGCAATGCATGACAAATAAATATTTACATTTCTTTTTCTAATGCAGTAGAGATGTAAATATGCTAAAGAAAAATGATTATGCGAAGAAAATAAATATGCTATGCATTGTTAGAAATTAAATATGGATAATTACCGATCTTACCTTCAGACGAGGGTTCGAGTGTTTTAAGTCCTCACGAAGCAGGGACTTCTTACCTTGTTCACTTATTGAGGTGTATCATCTTGCTGACGAAGAACTAGGGTTCCACATCAAAAGCACACGGGGAGGGCCTTGGACGCCCACGAAGGTTGCAATCAACCTTAGAAGCGAGCTAGCACCGCATGGCGTGATCGGCAGTAACGATCGGAGATCGCTAGAGCCGATGTAGAGCTCGATGATGTCGGAAAAACCTCGACGCACCTCCGGGAAGACTGTCGGGAGGGACGATGCGTGAGGGTTGCCCTAGGGTGGCAAGGCCGCCTAGAACGCCCTGGCGAAGTTTGTGGAGAACATCGACGATGCAGCGAGGGAGTAGAGGGAAAGTTGACCTACAAGCAAGACGGTAGTAGATGTGTTTGTCGATTGGATGTAGATGGGATCAAATCGGCCCATGAACCTCTTTGTATTATATAGAGGAGGGTGGTCTTATCCTTTTAGGAAACCATCCTTGGACGCTCTAAGCTCCAAAACCGACCTAAACATGATTGGAAAAGAAATCGCCCTGCGATCGTCACGGACACGCGGTACGCGCGTGTCGACGGACGCGGACCGCCGACCGGACGCGCGCCGATCACCACAGCAGTTCGGTCGATTCCGCAGAGCTCTGAATCATGCCGTGAGCGCTGCCGACTAGGACGCGCCGACTGACGCTAGAACCCGACGCTGCCAGAGATGACGACGCTGCGGCAGTTCGCAGTCCCTGGGCCGCTTCTCCAGAGAGTCCCGAAACGCTACTTTTGACTGTGACAGCGCAGTGGTTGACCGACAATACGCAAGTCGCATGATCCGGTCACTCTCGTGATAAGCCTGTTTTTGATCTTCCTCCAAAATTTGGCTAAGTCGGAATTTTACTCGGACTGGCCAAATTTTAAGTGCGGGATTTTCACATGCCTTAGACCAAAGCTTTTTGGTAGTGTCAACACATCGATCTTGACAAAGCGTGTTTCCTAAAAAGGTGATTCGAGGATGGCGTCACCATGTTCTTTTGCTTGCCCATCATTTTGAGGTGCAGCTTTTGATAGTGGAGACCTGGCAAAAGATCCTCGCTTAGTATGCATGTTTGTGGGTTCAAGACATTCACTTGTATGTTTTGGGGGAAGTGACTGCCTCCACATTTTGCTTAAAGTATGTCCTCGCTTGTAAAAACAAGGCGTAGATCAAGTGATGGGCTCATTGGTGGACACCAAGGAGAACTAAAATTTTGTTCATTCCTCGTCTAACCTTGGGCACATTGAACAAGATAAAGTTTTATATGTTCATTTATAACAAGTGCGATAAGATCGAAGATGGGCATGAATGTAGCAATAATCTCTTAAAAACATTTTGACAGTAAATGTTGAGTGATCAAAAGAGAGTGGTGCTATAGAACAATTAAAGAGCTAAACATGCTTTTGAGTTAATTAGGTTGATCTGGCAAGGTTGTAACTCACATGTTTGACTCTTTCATTTATGAGCATGCCATACTAAGGAAAAAGCTCTTTAAATGATGACAAACTCACCTCCAAGATGTTACCTTTTATTATTAGAGCATGGCGTGCATCAAGAATACCTTGTGGTGGTCCTTTTTCCTTTCCTCGCTTTGTAGAAGGTTCCTTTTATTTGGCTTCTCGAGTGTATCTTGTTCCTAACTTGTCTCCATCGCTGCATTGTCGCTCTCTTTTCTTTCTTCTTTTTAGATTGTGCTGGTGGACCTTGCTCCCTTCTCATTGTTTTATTTCAAATACAGTTAGTGGACAAATACATACCCGAAAGGAATACACGAAGTAATAGCAGTGGGATAGAGGGGCATGTGAGTTGGAAGAGCACGGCCGATCATCTTTTAGTGGATTTGGTCTTCCTTTCTCCATGGCCCATCATCCTTGAGTTTGTCCTCTTGAGTGAGTACTTTTGATTGTAGATTTTGTTTTATGGCACTTCTCTTCTTCCTCTTTGTTCATAAAAGTGAATTCTTCTATCCTTTCATGAGTTGTGGCCTTCCTTTGTGCAAGTTTAGGCCCTCTTTGCTTTATCTCAAGCTGTGAGTTCATCTCAGTGGCTCTAGCTTATTCGCTGAGCTTTGTTTTCTCAGAGGGGTTGGGCCGAATCAAAAATATACCAAAGATCTACTACAACATAATATTGGTCTATTCTCAGAAATCAAATCCTTAGACACCATGTCTACTTGATTTTTAGGAAGGCATTTTAACTCTAAGCACCACGCTTTAATTGTAAAAGCTTTTCAATGGAAACATGCATCACCACTCCTAAACTAAGCAATCTCATGCTTTATTTAAGAGATGTATGAAGATATTCCAAACCCTAGCATACTATAGCAGCAGATAAAGGTGATAAGGAAAGCTTTATAGAGATTTACCCAAGTGGAGATGAAAAGTATGATTGTTATTTAGCACATTGAGCATGTCTTGAAGGTGGTATATACGCACCAAATTAATGTTGCAACATTGCAAGAGAGATGTTTTGCCAAAATGAAAGTGATTGAATGTTGCATGATTGGTTGACATACCTCGCATTATCATCCCTCATTCTTTTGCTCCGCACTGAATGGTATAGGTGACAAAAATACCCCATGTAGAATATTTTACAATTATATGTCTATGCTCATTTCACAAGAATGTTACGCTGAAAAGTAAATGCTCATGTCATCTTTCATAAAATGCTTGTTTTAGGACAAAAAGCTCGCCCTGGAAAAAACCTTTTTGAACTATGATTCAAGATGGTGAAGTGGTTTCCTCCAAACACCAATCTATTTCAAGATTCATGCCAACGGACCTAGAATATTTATGATAGATGAACGATCCACAACCAATTTTCAAAAATCTATAAGAGGAGGAAAATGAGGGGTTAAAGATCTCATGTATGGCGTCATAGAGAGACTAATTGATTCAAGAGATTTCTTATGTGAGCATGGAATTGATGAGGTGTCGATGAAGTAGCTTCCATGCTCATCGATGTCATCCTCCTTCAAACTCAAAGGTTGATTCTTTATGAATGTTCTAAAGTTTCCTTTGATTGATGTTTCTGGGCCTGATATTATCTAAGATCTCGTCTATATCCATTCAATGGCAGTAGCACATAGGTTTTAAAAATCCTCTAGCCATTGTTGTTGCTCTATTTGGTCTTCCTAGTGGTCTTTGATGACTCTTGTGCTTGTTATCTTAGTGGGATTTCTAGGATCATTATGAGTCTCAAGGGGAAGAGCACCGAGATTCATTAGGTCAAGGATGGGTTTAGAGATGGGTTCGTATAAGTCATCTTGTCCTGACATAGAAGGAGAAGATAAGATTGCCTTTCTAGATGGCTTTTCTCCTTCTATCACATCTACTGCATGCCATCCTTAAGTTTCTCCCAATGCCCTTTTATAAGAATAAGGATATTTTCTAAGGGACTCCTCCTTAAGAGAATCTGAATTGTATTCACTTAGAGGTCTCTTTGTGGCAAGGAGAATTTTGGGATATTGATGATTCAGGAATGGATAGCTAAATCTTGGGATTGGAATGGCTGTGAATTAGCTATCAAAACTTCCTTCTCTTTTTGATCGGAAGATGATTCCTCCTCTTCCTGTAAAGAATGCTAGTGGTGTATCCATAGATTCCGCCAAGGACAAGTCTTGCTTTTCAATGATAGAATAAGGAATGACCCTCCGCAGGCCGCACTAAGGTCATCCCATCATATCATATCATCCTTAAATGTTCATGTTTGTTAATCAAGCAAAAGAATATGAAGGATTTCGTAGTTTACGTAACACCACGCTAGCTTTTCCCTAGGTGAGTATTCTAGAGAATCGTGATCCAATAGAAGCTAATGGTAAAGAATTTTAATAACTCACAATCATGTATCTGCTAACTTAGCAAAACCATCTAGACTAAAAGAGGGTAAGTGATAACAATACTATGAAAGCATAAAAATAATAACATGCCCTAAAGAATACTATAGATAAAAGAGAATCAAGCTAATCAAGAGGTCAACGGGAGAGATCAAGGTTCCTAAATACTTTCTATTACTTTGGTTCTAAGATTCAAAAAGGATAGGTATAGCAATCATACACATATGCACTTTGGAGCAAATAGCATTTTCCAACTCTCAGAAAGACTGAGAAGAAGTAGTTGGGGAAGGCCGCAAAAAAGCTCTACTTAACATCAACCCTAACGTGGGGATTACAAAGGCTAAATCAGAAAAGTCACCCTAGGGGCTACCTACAACTAAACCGAAGGATTGAGCGCGAACTCAGGTAACCTATAGTCTAAAATACCACGTCTCATACATATAGATTACTACTCTAGCTACCTCAATAACTAGAGCACCCAATACTTGTTGTAAAGATCCCATACAATGATATAAATACTATACTAAAACATATATATGGAAAGCATAAAAAGTAAAATAGAGAAGATAAATAAATATTAAAAGCATAAGTCTTGTAAAGTAAAAGATACAAAAGACATACCACTCAAGACTATTCAGAATCGTAAAGCTGCAGCCCACTCTCTCCTTCCCTTACCTCTTGACTAGATCTAATCTTAGATCTAATTTACTTCTACCTTCATGCACTCCACTTTCCTAATTTCCAGTAATTCCTAATCACTCTTTAATCATTGAGAGAGAGGATATCCTCCACATTGGGACACTCTCCTCTCGCAATCAATCTGAACGTAGAGTAGCCCGAGTTCAGGTTTCAGATGGAGCCTGCGCTCTTTTCTTATATAGCCTTCCTCAATGAACAATCTCAGCCCTTGAATCAAACCGACTTTGAGCGACGGCTGGCAGATCTACTCCTTAGGTCGGTGTGCAGCTTCCAGTGCTGGACACGCTGGATCTTAGGGTGCCAGCCACCCCCCTATAGGTGCCGCCCGCCCCACCTGGTGGAGTCTAGGTCCCGCCCTCTGAGTTGTCTTTGTCCTTTAGACCTTGAATTTATACAACGCCCTGGACGGTCCCTTTGTTTATCATTTTTCCTCTTTTTCAGCTTCTTCCGTGTTTTCGATTCTTCCCGCAAAACAATGTAACCCAAAACTTATGGAAATCATTAGTAACAATAATATCTGGCAGCATTGACCCTTAGTTTATTTGCATAAAACATATATAAAAATTAATAATAACTACCATCAACATTAAGACCCACATAAAAGTGTTGAAGAAGCCCATGGTCCAAAGAGCAAGGTCCGACCAAAGATAAGGAGAATATCATCAACATATAAACATAATATAACAGATCTGCCCACCACCATCGGGGACATAATACACACACCTATTAGTTTCATTACACTAAATATAGCCAGTATTAGTTAAATTTAGTGTCAAAACTTCTCATGCCATTGTTTAGAGCTTGTTTTCAAGCCATACACAAAATACTTTAATAATTCTTACACACCTTTCCTCGCTTCTTCTACCTAATACAAAGCTCAATAAAGTATCCATATAGATCTCCCCATCCAACTCTCCTATTAGAGAAAAGCTGCTCAGATCCACTGACTGTTCGATCTGCTCCACATGAGGCAGTTTCCAAAGATAGTAGTAAGTTCCTGAATAGTGGCCAGTCATTCTAGCAAATGTGAAAGATATCAGCACGAAATCTTCTCCCTTCCGCTTTTGAGTGTAGCTCCTTAGCCACAAGCTTCGAGCTCTTGTACTGTGCTCACTAGTAACCACCTGTGTCTAAGCTCTGAACACTCCACTTACAACCGATTGGTTTTATAAGTCAAAAAGGTGCAGTTCGTGAGAGCTCCCAAGTTCCATTAGGAAAAGTTATCGGAGTCTCATCCTCTACTTACTTAACAAATTTCTTTTCCTGACCATCACCTGATCCTGAGACATTTACGCCTTTCCTCAAATAGAGGTGAGTATCATCCATTAAGGTACACAATGATTCATCACCAAAAAGATTTTGCAAACTCTGTGTCTCTTGCTCCTCACAGTGAACTTCATTGTCAAGCCGTCCTCCTCACAAGTGGTTGTTCGCCAAAACTCATTCCACAGTGAGACTCGAGCAGGTATAGTAACATCATGAGCTAATTCAAGTAGGTACTTAGCATTGCTTACGCATTATCTTCATAGTGAAAATATATTCTCATGCAGCACCACGAGACTCAAAAGATAGTGATCAACATGCACGATGGAATCTCTCTGATTTTACTACTACAAATCATAGGTCAAATGTCATGTGAGTATTATCCAAGAGCACACAATCTACCGCCTTTTGGTCCAAGCTTTACTTTCATTAATTGGAACATTGACTTTCACCAAACATCCCTTGCACGCGGCGCAAGTATGAAAGTGATGGTTTCCTTCCAACCCATAAATTTATGGTGTTGTTCTTTATTTCTGTTTTGAATTTATTCTATGACATGACTCCAACAATATAGCTTTCCCCAACGTTTTAGATAAACCAAACAGTTGTCTAACATGAAGGTTAATCCAAGTCGGGGTTTATTTTATTTTTCCCTCTCGCAAACCCCGCTTTGATTCGTGAATAGGAGGTGTCCTCTCATGAATAATACCATGTTCCAAGATAAAACTCATCAATATTATAGGAAAAATATTACCACCACGATCCTAATTCCTTAGACATTTAATTTTTCTTTTCTAGTTCATTTTCAACTTCAGCCTTTAAAGATTTTAAAAAGAAGTCTAAAGCCTCATCTTTAGTTTCAAAGAAGTAAATATAGTAATATCTAGAAGCATCTGTGTCATTAAAATGATCCTAGGATGCCTCTAAGGATTCTCATTCTAGTTGTTTAAAATTTATAACCTCGCTCCTGTATAAAATCCACTACTTTAGAGATGGGAAAGAATTTTGAGCAAAAATTCAAGGCATAGGGTTCCCAATTCCATGCAAACTTCCTATAGTTCTGATTGTACCAAATGTCTAGCTCTTCCTCAAGTAAAGAGAACGGAAAGACCTTCCATTGTAAGGTTTATCCGACATACCTCATATACTAAACATCCACAAGTATTAAAAACCCTGAGGGAGTGTGGTTGGAAGCTCTTCTCCCAAGAAGGATAGTTTTGAATCAAGTTTATAAAATTCGATCAAGTTGCATTTCTTAGCATCATCACCGTGATAGATATATCCTAGCAATGTCACTGCAAAGAAATGCCGTGGCCTCGCAACGTTTATAGAACAAGTCCTAAGTGCACGCAAATACCATTGTAGCATTTCAATCTCTAAGTATTCTTTATCGTTTATTTATATTTTTCCAAAGGAAGGCATGGTGTAAAAGTTCTAACATGAAATATGGGCAAGATAAATGCAGACAGAGCATTGCATCAAAAGTTCATAACAAGGATGAAACATGATAGCAGCGATAACTTAACAATACACTCGAAAGCAATCTTATGGATAGAGGTAATGAGAGAGAATAAAAGAACAAAAGAATAACCTTAAGTTTTGTGAGCAGGTATATCCTATATAGTTGTGCAAAGAACAAGTTAATGATCATACAAGCTTATACGGCCAAGAGTAAGATGGGATGTGGAGATGCCCTCAACCGGGTCCGCCAAATTCGATAGATACTTTAAAACTCCTACACAATACCCTGACGCGGAGGAGTATAAGGGACGGACAGGGTAATGCCACCTGCCACCTACCTTTACACTAACAAGAGGGCACCATCATATCCGGTTGCCCGGCACCCGGCTCCATGCCCGCATTCAAGGAACTACCCACATCCCCCTAGGACTCTACCCTACGACCATCGAAGCTAGAACATAAGTAAAACTCAAGGCACGACGGACTTCATCTAAACTCCATGTTATATAATATTGTATGAATGATTAAGGATAAGTTCTATATGATGAATCATAACATAGAAACTATAGTCTAGTTCTATATGCCAAGATTATGTCATGAAACTATACCTAGTTCTATAGCACAACTATATAATGATAAAGTAAAGCAACAAGATGAAGAACATGACATTGATCAACATGAAGAACATTGTATTGATCTACCAAGTACCTTCAAGATGTTCTGATCTTCACATCAAGCCTTGCCAAGCTCCTAATACTAAACCAATAAAAAGTAAAAGATACAAGTGGAGGGAGAGAGGCTTGTGTGGTGTGTGTTTAGAATGGAGCCCTCCCCATCTATTTGTAGCCTAGGATGGCCGCTTGGCGTGGGTAAATAAAGAAGCACCCCGGCATAGAATTTATGCATGGCGCCATGCAACCGATGAGAAGTTTGGTCCCGAGAGGCGTGTTGGGGTCCGCCGCCGAGAAGTTTAGCCCGAGAGGCGGTGTTGGGGTCCGGGCCGACCGGCCTGGTCCATTCATGACCGACTTTCGAGGTGGGCTTGTGGGCCGGGTCCCGATCATAGACCCGGTGGGTGTTTTTGTCCATTTCGCCTTTGAGTTGGGCTTTCTATTCTATTTTGATTTATTTCTAGAATGTGGTATTCTGCTTTGTGCTTTGTTTTTTTACTTCATGCATTTCGCTTTTGCTATGTTTGTCCCGCAAAAACATGTTTTCCTCGAAAAGTGAACTAGGTTATAGTATATGTATATGTGTCATAAGTATGCTTTGTTTCCCCGGATTTGGACAAAATTGTCGGTATAAAATGGTCTATAATGACTACCAAATATGGAAGTAGCCATAGCTGTGTTAGGATAGGCTATGAAGACTTAGTGGCCCTAAGCATACTCTCGCGGGTTGGGCATATTGATAGATAGGAAATGGAATTCATAATGAAAAAAGAAAAGCAAAAAAAGGGAAAGTAAAATATTAAAAGAATATGATACAAAGGATAAGCTTTAGCTCCAAAGTCAATCTCTATAAATCAAGTTTACTCGCAACGTAAAGTCCTTGTTGGTAGTTTTTAATTTCTATATAGATAAGAGATAATGCCAGTTTATCTGGATATCAAGAGAAGTTTACCCGGAGGGTTTTAAATATCGTGATCCATAGGAAAACGAGGGTGACTACGGTCTAACTTAACCCGTGAAAGCAAAAGACAAGACTTAAGAAGGTTGAGAGTGTAGATGTGATTTCTAAGGTCTCTAGTTCTAATCTTGGTAAGCTGTGGCAAGTCTTCTACTATTCTATCTATAGGGACATTACTTGGGGAAAGACACCAATGTAGAGGATGCTTCTCCCTAAAAACTGTGTCCCTACTACTTCCTACAGACGGGAGGTAGACTACAAAGGATCAACGACACCTACTATATATAGAGTTGTTTCATATATATATATATATATATATATATATATATATATATATATATATATATATATATATATATATATATATATATATATATATATATATATATATATATAGAGCTTATCACAGTCATGATCTACCACCGGATCCGAATGTTAGGATGAATCTAATGAGATACTCGGAGTCTAAGCACCACGCTTTTACACTATAAATATTACTCTAACCTAATGCACTAGGATTAAAAGTACTCAAAAGAAAATCGTGAGATTAGGAAGAATAATATAAACAATGTTTCTTACTAAAAAAGAAGAAGTTGATTACCAGAGTAACCTGGTGCATAGGTTAACTCCCAATGAGGTACAGGACATAGAGGGAGTACTAACGTGCCAAGACCTCCTCCAAAACCTTCCCTTTCTCCCATTCTAGTTCTAAAAGACTAGAAACTACGAGAGGATTAATCTCTTGAATGCTAGCCTTGAGAGAGTGCGGAGATCCATTTGAGGGACACCTCTCAATCAAGATGATAATGAATTGAATGAATTGATATGAGCCCTAGGGTCGTGGGGTCCCGCTTATAGGGTCTTGATGCATCGGCTCCTGATCAAACCGACCTTGAACAACATTGAGATGCAATCTAGGAGGCGCGGAGAACTCTGACATAAGAGTGAAGCAGTAGATAAATGGGTTCTGTGCCCGAAATTCCCCTTTGCTCGCGGCAGAGCCCCACCTATGGCATGTGGGCCTAGGTCTTCGCGGGTTGCTTCTTGATCCTTCTAGAGTCTTCTTTTCGTAGATGCCCATTGGAATATGCTTCGATATAATGATGCTTTAGATATTCTTGTCTTTTTTCCTCGTTGAATCCCTAAAATCATAGATTCACCAAACTTGTGGAACTTTGTCATTTTAACCCCTAAGTCTATGTTGATATTCATTTTATGCCCTTTTCTCATGCTTTCTTAGTTGATTACAAAAGTTGATTTTTATCGCATCGGCCAACACAGTATGCCGAAAGCAAGTAAAGGCCCATCGTGTCCGAATTCTACATGGTTCGATGAGAACCCTACTCCGGCCCATGGATTGAGGTCTCAAGATGCCTCTGACTGAATGACTATGATCAGCATGGTCCTATAAAACTACTATTCACTGCCCTAGCTACTGAGATGTATGTTGATAAGAAAAGCGAATAGGACCGTGGATTTATAGTCGATGGGGTAATCAAATACGGCCCTGATCACTTGTTCTTAACCCTAGTAACATACCGCCAGATCCAATGATCCACAATCAAACGATGTGACATGTGTCATGATCCGGTATTAGACCGACTTCATGGTCCGGATCGAAAAGTATCGTCCCACAGCCGGATCCCCCGAAATATGAGTAACGGTTGAACTTTGAGTGGCTGCTTATATAAGTGAATTGGCCGGCCCTAGGTATTCCTCTTAGCACTTTGACATCGCTAAATATCCCATTGAGCTGAGAATACTCCCTCCCACTCATCTCTTGCTTGCTTGCTTGCATATTCCAAAGTGAGATTGAGCATCCAAATGCTTGCATTTGTGTGTTTGCATCTAGTGGCAATTTGGGGATCGACGGCTACGTTTTCTTTGTTAATCTGGCATTTGCCAACGCCTAGACGCTTTTGGAGCAAAGGAAGAGTGTTGGCAAGAGTGGTGATTGTTCTTGGCCACCTCTCGGTGATTTGTGAGGGGTTCTTGTTTTCCCTGAGCCAAAGGCAACTCTAGTAAATTGCTCGCGGTCATTGAGTTACCTTCACTAGCGTGTAGGTTCTACGGGCGCCTCGTGGTGGCTTTTGGCTTGTGAAACGCCAATCGTAATCACAACCACGAGTGTTGGTCGACACAACGACGACTTAGCTTTGCCTAAGCAGCGCGAACCTCGGGGATAAAAAATCATTGTGTCTCTTGTCTCCCGGTGGTTGATTGTTTGGTATTTGTTTGTTGAATTGTGATTGAATTGGGTATCATCTTGGTGGTTGGCTTCATCTCCCTCTCCAACGTTGGTGTAAAAGATCATCCCTCTCTTGTATTACATTTCATAATATATCTTGTGTAGAGCTTGTAGTTGTTTAGCTAGTTGAATACCTTTTGCTAGTTAGTGTAATTAGTTCTTGCTAGCTCATTTAGTATAAATTAATGACTTAACCTTTGTGTGACATACAAACATCAATTAACTAGAATTGTTGGACGAAGCTTGCAACACAATCACTAGGCTAGGCAAAATTTGCATTACGCCATTTGTCATACTAATCAAATTTTTCTAGGCTTTTTGTAGAACTTTTAATAGGCTATTCACCCCCTCTAGCCAATTAGAACCTTTCAAACGACCTTGGAGGCTAAGGTCACAGAGGTTGGTGGGGACGCCGTGGAGGCGCGGGACACGATGGAAACCTCCGACGATCCGAGATGAAGGAGCAAGCCATTAAGCCGCTCCCCGGCGCCGCAGTATTCACACGCTGTAGCTAAACGGCGACCGCCACCGGTTTGCTATCCCGTGAACGATTCTCCGACACGCATTGTTTCTCATTTAGGGGAAAAATAATCCTCACCTATTTTCCTTTTGGACATTATCTTTTTTGCGTGCTCTTTTTGGACATTGGGCTTGTTTGGATCCAGTGCTAGAGTTAGTTTGAGCTAGTTTGTGCTCAACTAACCTAAAAGGATCCAAACAGGAGGGTTAGAGTAAGGCTAGTTGTATCTAACCCACTAAAAAACTAGCCCACCCAAGAGGTGCTAAAGTGGGCTAGTTCAGATTAGGTCCACTAAAAAGTGTATTTTCTCTCTCCCTCCTCCCACACCAAATGATTAGAAAAGGACATTTAATGTCAATCTAACCTCCATCCAAATAACTCTAGGGCTAGAGTTAGTTTAGAGCTAGAGTTAGAGCTAGTAATTAACTCTAACTCTAACTAAGTTAGAGTATCCAAACAGACCCATTATCTTTTTTTGCGCCTGCTCAAGGCACATGTGCAACTATTTTCATTTTCGCGAAGCTCCCAGAGACTTTCAAATTTGTCAGCTATTGTGCGTAACATTCTCTTTAGCTTTTATCATCGTTTTTCCCCTTTCATAAACCAATCATTCTGGAACATGAAAAAAAATGGTGGGGAGAGAGAAATAAAACTAATTTATACTGTATACTACACAACAAATTCCATATGATGACACAAACTTGCATAACAAGTTACTCCCTCTGTCCCAAAAGCTATTGTCGTTCTAGCATTCAAATTAAGTACCAGAAAGAGTGTCGTTGAGGCCATCTATGCCTATAAAAGACACTGCAGCTAGCCCGCAACTAGCCTCTTCAGCTAGAAGCCTGCCCAGCTTTTTATCCTCAGCTAACAGTGGTGGCAAGCTCCTCATTGCTCAGTTCGTCCAACAATAATGACAAGCGTAGGGACATGTAGGCTCTTGGTCCCCTGCCTTGGTACTCCGCAGGGATGCTAGAATCCACCATCTTAATGGAACGGAGGGAGTACATAATAACTTTGCAAAATTTGTGCAACTATGATATTCAGCATCTGTGACTATATGATATTTAGCATCTCTATAACTATGATAAAATTTCATAGAACATCCATTTTGCATAACAAGACTCCACGAGGGAGGGCGGTGGCGAGAGCGCGGCGGCGCGGTGAGCGGGAGGCAGGCGCGAACGGGAGGCGGAAGCAGCCAGCAAACACGCTCCACCAGCTCGCGGTCCTTCATCCTTGGGGTTGGGGCGTCTGCCGTCGCCGTCCTGCTCTTCTTCACGACGACGGCGACGAGCGGAGTCCGGTGTTAGGCCCGGGGCGACGATGAACGACGCCGGGAAACACTGGACCTCACCGGAGACAAGAACAACACACGCGAAAGTGGAAGGCACACAATGAACTCAGAGCTTTTTGTGCTGCAGAAACGAGGCAGCGTTTTCTGTTGTAGATGAGTGAATAAATACATGAGTTTACAAAGCAAAGAGACTCAGTCACTTGCTGCACGTCCTGTGATCAGCGCAGCCATCCTACGCCCACGAGAGCGCTTATGATGGAGAGCTCATGTTCATGGCAAACTATTTTCTGCCACTACTACTAGGCACACGGCAACCACATGTTAGCGCTCGTGTGCATGCATAATAGAAATGAAACATGCATAGGTTAAAAATAGCACAAGGCTTATTCCAACAAATCTCCTCCAAAGCCTTGCGCGTCTGCTTGAGACTGACAAGGCCAAGCTTAGCACGAAGTTCACAGAAGCGTTCACGCGCTAGTGCCTTTGTCAATATGTCCGCCAGCTACTCAGCAGTGCCGATGGTGGCAACATTCACCCACCCTTCTTCGATGCATTCACGAATGAAGTGATATCTAGTATCTATATGCTTGCTGCGATCGTGAAGACTGGGTTCTTACTCAGCTGAATGGCAGACTGACTGTCAATGTAGATCTTCACCGCGCCTTCCTTCTTGCCCTTTTAGCTCAGACAGGAGGCGCGTCAGCCACACACCCTGGCAGGCAGCAGTAGTCCCTGCGATGTACTCAGCTTGGCACGAGGACAGGGCCACGACCTTCTGCTTTGAGCTTTGCCAGGTGATGACATTCTTGCCGAGGAAGTAGAGGACGCCGGAAGTGCTCCTACGGGTGTCAATGTCCCCAGCATGATCACTGTCGCTGTAGCCCACCAGATGTGCGTCCTTTTCCTTCCTTGTGTAGTAGCAGCCGTAGTCCAGAGTGCCGGCGATGTACCTCAGCACCCTCTTCACAGCTACCAGGTGCTCGGTGGTTGGAGTCTCCATGAAACGGCTCACGTAGCCCACCGAATAGGCCAAGTCTGGCCTGCTGTTCACCAGGTACCGCAGCGAGCCGACAATGCTCCTGTATGTTGTCGCATCGATGGCGGGTGCGGTACTCTTCTTGCTCAGCTTGAGGCGTGACTCCATGGGAATGTAGCTGGGGTTGCACCCAGCCAGCCCGGCGTTCTGGAGGATCTTCGCCGCGTATGCGCGCTGGCCCAAGGTGATGCCGTCCGCCGACTGAGTCACTTCCAGGCTAAGGTAGTAGTGCAGCAGCCCCAGATCACTCATCTGGAACATGGCCTTCATCTGCGACTTGAACTCGTCGATGTCGCAGTTGCTGCCCCCAGTGATCACGAGGTCGTCGACGTAGACTCCACGACAAGGCGGCGTGCGCCCTCGCTGCACAGGTACACAGCATGCTCAGAGTCGCTGCGCCGGAAACCGAGCCTTAGCAGCGAGCTGTCCAGCTTCGCATACCAGGCACGGGGAGCTTGACAAAGCCCGTACAGTGCCTTCACAAAGGTGCAGCACCTTGCCTTCTTGCCCCTTGAGGACGAAGCCCGGTGGCTACTCGACGTAGACCTCCTCCTGCAGCTCGCCGTTGAGGAAGGCTGACTTGCGTCCATATGGTGGACAGCCCAGCCCTCGTTCACAGCGTACGCAAGGAGAAGCCGTGCGGACTCCAGGCGTGCCACAGGTGCGAACACCTCGTCGAAGTCGATGCCTTGCTGCTGCACGTAGCCTTTCGCGACCAGCCAGGCTTTGTACTTGGAGATGATCCCGGCTGCATCCTTCTTCGCCTTGTACACCCACTTGAGCCCAATGGGTCGGATTCGAGGTGGGGGTCGACGAGCTCCCACGTACCGTTCGCCTCGATCGCCGTCATCTCGTCGAGCATGGCATGGCGCCAGCACTCGTGCTTCTGCGCCTCGGTGAAGCTGGTCGGCTCGACGTCGCTGGCCAACAGCAGGTGCTCCTCTAGCTCCCGTTGTGCAAGGCCAGGTGTCGATGAAGGGCCCAGCAGCACGTTGTCCAGCAGGCGAAACCGTAGTGGTGCATCATCATGATCAGCATCCATGTCCGCCTCGCCTTCAGGTGGCGATATGCAAATTCCACCACTCCTCCTGTATCCTGTACAGGAGTGGTAGGCGACTGCAGCCTGCCGCCGTGGGATGCTGGTGAAGCCGTTGGAGCTGGTGATGCCGAACTGGACGTTGTGGCTGCTGCAGGTGCTGTAGGTGAGGAAGTCACGGTGATCACCTGGGGCAGCCCTGCACTGGTCTCCTCAATGTGAAAGTCGTCCGCAGCACCAGCAAGTTCTCCCGCCCAGCTCCACTGAGCGGCCTCGTCAAAGACAACGTCGCGGCTGATGTGAACCCGCCGTGTTGATGCGTCGAACAGGCGGTACGCCCTTGGAACCCGCCTCATACCAGACGAAGATGGTGCGCCTGCTGCGGTCAAGTTTCTTCTGGTTCGGCGCCGTCAGCTTCATGTGTGCGACTGAGTATGAAAAAGCACTTGATAACTGCACGACAATGCTAAAAGGAATTAGTCTCATGATATAGCACCTCTATGAGTGCACGGCAACAGGCAAAAGAAATTAGTATTTAGTCTTAATTAATCTGAATTGTGAAATAAACTGAAGGAAACCATATGTGCCACGGTTGATGGCCAAATGCTCACCCTAGATAACCACAAAATGTTACGACAGGGAATCATAACCCTAAATGAGGCAGTAGTTAAGGCAAAAAAACGTGGTAAAATTTAGAATAACAATTAACTAATGGATACATGACGAATCGATGTGGTTACCTGATCATGAACCCGTCGATTCGGATGCTGTGGAGGAAGAGGCGTTCAGGAGAGGCGGAACTGCGACGATGAAAAGGGGCGACGTCGGCGATGGGGGCGGCGCGGTACAGGGGTGACGTTGAGGATAAGGATAGAGGTGGCAGGATGATGCGGCGTGTGGGCTTGGACGTGGCAGGAATCTGCTGGGCTGCGGGACGATCGGACGTCCGGGACGAAACGTACTGTGGATGAGCGTATATGCCGGGACGAAACGATTACAGTGGATAACAAAAAGTGATAGGTGAGGAGGAAACGGTCACGAACTGTTGATCAACAGTGGATAAAAAGGTCTCTATAGATATCAAAAGGTAAAAGGTCTCTATAGATAACCCCCGTTCTGGTTAGGGTTGAGGAATTTTTCCTCTGGTCTGCTCGCCCCTCGAGAATCGCCGGAAGGGGAGAGGAGGTTAAGATTGCCGAACTGCTTGAGGCCTCCGTGCGGGGTTCGCGCCGCGGATCTGCGCCGCCGTGTGATTTCCGGAGGTGGTTTCTGGCGAGGCGGAGGCGGATTTCGCGGCTCGGTCGGCTGATTCGGCGAGGCTGGGGCGCGGGGGCGGGCGATCGGGCCACTGGAGCTGCGCCCACTGGCTGCACGCCATGGCCGGGATCGACGCCGGCGAGGAGGCGGCCGCCGCGCCGCCGCCGGAGATGTCGCCGCAGCAGCGTATCGAGCAGGTGCGCCGCGTTCTCCTCGCTGGCCAAAGTGTCTACCCGTGATCTTTCTTCCCGCGACCGCGTGCTGGTCTGGTGTAGCGCCGCGGTGGTTGCCGGCCGTGTGCTGCTTTGGTATTAGGTCCCGTGGCGGCGGGTGATATGGGATTGTGATTTTTTTTTTTTTTTTTTTTTTTTTTGCGGTTCATGTCCGCGGGACTTGTTGCTGTCAGTTGGTTGCTTGCCTTGCCTGTTGCCATTCGCTTTGCCGGCGCGATGAAGGTGTGTTTACTGTGATAGAAACTGTCGGCGGAGGAAGTTTGGGGGTAGGTACTTCAAGATGGGCGTGGAGCGGATGGATTCAGAGGTTCGTCGAACCGATAAAAAAATGAATCAAATGGGCCCCTTTGTGCAACCCATGACACAGTAGAGGGACGATGGATCAGAACCACCCGAACCAAAGGATCGAGTGGATCGACCCTTGACTGCGGCCGCTGCCTGCTTCCCGGCGCCTTCGCTGCCACACTCGAGCTCGGCGCCCCATCCTCCACCATTGAGGAAAGCGTGCTGTCGTGCTACCATCCACGGTGCCAAGAGCTCAATTGAGGCTGCCACGGAGTAGAGTAGAGAGAAGGCTTTTTGTATAGAAAGCAGTTGGCTATTATTGGTGGCGGTGTACAGGAGGAAGGAAGCGGGCAACCAACGGAGAGGAGATGAGAGCAGAGCAGATTACAAGCAGTCCAGATCGACCGGCCGGCCGGCCGGCGACCTGTGTGGCGCGGTGAGTTGACCGCCTAGACACTGCTGGGCCGTTTGTTCCACCCACTTGTGCCGTTGTGCGTCGAGGGGTGATGGGCTGTCTGCACAGCTGCACCCATGAGGGAGGCCATGGTTGGTCTGTTGGTGTGCGCCTCTATGATCTGAACAAGTAGTCTCGACTGCAATCTAGTAAGAGCAAGCCACAACCACAAGCCAGCAAATTTTGGAGCTATCCGTAATAACTATTGGGCCCCCATTGGATCAGCAACTCATACAAATGGAGCAATCGGTTCTCCTCGGCTAATCATATGGATCGTCGGATCGATTGCGGTTCGGTCCATGGATCACCCACCCCCATTGCGATAGGTACTGTTTTCTCATGCTACTAGGGGGGCGGAAATGTTGCTGGACTTACAGATGCCACTTTGGTGCTATATTCCTTCTTATATACTACTTCATATAAGAAATACTCCTTCATATAAGAATGTGCCATTTTTTTTTTTTTTCCTTTTGATTTATTATAAGATAAGGATGAGAGACTCTTCAGAACTAGGCGTCTTCTTTAACTGTGTTGAACAGAATCAGCTATATGGTTGCAATGATATGAGCTTCACTTGATAATTAATTTAATCGATTCATCAGGGCTTTTTAGAAATTTGATGATGCACAGCATTGCCCTCTTTCCTGCAGAAGCTCATTCTCTATGGAGTACCTGAAGAACAACTGCAAGAGCACCAAGAAGGCCTAGTCCGATACGTGGAGGAGCACAAGGAGCAGATACCTGATATTGTGAGGCATATCTTGTCAGCGGGTACTGATATTTCAGAGGCCCGAAAGGCCTCAAAGAAGGACACAAGCAGCAGCAGCAATGGTGATGCATACAGTGAGAGTTTGTCATGGCTGCAATGGTTGATGTTAAAAATGAACCAGGAGCAATGCTTAATGACCTGGAGCGTTCCAATGCAGGGGAGCGTGCTGTCTGTGGGTCTGTCTGGGGGCACAATGACGTTGCTTATCGCTGCCGGACTTGCGAGAATGACCCCACATGTGCAATTTGTGTCCCGTGCTTCCAGAATGGCAATCACAAGGATCATGATTACTCTATCATGTACACAGGGGGTGGATGTTGTGACTGTGGTGATGCAACTGCTTGGAAGCGTGAGGGCTTCTGCTCAAAGCACAAGGGGGCTGAGCAGATCAAGCCTCTTCCAGAGGAGCTTGCGCGTTCTGTAGGACCTGTTCTGGATGCCCTCTTGCAGTTCTGGAAGGAAGCGCTGTCCCTGCTGGAACCACCCCGTGCAAAGGGTGGTGATAGTAGCTCGAGCAAGAGGATTGCTGAAGAGTTGACAACTTCTATCTCTAGGATGCTGCTTGAGTTCTGCACACGCAGTGAAAACCTTCTTAGTTTTCTGTCTCTAAGGATCCGTGAGTTCCTGATATGTTAGATGCATTAATAAGATCAGACAGGTTGCTTGACAAGAAGGTTGCCAGAAAAATGCATGAGTTCCTATTGAAGCTTATCAGTGACCCTGCTTTTAAGTATGAGTTTGCCATGGTTTTCATACGCTACTACCCTGGCACATTTGAGGAAGTTATTAAAGGTTGTAACGATTCACTACTAGAAGACTATCCACTGATGACAACTTTTTTTCTGTGCAAATATTCACTGTGCCTACATTGACTCCAAGGCTTGTGCGTGAGTTTGATTTGTTGGGTGTCCTCCTTGGATGCTTGACAGATCTGTTTCTCTCTTGCATCGGTGAGGATGGACGTTTACAGGTATGCGTATGTTTCTGCTTTTTATGGCTCAAAGAATTTAATGCTCGTGTGAACCAGCTTCTGGTATGTTGGCATATTCTATGAGTTGTTTGTAAATTTTAGGCTGACTATAGATTATTTTAATTATGCATCTATCCTGCTTATTCTTGCATAATAAATAGCACAGCCACTCAGATAACTGGGAATGAATTAAATGGATAAATCATAAACATTTGAGGACCAGACCCTTGTTGGTTTCTTGATGAGATGTGGCATTGATTGGAAAAATATTCATAATAAGACAGATTGACTACAATTCTGTCATTTTATATGTCAACTTAATGCATTGTGACTTGTAGAGTGCAACTTTACTTTCTTATGGTCATGGGATACCCTTTCTTTTTTTTTTTTTTTTTTTTTGACAAGACCCTTTCTCACTTTGTTATTTGTTATTTGTAGACAAACAAATGGGGGAATCTGTTTGATGCTTCTATTCGATTACTGGATGATACACGCTATGTGTTGAGTCATGAAGAGGTCTCTAAGCATGTTGCTTATGAGAGGCCTGATCTAACTAGGTCATGGATTAAGCTCTTATCACTTGTGCAAGGAATGGATCCTCAGAAGAGAGTGACAAGTATTCATGCTGAAGATGAGAACGAGCATCTATCTGCGCCGTTTGTGCTGGGGCACTATCTTGAATTGTCCAGAATCTTCTAATGAGGGGATCATTTTCTCCTCCTGATCAACATGAATCAGCTGATGTGACAGTTTGCTCCACTGCGATAAAAGGGGTGGAAAGTGCTGAAAATCAGCGGCATGCAAAAGTTGGGAGGGTCTCCCAGGAGAGTTCTGTATCCAATTTAAGCAGCAGAGACAGCTCTTTGTGCTGTGGATTGCCATCACCTGCTGCCTGGTTAATTCTTCAATGCCTGAAAGCTATTGAAAGTTGGCTCTGGCTGGAAAATGATATAGCTCTGAGGAGCAAACTGTCATCCCTTGATGTTAGCAGCAGTGATTCTCACAATTTTATGGCTTCGCTTGAAGACCCGTTGAGTTCTCTTAAGGGAAACAGTTCAAATACAAAGATAGGCGTGATGGGCGTCAAGATAAATGAAGGATCACAAATGGATTGTACTGCAGATTATTATGAGGCATCTAATTCTCCTGTTCAAGATCAAGGCAACCGGATGCAGATTGACCAAGAAGGGATGCCTCCGGTTAGTAACAGTACAGGCAAAGGGAAGATGCATGACAGCAGCAACACTACAGATGTACAGTTGCACCCTGAGGATGCCATTACTTATATTCTGACTGATGGTAGCATTTTGTATGCTCATCCAGATTCAAGAATCGAGGAACTAGGAATACTCAATACAAGAGGATGGCCTCAAGTTGTCTTTGATGTCAGTTCACAAGAAACATCTTTCCATATCCCTTTGCAACCGTATGCTTTCGTTACTATTGCGGAAGGCAATGCAGAAATGTTTTGGAGAGGATGGACATTCAGATGTGCAATCCAATGAGTTCTTTTCTCCGATACTTAGAGGTTGTGAGCCCTATGGGTTTGCTTCAATTGTTATGGAGCATCCACTGAGAGTGAGAGTATTTTGCGCACAAGTGCGTGCTGGAATGTGGCACAAGAACGGTGATGCAGCTATCTTGAGTGCCGAATGGTACCGCTCTGTGCAATGGTAATTCGATAATGATCTCATGTCAATTCAATGTTCAAATATTAGACCTCATGTCAATTCAATGTTCAAATATTAGACTTCATGTCAATTCAATGTTCAAATAATAGTGCTGAAATTATCTTGTTGCCCCCATTTTCAGGATTGAACAAGGTTTGGAGTCGGATCTGTTTCTGCTTCAATGCTGTGCTGCCCTATCTTCTCCAGGGTTCTTTGTGCGGACAATTCAAGAGCGATTTGGTTTGTCCAGTTATACGGATTTGGGACTTGCAGAGCAAAACGAGTAAGCCCAAAGCTGCTTGTCTGTTTCTGTTTCTGTTTCTGTTTCTGCTTTCTATTTTTTCTTCAATTTATGGCAATACCTTCCATGTATAGTATTTATGGTTTGTTGTGGTCACTTCTGTTTCCATCACTACCTAAGTAAAGTATGATTGTGACAACTCATTCCGTCTGCCTTGCGTCTTCACATCTTTTGTGGCTATATATTGCGATATTACTTCTGTCAGTAGATTTTCTGTCAACACGAAAAAGGAACAATCACAACCATTTCATTTGTTTCTGCCTTTATGAACTGTGATACTCAGCTTGGTATGGTGTTAGAGAATGGTTTGGTTTGAAGTCTTTACTTCAGTGCTTCCATTTTCAAATTTGAAGTATATGTGCTCCGTGAAGAAATTGAAGGTTGTGGCACTGGGATGCTATAAGAGTGTGCTGCCATGGAACTCCTTGTTGATTAGTACATCAGAAAGTTTTATTTCCTCGAAGCTGGTTGGTAGGAAACTAGGATAAATCCTTGTTAAGTAGTACTCCGTCCGTTCAAAAGTCCACGTCGTCTGAGCAAATTGGATTTTTTTTCAGATGTCTTCATCCTATTAGGTGGCCCTCCCGTCTTTTCTCGGTCTCGCGATGCCTCGTATGTATTGCGGGTTCATTACTGCACCGCTCTCCCGCTATCCTCTTGTATGTATTTGTTGTCTGCTCTTTTTTTTTTGTGAGACCCAGTTACAGACGCAAACGCTCACATACACGAGCGCACACTCACCCCTATGAACGCACGCACGCACACCCTATCCCTATGAGCACCTCCGAAGAACTGAGTTGGACCGGCAAATTTCGAGATTGGCGAAGTCACCACAGGCGCCGCGCTGTCAACGGGCACGCCGCCTACCACTGAATGCTCTGTTTGTCATTCGAATAATCTGCAGACGCAGAGCAACAAACCCACGGCCCACAAGCTCCACCTTGCTGCCGTGCTCCTGCGCCGTCGTGGACTTGGCGTTGCTCTTCTGTGCAAACGCGCCGCTGCAAGCCGTGCATAACCAGCGATTCACCGTTGGCGCTGAGGATGAGCTCGTTCATGGATTGAACTGGGCACTAGATTCATGCGACAAAGAAGACGATCACTAGGACACGAGTCCGTGAGTGAGGCTTCCGAATTTTCATCGATCACGGGAGATTTTTGAGCCGTTGCAAAACTGATCAATTTTTGATTGATCTATACACGTCGGGAGATGCAATTGGAGCTGTACGCGCTGGCGGTTTTGATGTCGTGTGGCCAGTGCAATTTGGAGTTTGGGGAGAGGCAATGCGGGCCAGGAGCTGAGCTGGAGACGTAGCGTTAACAGAGTTTTTGTCTGTTAGTGCGTGGTTATTTCTCGGAAAACTGAACAGCCATTGTTAAGTAAACAACAGCGATTAAATGAATTTTAGCGATCCTCGTGCCCTCCTTGGTCTCTGTGCGTGAGGCTAAAACAATTAGGACTTTCTAATGGAGGGAGTACACGAGATGACGAGAAAGTTTTAGTGTCTCCAAAATCTGGTTGGCAGGAAAGTAGGATACCATGTACTCAATCTGTTATAAACGAAGTCGCACTAGTTTCCGTGAAATCCCAAAAATTATAGGTCCATTGATGGCAGTCACTCCCTTTTTGTATGAGGTCCTGGAATCTGTGCCATCAAACTTTCTAAAATTAGTCAGTTGTTTAAGATCATACGGTATGCTATGCTACATGCATATAGTCTTCACAAAAGGTATAACTTTATTAGTATCAATTGGCATTATGTTAGGGAAACTATTAGTCAAAATCATTTCTTTGCCAGGCACTGTGTTACCTTGCTGAGCTAGAAGTTGGAACAAGCAAGGCATTTGGATTCTCAGCAAGCTTACACCGGGTTCCGTGTTGGCAAGCTTACCTCGGGCTGGCGAGGTTTGGCTTGCCCAGCCACGCTAGTGAGGCTAGCTTGCTGGAAAACCAAGTGGCCCCTAAAAAAAAAATCTTTATTCATGAAAGAATGGAGATAGCATTTAGTTGTATTCAAATTCAAAATTATCTAAGGTTTTGACGTGGTCTTTGTGATTGGTCTTTGTAATCCATGACATCAAAACAAGGTCTAAGGAAACACAGTGTCCTTGCTTGTTTTTTTGTCTTATCCACAGACTAATCATTTACTTACATTTTCTTAAAACTGAAGATATATGTGATGCCACATTTGACAATATCTTGTTTCAGGTTTGAGTCAGTTCTAATGCAAGAAATGTTGACTTTTCTTATACAATTGGTTAAAGAACGTCGTTTTTGTGGGCTTTCCACAGCAGACAACTTGAGGAGAGAATTGATTTACAAGTTAGCTATTGGAGACGCCACTCATAGCCAAATTGTCAAGTCTCTTCCTCGCGATCTTTTTCGTCAAGTGACCAACTTCAAAATGTTCTGGATTCACTGGCAGCTTATTCTAATCCATGTGGCATGAAGCAGGTACTGTCCTTCAATTTATATAACATGTTTCTGAAAATAATGCTAAAATGGAGGATTAACATAAAACACTATCACAGGGTAAGTATGTACTCCGCAAATCATGCTGGAAGGAATTGGACTTATATCACCCCGCTGGAATTCTAGGGAATTGCAAATTGCTGAGGAGAGATATTACCGTTTCTGCAAAATTTCTGCCCTTAATACTCAGCTACCTCGGTGGACTCGTGTTTTTAACCCCCTCAAAAGTATTTCTAACATTGCAACCTCGAAGGCTGTCCTTCAGATTGTTCGCGCCGTTCTTTTTATGCTGTTTACAGTGATGAGTCATCGGCATCACGTGCCCCTGATAATGTTCTTGTGACGAGTTTGCATCTGCTTTGGTTGGCACTTGATATATGTGAATCTGAAAGACAGATACATGCTGGTCAGTATGGCATGGACGTGGTGCAGCATGATGATGAATCATGGGTGGTTCTGTCGTATACAGAAGAGGCTTTCCCCATCTTGACTTACTCCACTGAACTAGTTTCCCCAATGTCTGACAAAGTAAAGAAAGAAAGCATGTTAACTCTGCTTGTCTCGTTAATGCACAAATACAAAGAAGAAAAATGATGCCACCTTTTCTGGATCCAAGTACTGTAATATCCCATCTCTAATTGAAATCTTATTAAAGAAGTTTGCCAAGTTAAGTAAGGAGTGCATGGTTACATTGAGACAAATGGCACCGCATATAGTGCCTTCTACACCTGATCATACCAGTACCAAAGAAAGCCTAGGATCTTCTTCAGATTCCATGGAAAAGAAAGCAAAAGCACGCCAACGCCAAGCTGCTATTATGGTAAGATCTTTATTTGCAATATTCACATAGTTTAATTATCCTTTTGACTTGTCTCAAATTCCAGTCTTAGTTAATTGTGAGATCTTTTTGTTAGATAGGCTTACGAGAATTACAGAACTTTATCACTTTATTTTTATTTACAAGGTGCTAGTTCTGTGGTTTCCCTAGTTAGATGTTTATTTGTTTTTTCAGCCATCTAATGCCTACACTCTGCACTTGGCTCATTCTTAGGTTCTGAAGCTACTTGCTGACTTTCTAAAAAAAAAAAAAAACTTGTTGACTTTTGGCCTCCTAACTTACACTAAGCACAATTTTATTCTGTTGTACAATATTTATTTAGGCGAAGATGAGGGCAGAGCAGTCCAAGTTTGCTGAAAGTTTGAAGTCATCAGAAAAACGAGGGGCATGACGTTACTATGTTGGAGACAGATGTGTCCAGTTCAACTGGAGTTGTGTCTGAGTCACTACCAGTTTGCTCTCTGTGCCGGGACTCAGATTCCAAAAGCCCTCTGTGCTACTTAATTCTTCTTCAGGTAATCACTGTTGACAACATCTTGCTTTATCTTGTGATGCTTCATAGGTCTTAAAGTAGTGATTGTTCTTTCTGCAGTATTTTGGTGTATGACATTTTCTGACCTATATTTAAAACACATGTTAATTCCACTTACTTATTTTTCTTTTTGTTATGCTGATATATATGTTAAAAGTACCATAAAATAATCTTTCGTGTGTGTTCTATAATTCAGAAGTCTCGCTTGCAACCTTTGTTGAGATGGGTAATCCATCCTGGGAAAATCCAGCTCAAGTAAACAAGACTGGATCAGTCAAAAGGGAAGACTCAACTGATTCCTCAGTCTCTGGTTCTTCCACTTCTGAGGAACTTGTCAATGATACAACAGTGGAGCCATCATTTGATATAGACAACATGGAAGTTGATGCCTTTCTTGATTTTTCTAATGAGCAACATCCACTGATTAGATATATATCATCTTTTCCCAACTGGGCATAGCAACAGCAATGCAGATGAAAATGTCTCACTTGAGGCAATTGAGGCAGACATTTACAGTTCTATTTTAAATGATCTATTTGGATCCAGCAATGCACATATTCAGGATAGTGACCAAATGTTGCCATCAAATACTTCTAACATCACAGTTGATACCAAGAGAACTAGAAGCCCCAAGCGTTCAGTGCTGGGAACATATGTTAGTTGCCTTTCAGCAAAACACCGCCATTCTTCTCTGTACGATGTAGCATCAAAATCTTCTGCCTCTGTAACTACAAGAAACAGATTTGGTCCTGTTGATTGTGATGGCATCCATATATCTTCTTGTGGACATGCTGTGCATCAGGAATGTCATGATCGATATTTGTTCTCCTTTGAAACAAAGGTATGCTGGAGTGCTGGACCACCCCCATAACATACCATTTTTGTAACTGTAATTAGTTCTACTAGTTAGGAAATAGGTATTTTACATTGCGCCTTTTGGTTGGTGTTACATTTCAATGGAAATCTTTCAGTTATAGGAGTACAAATTCACAAAATGGTTAATTTATAACCTTTAGATGATTCATTTAATTTGTGCGGTATAGTTGATTGTTTGCCATCGAATAAGTCCTAGTTTCACAATTTACGATCAATTTAGTCAGGTTTCACTCCATCTTTATTCAAAATTATTCTCTCCATGCCGTTCCAGATTGAAAGGCTACGTTGTTGTTGTTGTTGTTGTATGCCGTTGCCAGATGCCATGTTTTTTAAATAAAAATTAAAGTCCTTATGGCATGGGATGAAATCGACTTGTTTGATGGCAAATTGTAAATATGGTGTATGGTGTACTTCTTTATTTATGACACTCTAATAGGATACCTGTTTAGTGTTCACAACCTGGAAAGCAGAAAACAATTTACTATTTAGGAGGCCTACAGAACTTTTGATTATACATATTACTGGCTGCAAAACTTCTGTTGATTTGAGTCTATATCTGTTTGCAGTAACTTACACATTTGTTTATTTACAGATATGTCCGGAGACTTGGTTTTGAAGGTGGTCATATAGTTGATCCTGATCTGGTATGTGTATATATTTGTGTTTATAAAGTTGACTTTTTTGGTTTTTGTCGATCCTTTGCTTAGACAATTCTTTTTGCAGGAGAATTGCTTTGTCCAGTATGTTGTAGATTTGCAAATTCCATTCTTAAAACATCAAGGATGGTGAGACCATTTGTTCAAACCTTGACACCTCAAGTTGTCACAACTACATCAGATGTGAATAGAAATTGCTTACAGTTCCCTCACGCACTTTCTCTTCTTGAAAGTGCTGGAAAAATCATTGGAGAAAGCAAGTTTTTTAAAAGCTATATCTGGGAAGCTTAATGAAACTACAAATCCAGCCCTTGATCCTTGTCTTCGAAGATTGGCTATGCTTTACTATCCTCGCAGTCACAGCAGTTTTTCACCATCTAAGAGGCTCAACCCATCCTTATTTCTCTGGGATACACTAAGGTACTCTCTGGTATCTACAGAAATCGCTTTCTCGTGGTAGGATGTCAAGCCACTCTGCTGAATCGAAGTCCTGCTTGGAGTCTTTTGCGTGGTGAACTTAATTCATCAAGTGGGTTCGTATTGTCCCTCTTGTTCCATGCTGCTCACTCTGCACGGAATTTGAATCGCCTTGAGGTTCTTCTGAGGTTTGAAGGTATCCAACTATTAGCAGGTTCTATTTGCTCTTGTATTTCGGGTTATAAAGACATTCTGAATGCCACTAAGTTTAAAAGGTATAGCTCATCCTTTTCCTTCACCTTGTTTAATGTGTTTCCCTGCATCTAGATACTGTTTTCCCTCGTTTTGGAGTGTCTTCTTATTTCCACTTCTAAATGAATATCATGAGCTTTCTATTTCTTTCAGTGGGGCTTTGATAAAAATTATGATTTATTTATAAAACAAGCTAGTGGACTCTAGGGATTTTTTATAAAGTGACCTTATGAGCAGTATGTTGTTAATCCACTGTTATTGTTTCTGTTGACCTGATTATAATGATAAATTGGTTCTTAATTGTTACAATTTCTGTTGCAGAACGGATTATGATTGCTTGTTTGCAGTTTTACTATTGTCTTGTTCTTTTTTTTTTTTTTTTTTTTTTTTTTTTTTTTTTGCTGGTTGGCATACTGGGCATAATTGATTGTGTTGTGCTGATTAACTGTAACAGTTTCTGTCTTAGAACATATTTATAGGTTTCTTTTTGCTTGTGTTACCATTGCCTTGTTTGCTTTATTGTGCTGATTTGTATACAGGACAGCAGTCAATATAAATGAACCTTTGTAGTTATTTCAGTTCTTATCTTATTTATTATACTATTTTTCCCTTATGAAAGTCCTTATGTTGTATTTCCTTTTTTTTTTGTATTGGTGGTGGTTAGTTTTATATTTTTATCTAACCACGATCCTTGAGTTGATTTAACATGCAAAAGTTTAAGAATTCTGGTCTAGGCTTACTTACATTTGCTTGAAGTAACCAATAAAACCTTGCAACCTTTAAATTTGCATCCCACACTTTGTGAAATCATGGCATCTTCTCAATTTATGTTTGTAAAACAAATGCTTGGGTAAAGAGGTTTCATGATACTTTCATAAAGACCTAAGCATTCATTAAAGGAAAAATAAAACAAAAGGATGCATGCCAGGTCTTGTAGGTTGTGTACCTGTCAAGAAGGCCTAATCTAAAGTATTGTATGTGAAAGTAGATGTGGCCTAATCTAAAGTCATTTTTTAGGGAATCTAAAGTCATTTTTCTTGCTTAGGTCTAATGTGTTTATCATAAAATGCTTACATTTGATAGTAGTTTTTGGTCTTAATGGTCTGAACAAGCCAAAATGTCATATCGGGGATCCTGGAAGAAACATGAATTATTCTGTATCTCATGAGATCATGTCTCCTGATTACTTATTGAATGTTTATTTAGTTATCACTTCTCATGTTTTCATCCTTAACAGGCTCTTTGCCATCGATGGTTGATCCAGCCAGTGAGGGGGCCCTCTTCCCTGATATCCAATTTTGGAAACAATGTGCTGATCCAGTTCTTGCTCAAGATCCATTTTCTTCTTTGATGTCAGCACTTTTCTGTCTGCCTGTTCAGTTTCTGTCATCTGCTGAATTCTTCATCCCTTTTGTCCATCTGTTCTATGTTGTTTGTGCCATTCAGGTATGCTGTTTTGCATTGCTTCCTCTTTATGTTTGCAGTTTGTATGTTAGTTGTATTAATCCTTAGCTTGTTTCAACATCAGCAAAGCTTTTTCAGTCCCAAGCACATTGGGGTAGGCTAGAGCTAAAACCCAACATGAGCTATCAAAAAAAAAAAAGGCATGAATAATAGTGATGTTTTTAGAGGGTCTGAAGCCTGTTCATGGTTCAGGCATGTGAATAGTTGCTTTCCATGTGCTCCTGTTCAAGAACAATTTATAGCTTGCAACTACATGATTTTGATGTAGGCCCTGATAACATGCTACGGAGAGGAAACTTTTGATCGATCAAACTTCAATGACTGCCTTCTTAATGATGTTTGCAAGACAATGTCTGGATATGATATTGCCAGAGAGTATTTTGTATCCAAATATATCGATCCCTCTTGTCATCCAAAAGACATGGTCCGCAGATTAACATATCCATATCTTCGAGATGTGCATTGCTTTGGGAGCTGCTAAGATTGTCTGCCACACGCCCTTGTGTGACGGTTCCAGTATTTGGGAAGGATCACATCTTTACTTGAGTAATAGCACACAAGATGGCAATTCTTCACTGGCAATGGAACTGAACGGATTAAGAGAATTGAAGACCTGTTTCAGATTCAGTCGCTGGATCTGATTCTCCATGATGAATCTGTACATATGCTGGCTTTAAAATGGTCTCAACATTTCTGTGAAGATTACAATCCCCTAAAAAATATAGAGGCACTCTCTTTTCTACCCCTGCAGTTCCATTTAGGCTGATGCAGCTACCAGATGTATACCAGGTTCTCCTAGAAAGGTTTGGTCTGGTTCTTCAAAGCTGGGATGAGATTTTGTGTGAGTGCTGCCTTTTTTTTTTTTCCTGGAACTGATTTCTTATTATTTTTCCATCTAGATATGTTAAGATGCAATGCCCTGATTGTGGATCAGTGCCTGATGAACCGCACTATGTTTGCTTTGTGGCAAACTATGTTCGCCTAGTTGGAAACCATGCTGCAGGTGATAGAACTTTGCTTATAAAAGTTCTTATGACCTTGTGTTGGTTGTGCCATAATTTATCAAACACCTGCCTAATATTATTTGTTTGTAGGACTGGTAAATGCCAGAATCATGCATTGCAATGTGGTGCTGGTATTGGCATATTTCTTCTAGTGAGGGTGCGTACTAGCTCATTACCTTTTTTTCCCTCGAACACACAGGAGAGCTACCTATCTTTTATATTAAGAAGAAAAGGGTCATGAGAAAACCCCAAATAACAAAGAACCACCCTAGCTCATTACACATGATACTATTTTGTCCAGTATAATGTCCTCTGTTCTTTCTAGTGTGAATATGCTTCAATTTTGATGGTCTTCTACGCAGAAAACAACAATCCTGTTGCAGCGATCTGCTCGTCTGGCCTTTTGGCCGTCTCTATACCTTGATGCTTTTGGAGAGGAGGTATTGCTTTGTTTCCTAATGTCTTGTTATTCTTATATGGACTTATAGCTGTTTGTTCCATTCTTCACTTGAAATTTTACCTCCTGCTGATGAACCCACTTGTGAGCTTCTCTGCCACACAGCAGAAGTTCATTTGGCCTCAAAATCAGATGCATGCTTCTGTTATGCACACTAAATAAAATGTCCCATATGTGAAATCTTTAGATGTTTGATTTTTCCTCGCGAACAATAACAATGTGAAATTGATTTCAAATCATCTGAATGACCATCACTGGATGATGTGACGAATCTTATCATTTGTATCTAGTCATAAACTACCACCCATTTCTATCAACCTCAAGAATAAGGGAAGCTCCTACGATTGAAACTATGCATTGAGGAAAGTGGGCATTATTTCACGTCAATGTGATACTTATGCTTTTTACCTTTTGGGATGTTTAAATGCAGGATCATGAAATGCAGAGAGGAAAGCCTTTATATCTAAGTCAAGAAAGATACACAGCCCTGACGTATCTGGTAATCAGTCCACCCCCTTTCCTCTATGCTTTCTCGACTTGATGTTTTATTAGGAAAAAAGTGAGACCAAACTTAGGAGGAACTAGGCGTTTCTTTTTATTAAGAAAATTGGCACCCAAATTCAAGTCGAGAGAGGATTTGAACCTGGGTGGTTGGGTTCACCACCACACCTTCCACCCAACCAGTTGAGCTAGGCTTACTTCCTGACTTGATGTTATTCGAATTTGCACCTTGATTATAAATGAGATACATGTCCTTTTTGTGTGATAGGTGGCATCTCATAGCCTTGACCGAACTTCTGAAGTTCTCCGGCAAACGACCATCAGCTTTTATGATTGAGTCCATTTTCCAAGGAACAATGTTCAAAGGTTTGGATTATTTATATGCCTTGTTTGATTCTAGAATACGGAAAGATTGGCATCTTTTGTTTTTCCCAGTACCCCCTTTGTTCTTTATGTTCATTGATCTTGTTCACAAACTTGTAATGGTTAGTTTGCCTGCCAAAAGATGTAGTTGGGTAGCAATAGGCATATTTTCCCCAGGTTATGTGGTCACTATTTGCTTCTCTTAGTAGGCTTATTATACAAGTCTTAAATCATTAAATATGGAAACAACAGATGGAGTGATCTTATCATGTGTCCAATGGAGCAAATAAACTGCTGTCAGATCACCCAGCCACAAACTACCATTAATCAGAATGGTTGTATTTGTATTCATCAGTGTCCATTCTCTGGCGTGCTGTATTGAAGAGTTGAGTGCAACCACAACACATGGCTCTCTCCACTGAGAGCTCCCCCACACATTTTGAGCTGGCACAAATTTCATGTTGTAGCGTGATACATGGTTTATTGTTGATTTGTCGTCTGCTTTTGTCAGGATCTTGTGGATGTGCATATTTTGAGAACTGTAGTGCAACTTGGTGTTGATCCTCTCCGGTGGTAATGAAAGTGTTACCTCAACCAAGGTTACAACCGAAAGCTCTTTTTGCTAATTACCTCGATGCTGTATCCTACCTGCTTTGTTTTCGTCTGACCGTTTCTCTTCCAGGTGTGGTGTAGATTCTGCAGGCTTGCCACCATTCGTGTTATGTGGCGCACTGGCCCTGCAGCCCCTTTGTGCCTAATGTACAGTTGTTTTCATTCTTTTTCTTTGTCTATTAATATTATGGCCGGTGCTCACAAAATGGCTACAGCTGCTGACCTTGTAACGTTCAACGATCGACTCATGATCTGTATGTACAGTACATAGCACCGGATTGGTGTAGTTTCAGTATGAAATGCAGTCATCCAGGTGCCATTTAATCGTCATTGAGTTTTATTTACCATGTTTGATGCAGCACACTGTTTTGGAGGATCAACTCCAAGGTGTTGATACGTAGAATTAGTACAATATGTTGAAGGATCAGCTTCAACGTGCTAATAGATAACACCCTAAGGGCAGTCGAATCCACGGATAACAATCTGAATCCACGGATAGTAAGAGCTCAATTCAAAGCGAACAAGATCTAATCTAAGATCTAAGATAGAAACATGGAGTTCTATTCATATGATAGAGAATACATAACAAGTTACAACACTAGAGGGCATGGTCTCTATTTATAGGCTCTAAAGCCTTGCACACTCATATACAACTAGATGACAGCTACTAGCCAACTAGATGATAGCTAAGAGTACAACTAGACATTACTCATAACAACTCAGGTACGACCCAATAACACCAAGGAAATAGCTGTATAGAACAGCCAAGTTTCTTCTAGCAATATTATGACATATGCAATGACATAACTATACTTGACTAAGATAACTCTTCATAAAGTATGTGGGATAGAGATAAAACTCAAGTTGACTACTAGTTCTTGGTAGCAAAATTCTGATTCACTTGTAATACTATAGTTTAGAAATTTCCCATATGATGTCCCTCATCATCCTCCCCTTCTTGATTGAACTCGACCTCGAAGTTATCTTCATAGAGTGCTTGTTCTGGATGATAGAGTGATAGATCAGGCACATTAAAGGTGTTAGAAATGCTCATTTCACTTGGTAGATCAACTACATAAGCATTCTCATTTATCTTCTTCAAGATAGAGAACGGGTCATATCTTCTTTGCCTTAATTTCCCATGAATTCCTACCGGCAATCTCTCTTTTCTAAGACAAACCATCACTTGATCACCAGCTTCAAATGTCATTGGTCTCCTCCTCTTGTCTGCCAGCTGTTTGTACTTTTGGTTTGATACTCTAGGACATCATGAGCTTCTTTAAACAGTTAAGAATAGTTGTCAGCAAAGTTTATTGCCGATCTGGAATTGTCCCTTATTGGTAGTTTGAGTAAATCAACCACAAGCCTTGGAACTTTTTTGTGTAAACAATAGAGAATGGACTTCTCCCCTGTAGATCCGTGCTTTGAATTGTTATAAGCAAATGCCGCAAGAGATAGGGCTAAGTCCCATTGTCCTTTCTTGTTTCCACAGATGCAAATGAATTAAGTTGCCCAAAAATTTGTTCACTATTTCCGTTTGGCCATCTGTTTGTGGATGAGCTGTACTTGAAAATTTTAATTCAGTGTTGAATTGCTTCCATAATGTAAGCCAAAATCCAAAGAAGAAACTTGTTGTCTCGGGTCTAAAACAATAGACCTTGGAACACCATGTAGTCTAACTACTTCCCTAAAGAAAAGATTAGCCACATGATGAGCATATGTTGTCTTCCGGCAGGGAATAAAATGAGCCATCTTAGAGAATCTGTCTACCACAACATAAACAGCATCATTTCCACGCCTTGTTCTTGGTAAGCCAAGTATGAAGTCCATTGATAGGTCCTCCCAAGGTGCACTTGGTATGGCTAATGGCATATATAAACCAGTGTTTTGAGCTTGTCCTTTGTAGGTTTGACATATAGGACATTTTTGCACAAACTTTCCAGCATCTCTTTTGAGTTGTGGCCAATAATAGCGTTCCTGTAGATTTGCTATGGTCTTATCACGCCCAACATGACCACTAAGATCACCTAAATGCAGTTCTCGAATTAGCTTATCACGCAGGGAACTTCTTGGGATGCACAATCTGTTATTCTTGAAAAGATAACCATCCCGCACCACAAATTCTTTACCTAGTGGTTGCCTTTGTAGATGTTTGACCATATTTGACCAAAAATCATCATCATTCTCATATAATTCCTTAATCTGATCCATACCGGAAGTTCAACTTCAAAAGTGGTTAGGAGACAAGCACGTCAACTTAAGGCATCAGCCACTCGGTTGATTGCTTTGATTTATGCACAATGACATAGTTAAACCTCTCTAAGTAGGTTGCCCATCTTGCTAGCATGCGATCAACATGCTTCGATTTCTAAAATGCTTCAAGGATTGATGGTCACTATAGACAATGAATTCCTTTGGCAATAAATATACTTCCCCAAGTATTTAAAGCCCCGAAAACCGCATATAGTTCTTTGCCGATAAGTACTCCATTTTTGCCTTGCCTCACATAGCTTCTCACTAAAGAAAGCAATGGGTTTTCTTTCTTGGGATAGAATAGCCCCAATGCCTACTCCACTTGCATCACATTCCAGCTCAAAAGTCTTGTTGAAATCAGGAAGTACCAAGACTGAAGCTTGTGATAACTTCTTTTTAATTTCTTGGAAGCTTGCTTCAGCAAGTTCATTCCATTGAAACTTCTCTTTCTTTAAACATTCAGTAATTGATGCCATAATAGTGCGTAAGTTCTTGACAAATCTTCTATAGAAAGTTGCAAGACCATGGAAACTCCTTACTTCGTAATAGTCTTTGAGTTGGCCAATCTCTTATTACAAAGAACTTTGGAATCATCAACATGAATCCCTTCACTTGTAATGATAAATCCCAAGAAAAGCGTTCGCTTACGTAGGAAAACACATTTCTTCAAATTGACATAAAGTTCATTTTCCTTTAGAACTTCCAATACTTGCCGAACATGATCACAATGCTCATCTTTATTCTTGCTATAAATTAAGATGTCATCAAAATAAACCACAACAAATCGGGATAAGAAGGGTCGAAGGACTTGGTTCATCAAATGCATAAAAGTACTTGGTGCATTTGAAAGTCCAAATGGCATTACCGACCATTCATATAGCCCCTCCTTTGTCTTGAATGTTGTTTTCCATTCATCACCGTGTCTGATGCGGATTTGGTGATAGCCACTTTTCAAGTCAAACTTAGTGAATACCTTTGCCCCACTTAATTGATCCAACATATCATCCAAACGGGAATAGGAAATTGTACCTTATTGTGATCTTGTTTATTGCTCTACTATCCACGCACATACGCCAAGAACCATCCTTCTTTGGTGTAAGCAAATGGGTACAACACATGGACTTATACTTTCTCGAATATGTCCCTTTTGTAATAACTCATCCACCTTCTCCTTCAGTATAGCATGTTCTTTTTGGACTCATTCGATAATGTGGAAGATTAGGAAGACTTGCACCAGTGAATTAAGTCAATTCGATGCTGAATTTCTCTCATTGGTGGCAACTGTTGTGGCTCCCCAAGTTTATTCTGGAATTCAGATAATAGACCTTGTATCTCTGCTGGAATTTCAACAACAAGGTTGCTCTTCTCCCTTAACGTCATCAAGGAGCACATAAATTTGCTTCTTTCACTTGTTCTATAAATTCACTTGATGTTTGGGAAATAGCTAACATATTCTTCTCCTCTACTTTAGAAGTAGAACCATCTAATTTCTTAGGTAGGATTATAATCCTCCTCTTGTTTCAAATGAAAGAGTAAGAATTGCCCCTTCCTTTATGTGTAGCATCCACATCAAATTGCCAAGGTCTTCCAAGAAGAACATGGCTTGCATCCATGTCAACTACATCACATAGAACATTTGAGCGATAATATTTGCCTAAAGAAAGTGGCAAATTGCATTGCTTTGTAATCCTCATATTCACTCCTTTCTTGATCCATCCAATAGTGTATGGATTTGGATGATCATGAGTTTCAAGTGTCAAATGGTTCACTAAATTCGAGAAATCAGATTCTCACAACTGCAGCTATCAATTACCAATTTGCATACCTTTCCATTCACCGCACTTGCTCTCAAATATCTTCTTTCATTGTGTATCATCATGTTGTGGTGTGGAACACAAGAGATGTTGGATCACACATACTACTTCATCACCTTCCTCCTCACAATATTCTTGACTTTTCTCAACTTCTTCATTCTCTCCGTCATCATAGTCATCATCATCATCATCATCGCTTTTCACGGCGTGTAGTGTTGACAACTTTTCTCCTAGGACAATTGCTTGACATATGTCCTTCTTTCACCACACTTGTAACACTTGACAACATTTTGGCTTCTCTTTGCTCTACTTTTCTTTTGCAACTTGCTTTTGTGCAAGGTTGCGTTGTTTTTGATTGAGTAGCTTTCTCCATCTTGCTACTATAGCCTTTTGAAGATACTTCTATGGGAGAATATGAGTGAGATTTCATTACCTTCTTTGTCTTTGCATGCCTTTCAGCTTTTAATGTTAGAGTTTGTGCTTGATAAATCGATCAAATCTGTTGCATGACTAATCGATCTCTATTAACATCAGTGAGACCATTGATGTACCTTGCAACTTGTTGATCTTCAGTTTTAGCAAGTTGCACCCGACTTTGCACCTTAAAAACTCCTTTGTATATTCTGAAATAGATCTATTTTCTTGAGAATAATTCTGAAATTCAGTGAAAAGAATTTGCTCATAATCAATCAGCAGGCAAAAATCTAGCCTTCAAAAGTGCCTTCATTTGATGCCAGTATCTTATGCGAGGTTCACCCTCAACCTGCGCTCTTCTTGATGACGGTGCCACCATGCAACAGCACCTCCCTTCAACTTATATGCAACCAAAGGAACTTTGCGATCTTGGCTAATATTCATAACATCAAAGAATGTCTCAACTTCATATTGCCAATCAAGGAAATCTTCGATATCAACACTGCCATTAAAAGTAGAGATCTCAACTTTCACCTTGTATGTATCTCTTACATAGCGAGCATTCCTCCTTGAATTTTCATAAAGATCATCTTCTTCATGTAATTCACTAAAATCTTCACCTTCGGGTTCATCCTTATGAGGTGATTTTCTATGCCCATCATCTACCTTATCTTTTGATGAATTACCTTTAGTGCTAGCAGTAGGTTTATGATTTCTAATTATTTACGCTAGCTGATCAAACCTCCCGTTGAGTGTTTCTTGTAACTCTTGAATTTGCTTTTTCCGCAAAGATCCATCCTCTTGCTCAAGTCCTCCATCTTTTCTATACCTTCTTGCAGATTTCTTGTAAGAAAAATGGCAGCCTGGGATGATCAACGAGGCTCCGATACCGATCTCGATGCAAAGACACTATTTTGGAGGATCAATTCTAAGGTGCTTGATATGCGTAATTAGCACAATATGTTGAAGGATCACTTCAACGTGGTAATAGATAACACCCTAAGGGCAGTCTGAATCCACGGACAACAATCCGAATCCATAGATAGTAAGAGCTTAATCCAAAGCTCAAGAACAAGATCTAATCCAAGATCTAAGATAGAAACATGGAGTTCTATTCATATGATAGAGAATACAAAACAAGTTACAACACTAGAGGGCATGACCTCTATTTATAGGCTCTAGAGCCTTACACACTCATATACAACTAGATGACAGCTACTAGCCAACTAGATGACAGCTAAGAGTACAACTAGACATTACTCATAACAACTCAGGTATGACCCAATAACACCAAGGAAATAGCTGTATAGAACAGCCAAGTTGCTTCTAGCAATATTATGACATATGCAGTGACATAACCATACTTCTTGACTAAGATAACTCTTCATAAAGTATGTGGGATAGAGATAAAACTCAAGTTGACTACTAGTTCTTGGTAGCAAAATTTTGATTCACTTGTAAGACTTGATAGTTTAGAAATTTCCCATATGATGTCCCTCATCAATGTTGCCCTGTGATTTGCTGAATCTTATTTGAACCTGCGTATTCAGCCTGAAGCGAGGCTATGCGAACATTTGAATGGGATAGAACATTTGAATGAGATAAGCTACTCGGCAAGATATTTTCTTGCATAGCAATTGCTTGAGGGACGATTTGAAGCTCGAGGCCACCGCTCGATGCCACCCCGCGCCCCCTGCCGCCGCCCCGCCGCCGGACGGTGGATCATGGCATCGCATTGCGCTGTAACCAGAGTCATTACGGCCAGGACGACATGCTGGCCGGCCACGCGCTCAGGCAGCCGATGTTGAACAAAACATTGCTTCAACTTTCATTGTGCGTCTCTCGAAATGAAATGAATGACGGGTGCGACGGCTAGCTAGCTAGCGACAATGCTTTCGCGACAATTCACTGGTGCGATGGTTTACGCGCGACGGACGGGATTGAAATGGTCTCTCTTCATCTTTGCGTTAATTTGCTTGTGAAGGTGACAATGTAGGTCCGGCAGAACCATCGATCAGTTATTAAATCTCGTCTGCCGTGATAAGCTCGAATGAATTCTAATAAAGGTACATGGCTCTAAAAGAGGAGTCGAGGATGACTCGCCATCGCTTCGTGACTTCGAAAAACCGATCGCTACGCAGCAGATCGGGAACCGGGCATGGACTAGTGGAAACTTGCATCTGTTTGCGAAGCAATTTCACAGCTGAAGAGTGGGGAAGTTGGGCATGGAAAGATGCACCTTTTTACCTTTTTATATATGAAGCAGTTTCCCTATTGAAATTTGCGGTTTAGTCAATAGTGGCCCATGGTGACTTTTTTTCACGGACGTGATGGAGAATAGGATTCGCCATCATCTAGACAGCGCTCATGTTGTCGCAATAGATAATCATCGCTGAAGGGATCGAGACCTGCTGAACTGCATATGCCAAGTCTGGTCACGTCAGGGTGAGGTACTGGAGCTCACCAGAAAGGCTTCGGTGCTATGAGGGATCGGCAATAGGAGTGTCGTTGGTGGCTGACAACTTAGCCCAAGCGTCCTCGGGTGTTACTATCGAGTGACACTTGGCCATGCCAGAACACAGGAGGAGGTCGACAACATATTAGCGCTAGGATAGGAAGAGGTCATCTTTGGAAATATGTGTCATGGAGATGTCGAGGAAGTGATGCATCTCACCAAGGTTGGTCATGGCGAACTACAAGTGGAGGCGCCCGTGTTTGTGCACGAGCAACTCCAAGGAGGGCATTGTGAGGATGATGTTGTCAATGTACAACATCAGACAAGTGAGGCACGACGGTCTCTATCTTTGTGGACAAAGAGAGAAACATCCAAGGTGGAAGCAGTGTTACCATGCTACAAATGTTCTTGGTGAAGCGCTGGTTTCAAGCCCACAATGCTTGCTTGAGACCATACATGGAAATAAGATAGACATAGTCACGGGCGCCGTGGTCAATGAAGCCCGACTGCTACCGGCAGCACATGGTCTCCTCCGGATGGCCATGAAGAAAGACATTCTTCATGTTTAGATGGTGAATTAGCTAGATGCATGAGGCGTCTATGTTGAGGATGGTCCTGATCGTCACTGGCTTGACAACTAGACTGAAAGTCTCATCGTGTTCGATGATGGCCTGTTTAGAAAAGCCTCGAACCACCTAATTGGCCTTGTGACGTGCAAGATGCTCTCAGAGTGGAACTTGTGCATGTAAAGCCAGTTGCCCATCACGACATTGGCATCAGGGGGAAGAGACACCAGGTGCCAAGTGCCATTGACAATGAGTGCTTTGTACTCTTTTGCCATTATAGCATGCCAGTTGGGATCAGCTAGTGCACTGTGGTAGACCGCTTGAATGGGTTGTCGATATGACAAAGAGGTTCAAGAAGATGATGGGACACAGGCTGCCCGGTCTGGGACCATGTCGCCATCCGATCATCCTGGGTAGCCGGCGCAGCAAAAGGCACCACTATAGGGGCCACACTGAGGTGTCCGACGGCGCCTCGAGTGGAGAGGCTGGGCCAGTGCTACGGCGCCCGTAACCTACGAAGTTTGCTCCCTAGCTATGTAGCTTAATATTGTGGTATCAACTAAGCAATAAAGTTAGAGATAACCTAAGGGCTAGTTAGGATGAACTCTTATCCACCTCAATCTATATGTGGAGTAGATTGGGGGCCAAACATGCAACACATGTGGAGGGGGGAGGGGTGGGCGTGGTGGATACATGCAAACAAGCTCAAAAGATTGCTACAAACTATTATTTGATTTCTATTGACAATAGATGCTAATGAAGCCAATCTGAGAACAACAGTGCATCATGATGATAATATAATATAAAACAACAAAGCAAATGCTAAGTTACAAAATAATTCAACACATACTAGCCATACAATTGCGTTAGCCACCTTAGAGCATGTTTGGTAGAGCTCTAGTGGAGTGATTCTACTTCATTCTGGTGGAGGAGCAGGTGAGAATTAATTCTAAAGTGATTCTAATGGAGATTGGATAAAGGGCAGTGAGAAGAAGTAGATTTTTAACTCCTAGCTCCCAATGTAAATGAAGAAGTGATTCTTATATACTTCTCACCAAGACCTATGTGTATACTGGTTGTTTAGTTGAGAAATGATTCTTATTATAGAGAATATGTTCCAAGAAGCACTACTAAGGGGGTGTTTGGGACTGCTCCACGAACTCTGCTCCATAAACTATTTCGTGGACAAAAAACCTGTAGTTCGTGGAGCACCTCTTTTGATGCTCTCACAACTCAACTTTTTTTTCTCGAACAGAGTGCGTAGAGCTAAAACTGTTGGGTTAAAAAATATGGAGCGGAGCTAAAAAACGTGGAGTGGAACCATCCCAACCTCTTAGCTTTGGAACGAGCTATATTGCTGGTCAAGCCCAGTCAGCAGTCATGGTCAAGCATCTTTTTTGACTCGTGGTCAAGTATCTTTTTTGACTCGTGGTCAAGCATTTGGAAGCATCTATGTGAGTTGTGACTGTCGGAGCCAAACGAAACGGGGTCCTGCATCCCATGCCAATCCGATGATCGAGCTTCCCTAGATGCTTCCTTAGCTTGCTTCACACGTTGGGGCTGGCTTTATTTCCGATGACGCGTGCAGTGCGCCGTGGCCCTCGGACAACAACGTTAGTGGTGAAGTGAAGGACCGCCAACTGTTGGACGACGTCGACAACTTTCAAAACCACTACTCCCTCCTACGTTATGAAATACACAGGCCGGTGATGTTCGAGGCATATAGCTATAGAGATCAAGTTCGAGTTAGAGACCCAGCAATGAAGAAGCCACAACTCTCCGTTGTTCACCTCCTACAACTACACCTTGCTCTTTTCCTCCTTGTTGCCATGCTTTTTCGTCAGCCGTACGTGGTTTCAGCCACCATGTCATCGTCGGCCCCGAGCAGCTTAGCCGCCGGCGACAGCCTGACGCCACCCAACTACATCACCAGCCCCTCCGGCGACTTCGCCTTCGGTTTCCGCGCCCTCGACAACAACTCCAACGACTCCTTCATCCTAGCGATATGGTTTCGCTTTGATGCTGGCAGGGTGGTGTGGTTCGCCGCAGACCCAGGCTCAGGCTCCGCTGTGGTGGCCGCCGGCCAATCCTCCGTTCTGAAACTCACTGCTGCCGGCCAGCTCTCCCTACTGCTACAAGCTAATCCGCTGTGGAGCCCTAGCCAGAACTATGGCTCCCTTGTCGTGCTGCGAGACACCGGCAACCTCCAGTTCCTCGGCGTCGCAGACGGCAAGACCGTCGTCTGGGAGAGCTTTGGACACCCCACGGACACTCTGCTCCCGGGGCAGGTCATGTCCCCTCGAGGAAGTGGAACATCCCTTCGGTCTAGGGCCTCGGACACGGATTTCTCAGCCGGCCGTTTCAGTTTCGTCCTGGAGCGTGACGGGAACATCGTCTGGTACAGGACGGACCTGCCAGGAGTTGGTAATAACACCTCCGCCAACGCCTACTGGAGCACCCACAGTTGCTGCGTCGGCAACGGGAACACGACGCTCTTCTTCGACGCCGAGCTCGTCGGGCACCTCTACTACCGCCTCGCCGACGGCACCCGCCGGAACCTGACAGCCCCTCAGCCGTCTATTCCTTCCGCCGGCACCGGCAGTAGTAGGTTCTTCTACCAGCACGCCACGCTCGACCCAGACGGAATCCTTCGTGTCTACATCATCCTCCCCAACAACACCGGCGACCGCAACGGCGGCAACGCCGCCACCACCACATGGTCGGTCGTGAACCCGTCGTCGGTACCGAGCGACGGCTGCCAGGCGGTGACAAACGGCCGGCATGGTATGTGTGGACCCAACTCATACTGTGTGTACGGCGCCGACAACCGGCTCGACTGTGAGTGCCCAAGTGGATACACCTTCTTGCACGCGCAGTTTAGGTATGAGGGCTGCGCTCCGTCGTTTGCTGAGGACAGCTGCGACGACGACGACGGGAAGAAGAGTCGCCATTCTTCTGAGTTCGAGCTGGTGGAGCTGCCCAACACGCATTGGGTGAACACGATATTCTACGAGCAGCACCAGCCCATCACAGCGGAGCAATGCCAATACCTGTGCTTGCACAATTGCCTCTGCGCAGCTGCCTTGTTCGACGGAAGTAGCAGTAGCTGCTTGGAAGCTGCTATGCTTACAACCGGGTGGCAACAAAATGGCACGAGCATCAGGACACTGGTGAAGGTGCGGACCAAAGGACCCCCTGCAGTGATCGTGCCGTACGCAGTCATTGCTGGACTGGGCATGCTCCTGCTTGCCACTGCTTGCATCTTCCTAGTGCATTGCTACATCACTAACAAGAAGGAAAGAAATAGGAAGCATCTGAGCGTGACGGTCTTCACTCGCAAGGAGCTCCGCCGAGCCACCAACGGGTTCAGCAAGCTGCTTGGCCAGGGCGGCTTTGGCAAAGTTTACCATGGAATCATCAAGTCCCTAGAACCACATGATGTTGCCGTGAAGGAGCTCAAGAGCGCGGACGAGTACCAGGAGACGGAGTTCGAGAACGAGGTGCAGTCCATCGGCAGGATCCACCACAAGAACCTGGTTCGAATGGTCGGCTACTGCAAGGAAGGCGTGCACCGGATGCTCGTCTTCGAGTTCATGCCAGGAGGCTCCCTCGGCGATGTCCTCTTCAAGCCCGATGAGAGGCCGTCCTGGAGCTGGCGCGCCGAGGCCGCCATGGCCATCGCCAGGGGTTGGAGTACCTGCACTACGGCTGCACCTCCCAGATCGTCCACTGTGACATCAAGCCCGACAACATCCTGCTGGACGACAGGGGAACCCCCAAGATAACGGACCTTGGGATCGCCAGGCTCCTCGACGGCGACAAGCTGAAGCAGACCATCACCCATGTCCGAGGCACGCTCGGGTACCTCGCGCCGGAGTGGTTCAGCAGTGAGAAGGTGGACAACAAGGTGGACGTGTTCAGCTTTGGTGTTGTTCTTCTGGAGATGATCTGCTGCAGGAAGTACCCGCCACCACCGGCACCGGCAGACTCTGGCGGCCAGGATGGATCGCGATGCAGCGACGCGCCGACCCCGATGACTCGGAGGACCTAGGCATGCCCGTGACACTGAGAGCATGGGTGTCGGACTTGGTTAGGGATGGCGATATTGGGCGTGCTGTGCTGGGAGACCTGGACGCGTTGCAGGACCTGGAGAGGGTGGAGAGGTTCTCGCGCATTGCGATATGGTGCGTGCAGGGTGATCCATCGTTGAGGCCAACGATGAGGAGGGTGGTGTGGATGATGGAAGGCGCCATGGAAGTGGACCCTCTACCTGCTGACCCTCACGCTGCAAGGGATCATGACTTCCCCGCAGCTGCAGCTAGCAGTGGAACTCATGATAACTCCAATTCCAGTAGTATATATCACTTTGATTGAATGAACATTAATATGTTTCCGCGCGCAAAGAGCACACTGCTCACTAGGCAACTTTGTGTGCGGAGATTCAAATAAACCAAGTGTTGTTAGTTTGTAATACAATAATTAGTACTGCAAATGTGTTTGATGCCATTTTTTTGCTTTGATTTGTACTGCTTTTTAGGACTGGACAATCTGTAATTTTATACTCCCTCCATTTTAAATTATAAAACATTTTGGGTTTTCTAAATACATCGGTTTTTTAATATGTATCTAAACATATATAATGTATATCCAAATATGGAATTGTAAAAATTTTAGGGACTGTTTGGATCCTTTTTTTGAAGGAATTGAAATCTACTTAATAAACTAAGTTAATTGGCTTGGATTTTGACATTCCACTACTTTCCAAAGTTCACATATAAGCCTATCTTAAATTGATAGTGATGTTATCAAAAAAAAATTTGATAATGAGAGATGGAAATTGATTCTATAGATCATCATGCTATGTTTGTATTTTACAACTTATAACACGCTCTTCAACTCGCTCCCCTACGTTTGAAATGCAACACATAATTAAGTATCTCTCTTCTGTAGCCAACATTAATATACACATATAATCCATATACAACCATATTAGCTTAATGAATATGTGTCTAGCTAAATTATGGTTATTAAAATAAATTTAATTTCAAGGATCCAAACAGGACCTTATTAGTCAACTTCTGTTTTGTGTAGGTTTCTGGATAAGACTTTTTGAGCACTTTGACACTTGCTAGTAATTAGTTTTCGATTCCCCGTTTTATAGTATGCGTAACACTTGGTAGTAATTAGTTTTCGATTCCCCTTTATAGTCGATCTGCGTATGGCACACCTATTACAGAAAGTAAATTCAAAACATGCGAAATTGCGCTAGCCTAGCCACATTTATTAGCTTCCAAAGCCGGAATGTTGTAGGTCAAACTCAGTCAGAGGTCATGGTCAGCCATCGATCTAGCTAGTAGCATTAATGGAAAGCATATGTTGGCATTACACACGGGTACCTTTCTTTTCTCTAGTTTTTTGTTTTTTCACTACTAGAATTTGGTCATAATATTCACCAAATTCTGGGTCCGCGCAAAGAAGTGCGTTGTACTGACCTAGTAATTCAGAAGCAATGCAATGCAATTGCGCTGGCTTCCAAATTAAGCAGGCATGCATATAGGAGGTCAAACCTAGTCTAGTCAGCGGTCATGGTCAAGCATCTAGTAGCATGGAAAGCATATGTTCACATTCATAAACTATAGGATGATGAATGATTCTAGATGAGGTGGTGCATCATATGAGTCTATTTATCTAATTTGATGGAATAACTTCATTCCTGGGTCTTGTTTTCTTCATACAAATTAAAAGATAGGAAATTGCACCAACGGAAGAAGGGGGCCATGCAGGCATGGTACGTAGACATATGGCATGTCAGCATTTATATATACTACAATTTCATTGCTCGTTTCGTGCGTAGTAACTAGGCTTTGCCATATAGCCTTCCGAGCAAGGAAACCATAAATAAGGTGGTGCTATTAATTGTAACCTTCCGATCGATCCTCACCCTCGTATAGAACTTGCTGGTGTTCGAGGCACGCATTAGAGCTATAGACTCAGCAATGAAGAAGCCATTACTCTCCGTTGTTCAACTCCTGCACCTTGCCCTTTTCTTCCTTGCCATGCAACTGCAGTCTGCAGCCGTACGTTCTTATCGCCCTGTCGACCCCCAAGTAGTTTAGCCGCCGGCGAGAGCCTGAAGGCACCCAGGAGAAAATTGTTGTACATCAGGTGCCAATAAAATCATATGCTCGGGGCAAGAAAAAAGTAAAATTTAATTATTATATAGATTGCGCAGCCCAAGCATTTTGGCTACAATTAAATTTCGAAACTGAGAATGACGAAACGATTTACGTCATGCAAAGCCAGCATGTATTTTACAGGAGACTCAAGTGAAAAAATTAAGAAGCAATCTTAATCTACGGGACATGGAGAATAAATTAAAAATCCTTTCAGAAATACGAGGAACATGTCCATGATGGTGTTGTGCGGCTCGACGGTCTAGCGGCAATCGCTGGGGTCCTCAAAGCCCTCCTTGGGCGGTTGGGCAGCACCAGCCAGCAGGTCCCGCTCACGTGTCCTCGGGTGCAGTCCGCCTCAGCCTCCGGGCGGTGCTGTGCTCGCTGGTTGAGCTTTGTCAGTTTCAGAGTGCCATTTTCCACACGCCGTAATGAATTCTTCCTTTGATTTGAGAGGAGACGGACCCAAAGTCAAGAGTAAACGCGACGTAGTGAACACTCCAAGTTGCGTCCAAGTCACGATGGTACATGAATAAGGGGATGAATGAATTCATATTTTTTCTCGAATACGCAAAAGGTTTGCGCATCTTTTATATTAAGCAGAGAGAAATCAAAGTTTACAACGACGCGCCACAATGACGCACTAGGGGGGAAAAGAGTTATACAATCAATTCAGCCCACCCTAGCAGAAGGATATCAGGACGCTATTACTCGCTAATCGAACAACCTAGACATTTCCGACGATCAGGCGCGTCGGTTAGCGCGGCGCCCCGATCGCCTCGGCGTCACACCTGTGAGGATCCGCCGCAGCGCCTCCTTGTGAGAGGGGTTGGGATCCTTGAGGCAGTTGTCGTAGGCCTCCTTCTCCGCAGCTGAGGGCTCCCTGCAACAATCGATGTACCCCAACCGCTGCATCGCCAATATCTCACCCCGTTTGAATCGGGAGCCGCGAGAGCGGCTGAGCGGCGATCCTCTTGCTGCGGTGCGGCAACGGTGGCGACGGCGACTTCTGCACGGGAAGAGGCAGCAACGGTGACGACACCTTGCGCATCACCTTCCCTGCGAACCGCTTCATCCTCGCGGTAAGGGAGTCGGCAGGTGAGGCGACCGCGTCCACATGAGCTGGGGTCGACACGGTATCCACGACGCCCGTCGCGACCATCGGGGGCAGCGGCGCACTTGGTTCCGCTTTGCATCGGTCCAAAGCCGGGTGGCCACTCCAAATCGTCCATCGCGGGCCGCCTCAACGCCCGGTTGTTTCGCCGAACACTAGCCGCGTTGGCGTGACCGTCGATCCCCAGCCGAGTGGTCACCAAGGGCGAGGCATGCGGGAAGGCGATGGTCGAGGCGTCGCGGGCCACCGGCTCCGCCCGAGCGTTCAGTCGGCTCCACCGATTGCTCGCAGAGAAGCCTCCAAAGAAGATCGGGTCCTCCACGGTGGCGTGCTCGGCCGGCGCTTGAGCGCCTCCAACAAGAGAGGGTCGACCTCGGTGGTGGACGACACCTCGGCTCGCCATGCGCAGCGCGTCGGACGGCGCCATCGTCGACCGCTGCGGCGGCCCCCGACGGGCGCCGACGACGCAGAAACTGTCCAACGCCGCCGCCTCGACCGAAGCCCGACGCAGCGGCCAAAGCTCGCCACCGCATCATCGCCGCCGGCCGCGACACCGACCCGGCCGCCGGGCGCAGCCGGTCCTAGCGGGAAACCGCCGCCACCTTTGTTGGTGCCCGCGTTGGTAGAGTGCGGCGTCTCCAATGCCGTCGTTGAGTCGCATCGCCCCGCCGTGGCATCCGCCGCGCCGCATACCAGCGTCTCGGGCCCTTCGCCGCCGAGGACCGCGGCGCCGCCCTAGGGCAACGTGCGTCTCTGGCGAGGTGGTGGAGGCCGCGGCCGGCAAACAACGACGTGACAACCGGCATGTCGCCACGCGGTGAGCATAGGATAGGCAGTTGAGGCACCGCTTTCACGGCGCATCCGGGATCTTCTTGGGAGTCGATCATCGTTGTAGCCGAGGATCCACGAACGCCCCAGACGTGACTCGGGCGGGAGAATGTCGCGCCACCCATCGGCGTTGGGGCATACACCCTCCCGGCGCCCAAGGCGCTGCGCAGGCGAGGGACCACCCCTCACCGGCCGAGCATTAATGCCGCCACTAGGTGCTAACGCGGTCGACATCCCTCCTCCGACGACGCCGAGGACATGGACCGCGGGCGCCGCATCCCGCCCGAAGCCGCGACGTGACCCGCTTGGGCCAGTAGAAGGTGGCCGCAATGGGCGACGAGCGGCGCCTCCGTAGGTCGGGGCGGCTCATCCCCGAACACGCCTCCATCGTCATCGGCCCATCGGGCGAACTTCGAGCGCCTCCGTGGGACCCCCCAGGCGTAAAGGGGCGGCGGGAGAGACGAGTGGACGAAGAGCTGGGGGCGGGCGCACGGACCGACGAGGAAGGCTTCGAGGGCGAGGCGCTGAGGCCGCGCTTGCCGCGACCGTGCAGCGTCCCCCAACATTCCATATGGCGGGGAGACGAGCGGCCCCTAGCGGACGGCCCCGTCGTCGTGGAGCAGTCGCCGCATCCTCCCGCCGTCGCCCGGGACATCAACGATGTCGAAAGCAGCGAGCCGTCCGTGACACCGGGGAAAGGAGGCAACTTGGAGGGGTCGACCGCCTCAACCTTGGCCGAGGTCTCCCGACCCGAGGCCAAGGGAAGCGGCCGCCTCGGCCGGGCCGCCCAAACCCGCGGCCGGGACGGTCGGCCACGGGCACCACCAACATGGGCGGCGCCATCACGGGCCGATGACCGGCTGGAGCAGAGCGGCGGAAGCGGTCCCTCCGAACGGAATCCCGTGGCCACCTTGACGCCTCACCCCGGCCGAGGTCTCCCGACTCGAGGCAAGGGAAGCAACCGTATCGCGGCAGCCCGGTGTCGCCGGAGTCGCCGCCGCGGGGCGGTGAAGCACGCACCGGATCGAGCACCTCCTCGCGCCGTCGCCAACTTGATCCGGGAGCACACGGTCGCTGCGGGGTCGCCGCGGGCCCGTCCCCTCGCGGCACATCAAGGGCTGCGGGAGGCGGGGGCAGGTGTCTCCGCCCTAGGGACCGCCACGGCGGCGGTGCCTCCTCCTCGACCGGGCGACGGAAGAAGGAGGAGGGCGACGACGCCCGGGCGACGGCCGCCCAGCCCCGTTGGCGGCGGCGGTGGGCAAGACTTCGACCGGGAGGAGCCGGGAGGAGAGTGGAAAGGGGCGGAGGGCGCGACGGCGCCGGGCGGCCGCCGGCCTGGGCCGGCGGCGGCGGCGGCGGGCGCGCGCCGCGGAGCGTAATCCGGCCGGGGTGGGGAGGAGGAGGAGCGGGAGGAGAGTGGGGGAGGGGCGGAGGGCGCGACGGGCGCCGGGCGACGCCGCCCCCGCCCGTGGCGGCGGCGCGGGCGCCGCCAGCCGTGGTTAGGTACCATGGCGGGGATGGGCTATCGGGCTCGCCTATTCGTCCACCCGTTTTCTTCGAGCTGTATGTGCCTATAGCCAACGCAGTCGCTAGCTAGATTGTGCTGGCCCCTTCATTGCTCCCTTCCCTACGTACCAAACACCGGCAGCCGGCATGGCCCCTCACTCGCTGATCTTGATCCTGCTGTACTTGTCTGTACCCATACCCACACTCGGGATCGGAGAAGCCGGTGATGAGGTCGCGACCGCCGCCTTCAACCGCAAAGAATCGCCCACGGTGGCTATAGCGGTTCCCTTGCTTCATGGAACAAGAGGGGCCGACGGCAGGTTCTCGCTGCGGGAGGGGGTGACATGTCGGGGCGCAGCACCGGCGCATTGTGGCGCCGAGCCCGACTTCCCATGTGCTCACCGGCGTCCTCTCCCCGGCTATCGGCAACCTCTCATTCCTCGGGGCTCTCGACTGAGCGACAATGGCCGAGAGGGCACATCCCCGCAAGCCTCGCCCACTGGCGCCACCTCCGGCGCCTCAACTTGAGCCACAACGCATTCTCCGGTGAGATTCTTGCCAACCCGAGCTCCCGCACTAGGCTAACGGTCATCTCCCTCAAAAAACTAGCTCCAAGGGCGCCTACCCTCGAGCTCGGTGGCAAGTTGACGCACCTTGAGGAGCTCACGCTATGGGGCAACAACTTCACGGCACCATCCCAAAGATCGCTAGCCAACTTATCCTCGCTTAGTAGCCCGGAACTCGCAATAATCAACCGGACGGCACTATACCTCCCGATCTTGGCCACATAATCGGGTCTCCGGTACCTCGCGCTTGCTTTTTAACTACTTGTCGCGAGCCCCCGGTCTCACTATACAACTTATCTTTGTTGGAAGCATTGCAAATTCAGGGAAACATGTTGCATGGAGGCATTCCTACCAACATCGGCAGCAAGTTCCCCAACATGCGGATCCTTGCATGAGAACCAGTTCACCGGATCCATCCCTGTCTCACTCTCCAACCTCACTACTCTTGAGTTACTTGACCTCTCACGGAATAGGCTCAGTGGATATGTGCCTCACATACTGGGGACATTGCAAGCCCTGGAATGTCTATACCTGTACATCAACACACTAGAAGCAAACAGCAGGGTTGGGTGGGAATTCATCGGTTCCTTGTCAAATTGCGCCCGGCTCCAACATTTAGCCATTGGACACAATGTCGCTTTCATAGGGCAGCTCCCAAGTTCAATTGTGAATCTCTCGGTGACCTTGCAAGTCCTCGCGTTAGATGGCGGGATCTCGGGCAACATCCCACCAGCCATAAGCAACTTGGCTAGCCTTGAACTCCTTGGTGCGTCAAATACTTCCATATCCGAAAGGGTCCCCGATAGCATCGGCAAGATGGGAAGCTTGGTTCAGCTACATTTGTACAACACTCACTTGTCGGGGCCTCATACCTTCATCTATTGGAAATCTCTCACACAGTTGATGTCCTCAAGGCATACAATTGCAACCTAGAGGGACCAATTCCAAAGCAACCATAGGGAAGCTCAAGAACCCGTTTGTCCTTGATCCGTCAACAAACCGCTGAATGGTTCTATTCCCGTGGAGATTTTCAAACTGCCACTCCTTTCTTGGTTCTTAAACTTATCATACAATTCATTATCAGGTCCCCTTCCATCTGAAGTCAGTAGCATGGGGAATCTTAACAACTTGGTTCTTTCTGGGAACCACTTGTCGTGAGATACCGGATGGCATTGGAGAGTGCACCGTGTTGCAAGGACTTTGGTTGGAAAATAACTCATTTGAGGGGAGCATACCTCAATCTATAAACAAGATAAATGGTTTGATCACACTCAACCTGTCCATGAACAAATTGTCTGGTACTATTCCCATTGGCATTGGTAGCATCCACAACCTGCAACAGTTGTATATGGCACACAACAACTTGTCTGGGACCATCCCAAAAGATCTGCAGAATTTAACATCACTTTTAGAGTTGGATCTATCCTTCAATAATTTGCAAGGTCAAGTGCCAGCGTAAGGAATTTTCAGAAATTTGACTTATTTGGCAATCACAGGGAATAATGAGCTACGTGGTGGAATACCACAGCTTCATTTAGCCCCGTGCCACAATAGTTACGCAAAAAAAAAGACGTAAAAGGGCGCGCTGAAAGCACTTATAATAGCTTTGTCGACAATTGGTGGGCTCTTATCTTTAGTTCTTGTTATTCCATTTATTCAGTTTTTCTACAATAAACTTAGAGAAAAGCAGAAGAGCCTATTCCAACCACAAATAATTGAGGAACAGTACCAAAGAGTTTCTTACCACACATTAGCAAATGGAACAAATGGGTTTTGAAGCCGATGCCGCTTGGTAAAGGAAGCTTTGGGGCGTCTATAAATGCCATTTCCCGGATGAAGGAACTATTGTTGCTCGAAGGTTTTTAACCTTGAACAATTTGGATCTTCTAGAAGTTTTGTGGCTGAATGCGAGGCAATGAGAAGGGTACGTCACCGTTGTCTTCTAAAGATTATCACCTGTTGTTCAAGTATCAATCATCAAGGTGAAGAGTTCAAGGCACTCATTTTTGAATTCATGCCCAATGGCAGCTTATATGTTTGGCATCATCCAGAACCTGATATGCTCAATCCATGCAATACTCTCAGCCTAACACAAAGACTTAATATTGTTGTCGATATCATGGATGCTTTGGACTACCTTCATAATCACTGTCAGCCACCAATCATTCATTGTGATCTTAAGCCAAGTAACATACTTCTTGCGGAAGACATGAGTGCACGAGTAGGAGACTTCGGCATATCAAAAATACTTCCAGAAAGTGCTAGTAAAACCCTGCAAAATTCGAATAGCACAATTGGAATAAGAGGCTCCATTGGTTATGTTGCTCCAGGTAAATTTTAATTGTTATTTTTGGTATTTGTTCATTATTCCTAGTTCCTATATAAACATGGTGTACTGAATTTTCTTTTGGCACAATCAGAGTATGGTGAAGGTTCTTCTGTCTCAATGCAAGGTGATGTTTATAGCCTCGGTATATTACTGCTTGAGATGTTTACTGGAAGGTGTCCAACAGATGAGATGTTTAGTGGTTCACTGAATTTGCACAAGTTTTCACAGGATGCTCTCCCCGCAAGATTACAGGATATAGTTGATCCAACAATATGGATGCACACAGATACTTATAACAACACTACAAGAAGTGGAATTCAGAATTGCTTTGTTTTACGTGGTTGCTCTTGGAATATCTTGCTCGAAGAAAGAACCCGAGAGAACGGATAGCGATACAGGATGCAAAGTGATTGAGATGCATGCTATTAGAGATTCATTTCTCAAGTTTGCCGGATCTCAATTTCGGAGCATGAACTAGCAACAATTCCACAAAGTGAGTATTCCATAACAAAGTGAAACATAGGACTGAAAATCTTTGGGCAAGATGCCCGCACATTAATTGGTTACTTACCCGAAACAAAGCGAAGATGTACATGACAACATAGGATGAAAATCTTTGGGCAAGATGCCCGCACGTAATTGGTCATTTACTTGAAATAAATTGAAGATGTACATGACACTTCAGCTCTATAATTCTTTCCCGGACTTGTTTACATGAGATTTATGCAAGTATAAAGGACATTTAGCAAATGTATGAAATAATTTAAGAGTTTTCATGTTGTTTGTATGGCACTGACACATGCTAGTAGAGAATTCAGTTACATGTATGTATGAGTCGAAATACAATCAATGCTCTGGAAAGTTCAGATAGCATGATTGGAATAAGAGCTCCTTATTAGGTTTAGATAACTTAAGTTACTGTGTTGTCTCCTATTGTTTGCTCCATCGTACACATAACCTTTGCAATCAGCTCTTTTATAGTTTAAAACCATACGGTGTTTGGATATTATAATTATAAAGTAAAAAAAAAAAAAAAACGTAAAACATATGCAATTTTTACCTCCTTAAGACATGTAAGAGCATATCCAGCAGGTCTCCTAAACCCATCTCTACCCTACATGTGAGGGGAGGTAAAAACACAAGTCCAGCAGGCCTCAGAGAGTTTCCCACGGACTCTGGAATGATTAAGACGCATTTTCCACTTAGAACTAAGACATGGATATGCTCAAGCTTTTACGAGAATATTCATGTTAACCGACTTGAAGTTCTTGTTATTGAAAATCGGGAGGCCCGCATGCATTTATGTTCCTCTGCGGCGGTATTTCTTCTACAAAGCAATGTTGATACTTAAGTGCCGCAGATTCGTGAGCTTCATCCTTTTCTCGCATTCATGCATAACTACATAAGGAATGATACCATGTCACATACAGCCCCAAGCGGCCTCAACAGATCATGCATTGTTGAGATAGCTTTATCCACAAATTCTGGTTTTGGTTAAAGAAGATTGCTCGTAATTAGTTTCATGGTAGTATTCTTCAGCAATCTCATAAAATGAGTACTAATGATCTTTCCTCATAAAACCTTCAGCATCCCACCAGTAAGCAACAATGTTAGAGCCAATAGCAAAATTTGGAGGCAACAAAGCGCACCATATGAAGCTTTGCTTAAGTAGAGGGGGGTACATTGCTATAATTTAAATAGGGAAAATATCTAGTGCAAACCACAACCTTCGTGAAAACCCGTGCAAACCACGGCAAAAAAGTCGTCTAAATTCACCAAACAAATCATACATGTAGATGACATGGTGATACACAACCTTGTAAAATATCTTGTCCAAACTCGACTTCATTTGTGAGATATAAAAATAACAAATTTCAAGCCAGAAAGCCAGAAATATAGGGTGCTCCTAGTTCTTTGGGAACTCCATGGATAAACCATTTGCTATCTCAGATGCTCCCCCATTCTGCTTTTTTGTTCTTTTTAGTTGATAGGACACAAGCAACAACAGCGGTATAATAAGGAACAATATCGAGGCAGGTCAAACGAAGCACTAATAATATACTACGATGCGGTGTGAGTCATCAAAGTGCTAAAGTAAATAATGCGGGGAGTAATTCAAATTTATACTAGAAGCACTAATAATATACTACAATGTGCAATCTAGACCTCACCTGAATGAAATATATGCAACATCGTTTGATCCAGTCTAGTGAGTAAGCAAAGATGCTTTGTCGTAAACTGGCTCAAATGTAATCCCAGGTGTCTGGATTGAACCTACCCCACGTAGGATGGAAATGATGCAACTGCCAGCTCATCTAGGACTAGGCACTAAGCAGTACTATCTGCAAGGCACTAAGCAGTACTATCTGCAACAAGATGCCCTTGTCCATGTTGCAATGCTTGCAAATGTCCTGTATCACTTATTCAGATTAGGGACATTTAACATGAATGATGCTTCTGAGATCTTATTATGGTCTCAGGAGTACTTGTGATTTTGACAGCAAACTCATCATGACACACCAATCTACACATATCGTCCTGATTAGCTAGGATCATGAATGAAAACCACCCTGCAGTGAGATAGGCAACTACCCTGCTAAAATAGACTGAAAACCAGCCCGAACCCACACCGATCCATGCCCTCACTTCTTTCTCAATGTAACCAAAACAAACCATTTCTCAAACTTAAGGATCCAAATCAGAGAACCAGTCCAAAACATCAATGTAAGCACTGAACATATAAAACATTACAACGGTTTTTTTGGTGATTTCTTTGTTTGGGTGCTTGTCTTTTCTGTTGTAGCCGTCGTAGTGGCTTTTTTGTTGTTCTATGTTTATTGTATGTTACTTGTTCTATATCAATATATGCCCAACAAGATTCTTGTAAGTTGCTTTTTGAGGGAAAAAACTATCAGGTACCAACATAAAGCAGGGGAGGAATACTCTGCTCGAACAGTCATCTACAGCAAATAAACATCAAATGCTTGCTCCAAAGAAAATTCAGGCATCCTCAGGACTAGACGCAATCTATCTACCATTCAAAACAGAGCAATTTGAAGGATGCGTAGGAAACTTGTTTCACCCAGGCAGCTAAAGAAAGGCAACCAAAATTCACGAGCGCATCTGTGCCAAACTTGTGTGGTCAATGATCTCCTGGATTATTGACCATTAAAAACAAAGAAAAGGCATATTTGGGATCATTAGTAAGAAAGGAACCAACTTTTGGTCAGAATTGAACCCAATGTCCCATATTTGTTTTAGTTCGTATGAAGAAAATATCCAAGGTGGATCAAAAGAAAACATGAAGGGATAATGACAACATTACATAACAAATACATGGTTGTTAGTTTTCTACTTTGACTGATCATCCAGAATGTCCCCATACCTTTGACTCTACAGCTTGTACTTGAGATGAAGGAGGCTCAGCCTAGGTACATTAGTTTTTTTATGTGTTTGCAGACATGTTTGATATGCTTGAGATGAATATGGAAGGGGTGGTTCTCGTGAATAGGTTGTTCTGGAGTCACTAAGAATTATGAATTAGACAATAGATAAATCTGGTTCGGATCCACAGTCACTTGTACTATTGTAGTGTATCAATAGATACTAGACAATTGAAGGGTCAAGATATCAGACACACATGGTTCTTGGAGTTGTGGATGACAGGCTTGAGATCCAGCACAACATGGTTCGACTGAAGGTCCCAAATTACTACAGAGAATCCTATATCCAAATCACAAATTGCTAGATTACCATGAGGAACTTACACTACACGGTAAGCTGATGTTGGGAACATGTCAATAATAGCCGACTCATTCTTTGTTTCTGAGATCATACAGGCAAGAAATCAGGAAACCACAATGTTGAATGCAGAGCAGATAAGTGGAACAAGCACAGCAAGGAAGCTAATTTAAGCAAGAACAAGCACAGCAAGGAACTAAATTATGCATAGTTCATGACGACAACAACATTAATGCATCTGAGTAAAGCAAATTTATGGCGAGACATCCGACCATTTAGAAGCAGATTTTTTTTTTTTTTTGGGGGGTTATGCATAGCATAGGCGACTGATTCGGCAATCCATTGGTCCACGACACAAATACATACAGTAGCAGTCCATTTTATCACCAATTCATGAACAGATCAAAGGGAATTGCTAATCTAAGTAGGATGGATGCTTACTTGAGTGCGGCGTCAGACGTTGGTCGGAGTCCGGTCCGGCACTCGAGCGCCGGGCTCGTAGGTGCTTGCCGTCGCGTCAGCGAGACCAAGAGTGGGGAGGTCTGGTAGATCCATCTTCTCCCTCCCCGCCACATGGTGCCCCATCGCCGGTGATGGATGGGATGCATCGATCTCACCGTCCGAGCACCGTGACGAACCCGGAGTGGCATGCACGCTCCTCCACCACGGTGGATCCTCTTCCTCCATGGCGCCCACCGCCGCCGGGACCTCGGAGGTGTGGCATCGCTGGAGATGAGAGAAGAGAAGAGGAAAGAAAGAAGGTGAGGCGGGGGAGGGGAGGGGCGAGTGTCGGGGAAATGCAATTCCAGGCGCGGAAGCCGTTAACATCACCAATTCAACACTACTGTTTTGTCAAGTAAAAAATCACGTGGCCTTTGCGTGCACGATTTAATAATGTACTCCTACTTAGTAGTACCAGTAGCACCCGTATGGCCGTATGTAATAATCAAAGCAGGATCGAGTACCACATGAAGATGAACAAAATTGTGGGCACATTGATTGAATTGAATGTGTATGGCACAAAATCGACCCAGATAGGAGTACAATTTTTAGAGTTCTACTGGGGCTAAATCGCTCCCGCCTTTTCAACAATACAGTAGTTGAAAGACAACAATCATTACAGTGCAACAGGTGTTACAGTCATTACAGTGCCCCAGAAGTAACTCATACACAATCTTAAGGAAAAAAATGCAGAACTAAACTGAATCCAAAACCACACCAATGCCTATATTTTCACAGACACCGTCTTGCTGAACGGTATAGATTTGAGCAAGTCCTCCTTGAAACATAACGTTGGCATCTTCAGAAATTCTGGAGACTCCGCTTCTTCGGTCTCTTCAGCCAGAACGGTGAGAAGGGAGCCCGCTACCGTCTTCATCCTTGCCTGTCTTTTGAGCTCTGAAATCACCTCCTTCAGCCGAGCTTGTTTTGCCTTCCCAACTGTCATGTGAAAGACAAAGGGTATGTCCACCCACATCTCTGAAAACACTATACGAGCACAATCACATTCTGGCACACGACACGACAGACACACACGACTCAACGCGGAACAGGGGACACATTTCGATCTTGACGGGATCTGGCTCTGCTACACGCTCCGAACCAGTCCGCCGTCTCCTGCAAAACCATTCCAACAAAGCATTGCCCTTAGATCTCACCTACTACTGTATTTGAGTAAATTTTTTTTTGGTTGGCACAGATTACAGAACGAAAACAGAACACAGACGGTAGAGAACGTGACGTACCTCAGCTCTAAATCATAGCATCGTAGACCATCTTGAAGATCTCAGGCTTGAATTCGGCACCGTGTGCCATGGCTATGATGAGGGGAACAAAGCTCAAGCAGAAGTTGACGAAGGGCATGATACGATGGCGGCGCCCGACGGAGGTCACATAAACCCCTATAGTCAGGTTGATGATGACGAACAGCGTTGCGACGACTAGGCCAGGCTCCGGCGTGTACCCTACCTGATCCACCACGCTGTAGATCGCCACGGCCATCGCAACAGAGAGCCCAGTTGCACCCTTGCCGAAATCCATGGGAGGCGGTAGGCTTCCGGCGGGAGGGGGAGGCTGCCTGATCAGAGCTAGAGGGAGGAAACGGCCGAGCTCAGATGCTTGAGTTGTGATTAGTGAAGTTCTTTTTATAGCTGTAACTGCACGTCCTGGACTGTCCGTCACGTACTGGGGCCCAGACGTCAGCCTCCCCAGCCAAGTCGGCACCGGTCCTCAACTTCTTTAGACTATATATAATAAATCGAGCATGCTTATGCATCGACGCTGAGACGATAAGTTTATACTGGCACACATGCATAGTAGTTCGTGTTTAGTACGATGTCCAATGGTTGGATGACAGACTCGGTTCACGATTTCATCCTCTAGTCAGTGAACCAAAAAGAAAACCGTTGGAGCCCTCGCGCCCGGTCCCCGCCCCGATCCACCTGCTAAGTTCCCCTCCAATCCAACAGCAGATCCCACCACCACTACCTGTATCTGCCCCGCAACCCGGTCACTGGGCCCCAGACGTCATTGCCCCAGCCAAAGTCACCACCGTGCCCAGCTCTCTCCCGGTCACTGGGCCCCAGACGTCATTCCCCCCAGCCAAAGGGGGCACCGTGCCCAGCTCCCCTCGCCGGTCACTAGGGCCCAGACGTCAGCCTCACCAGCCAAAGTCGGCACCGGGCCCATCATCGCCGAGTTACTGTTTTGTCCGCGTGCAGCGTGGCGCGGCTCAAGATTGCCACTTTTCGCGGAACCAAAACGGGGCATGACGGACCACATGGACTGCAGACATTCGTCGGGGAAATACTGAGATTCTACGGGGAATGCTGAGATTCTGAGATTCCACGGGGATGCAGGGGATGCACGCACAGCTAGCTAAGCAACGTCAGAACAGAGAAAATAAACTCACAGAAATTCCAATTACAGCAAAAGCCTCGGACAAGGTGGCAGGGTTTTGCCTTGTGGAACCAGGTATAAGTGTAGGTATAGCCACGGTCCAGGGCTTGACCACGCACTGGCTGTAGCTAGAGGGCCTGAGCCCGACATAGATAGAGTACAATACACAATACAAGCCGGTCCAAAGTCTCCAACCATCCAAAGGGCTAGACGACAGCAACAGCGAAAAGATTGGCACCATCAACGAAGGCTAACACTTATAATAGTTCGAGTACAGATAAAGTGGTTTACAAAGATAAAAAAATATTAAGACTACAATTTACAAAATGCAAATTATCACTACATGTGGTTTGCACATAAACCTTTTGTTTTTAATCATGCCTCATCTTTATTTCCTTCTCCCTCTTCTGTTTTTAGTATGGATCACATTCTATCTCCCTAAGCTTATATAACCTTTTTTTTTTTTACCGAAGCGGCAGAGGAATCCTCTACCTATTTTTTTTAATTTCAATTAAATAAAAAATGTTATGTACAACACCGAACTAAAGGGACAAAAAAAAAGAAAGAAAATTACAAGGCAGACATGCCCAAATAAAAGCACAAAATCATCTATCTATATACCCTCTACAGTCACTATGACAGTACTACAACACTTACTTTTTTAGGGCACTCCCAATATAGAAAACACTATAATTTCTGTGGACATTAATTATACTACAACACCTGCTTTCCCTGTTGTTATATTAATATAGCGTAAACAGTGTGTGTTCTGTAAATAAAACATGCAAAAGAGTTTTTGTTCGATATTTATTGACAAGAACATTTCTTGCAAAATCTAGCAAAACCAGCCGCTCGTGTCAGAAGCAAACCCGCGCAAAAAAAGGTCTAAACCAACTTTACTATGAGAGAGTTTTTACCACGCTTTGGAATTAACCCGAGCCTCCATTTGGATTACGATCTAATGGTTACAAAACTAGAGGGCAGGATTAGAGGAACCAAGTGACGTCACGAGAACCACAAGACCGAACTAAATTATAATTAATATTAAAGGGTATAAGAGTCTTTTTTTTATTTGATGAGGAGCAGCTTCTCATTCGAAACAAAAACTTGCTGTGTGATTCTGATGAATCAGCTTCGTCAAGTAAAAAAAAACTTTGTTCATCGGCTTCCGCTAGACCGGCTCCGACGGTCCCCTTATCGGAAAACGCCGCTCCACGCTGCCGCCGCCGCACTTCCCGCCGCCGTGCTCGTCCGCCCCCACGCCGCCGTCCCATCCCCAGCCCCCTCCCTCCCTAGTCCTGGTCGTCGCCCCCACGCCGCCGCCGCCGCGCTCTGCTGCCTCGGGATGTTCAACGCGCTCAACGGCGTCGGCGGCGGCGGGCAGTTCGCCAACACGACCGCCGACAACGCCAGCAGCCATGCCACCGCGGACTACGACAGCAGCTTCCTCAAGAACCCCGGCCTCTGCATCGCCGCTGTGGGGCCCGAGTACCTCGCCGGCGTGCGCTCCTGGGCCGCGGGGTCACAAGACGGAGGTTCCTCCGGAGGCGTCTCACATGTGCTCCGCACGGCCCTCCTCGTCGCTGGAGCCGCGCTCTTCATCGCCTACACCAACCGGCTCAACGGGAGCGCGGGCGCGGTGGCCGTGAAGCAGATCCGGACTGCCCGGAAACTGGACGTGAAGCGCGAGTTCGAGTCAGAGGCTAGCATCCTCGGCAACGTCCGGCTCAACAACATCGTCTGGCTGCTGTGCTGCCTCTCCGGTGCCAAGGTCCAAGCTCCTCGTGCCGGAGCTGTTGCCAAGTTCCGCCGCCGTCGCCTAGTTGGCAATAGCGCTTGTGGAGGGCTTTGGGGAACTCCTAGGAGCTTGACGCTGCTGATGCTTCTGCTCTGCTTCGGTTAAGGTAATGACATTGATATCGCCATCGGTGCGCGTGTTCCGATCCGCTAAGGCTCGGCATGGCAGCGCAGTGGCGATCCTAGGTGTGCAGGTGAGAGTTACGTGCCTAGGAGCATCGATCAGAGGTTGTACGGGAGAAGCTGATTTACTAAAAAAAGAAACCGAGAAGCTATAGATTAAAAGTATTAATCTACCCTTAATGACTAAAATTAGGTGGAGGAACCGGCAAATGGCAATTCAACGGTGGTTCCTCCCAAGCACAGTAAAAATTCTCTTACTATGAAAATCTTAACTTGCGCTTTTCCTTTTATGGATAGCTCACACAACATACCAGAATAGTGGAGGAGCCACTAGTATGGCAAGCTATGGCGCTTGCCATACCATCGCCGATCATCAACACGTATATACATATGTGCATATTAAAAAAAAAGAAAATACTTGGAAGAATACGTTCACAGTCCATAGCCAGGCTGTCAAGGCCATACCATCGACTGCCATCGCCAGGCTCGAGTCAAGGCCTATGCCCTCGCACCCCATGAGGCCGATCAGGCCACATGGATCACACAACGCAACCAGGAGTCCACGTGCGTAACCTCCCCGATCCGAGCCGGTCCGCTCACGGGATTAATACACGACGCGACGACGCCCTGGCAGTACGCCGCCACCACGCCGATCGGCGATGCCCACGCCGAACGCCGACACCAGTGGCGGAGCCACCAGTAGTGATAGGTTCGCCACACCTAGATTTTAATCTTGGCTCCGCCACTGTACCAAAAACAACTACTATGAAAATGTGTGGTGGCGGCCAGTGTTGTCGGTGCGCGCCTCCCGTCATCGTGGGCGAGTCCGCGCAGGTCCGTGACATGTGGCGGCGATCGGCGTTGTCAGTGCACACCTCCCGTCGTCGCGAGAGAGTCTGCGTGGCTCCGCGACGTGTGGTGGCGACCGGCGCTGTCGGTGCACGCCTCCCATTGTCGCTGGCGAAGTCCGAAAGCAGCTCCGCGAACGTGTGACGGCGATCGACGTGTGATGGCGACAGGCGTGACGATCGATGACCGTCCACGTGTTTCGGGTGAAAGCTCGGCCGGATAACTCGGCGGTGACGATAATCTCCTTCTTGAAGGCGTCACCGAAGAACCTCTTGTCTTTGCTCCCCGCTTTGGCCACCCCGTCAACCCCTTAGCACAAGACTCGCTAAAAGTTTTACCAAGCTCGTGGTGTTTGCTTAGTTGATGATGGTGGCGCTGCCACGTCATCCACCTCCCTAGAGGCATCGTGAAGAGTTCATGTGTTCTGGCGTTGTACTTTTCTTTCTCTCTTTTGTGATTTTGTGTGTGTCTTGTATTGGTTTTAGTTCGGTTTTTCACAAACCAACGGGGTTTCTTGCCACGTTCCCTAAAAACAAGGTCGTTTTGAATACAAAGGTGGGAAGCTCTCTCCCCATTTGCTTTTAAAAAACAGTTGCGAGAGCTAGCGATGACCAAAACAAACAAAAATTTTCCCCTCCAACTAATTAACCTGAGTAGCTCTTCTTTGCTTCAACTAAAACCAAATGAAATCTCATATAGTTGCATCTCCAAGTTTCCAGTGATTAGTTCCAAGCGCTCTGGTTACTTTATTTCATCGCATGTCCTACTTTTCAAAAAAAAAAACAAAAAACAAAGAAAAAACAGCAAAAAGGGTTTTCCAACCTTTGCTAAATATATTGGGAGACAAAAGAGTCCCAACTCCAACATTTCCCTGAAATTGGATTCCAAATCTTCATGTTCTTCAAACACGTAGACAAATAAAGAAGGAGCAGAACCTTTATTGCATTCTTGCCGAGGCAGAGTTTCTGTTCCGTTCTGTCGACCAACGATACAGCCAGCAAGGAGACGCATCCCCGTCTCTTGCTCCGGTACGTTGATGGAAGTGGAACTGCGCTTTTAGGTTGGAGTACATGCATTGCACGGCCGGCTGATGGCCGAGACGGCCCAGCGGCCAGGCGGGCCTGCCCAGCGTGGGCCGAGCCCCGGTGAAGAAGGATGACCGAACCGGCCGGTGGCCTGGCGTGACCTGGTGCGCCGACCACGTACGTGCCTCAATCCAGCAGGCGAGCTGGCAAAACGGCCGCGCAGCAGCAGCTTGGCGTAGGCTCCCACGAGGCAGGGCGACACGACCGCAAGGAGGATACGCGCGACCGCTAGTGGGGATAAAAACGGTAGAAACCTCCTTTCTTATTTTCTACGTCACATTTGAAAAACGAAAGCAAAAGCGATAAAAAGCCGGACACGAACGAACACGAACTTACATAATTTTCGAGAATTTTAAAAACGAATGAATTCGACCGGAATTACAACGAACACACGGTTAGTATAAAAAAATCAATAAAGAATATTGACCCAAAAAGACCAAGTGCATAACAATTACCAAATGCATGACAAATGCGCATAACAATTACCCAATTTCATATAAAACTTATCTTAATTTGACACCATATAATAGAGTTATGATATTTCTAAAGCAACAAGTGCTTATACGGGATTAATCTACTGGTGAAACTTTGCTTATTTTTTTTAGAAAATCTTAATGATGTCAAATGAAAACGTCTTTAAATTAAAAGTTGTAGATCTCATCGAAACCTACAATTTTTATAGGAAAAAGGACATCTTAATGAGATCGTATGAAAAAATCTAAGGCTAGACTTCTAGTGGGCCAACCAAATTCAAATTCGGGATATTTTGCATTAAAAGTAGAAAACGGTCGAAAAAAAAAAGTGAGGTAGTACAAGCTAAGATACTCGAGCAAGTGTTTAGAAGCTTAGAGTCGGGAATAAACATAACATGCTAGTTTGTAAGTTTATGTTTAAACTTTTTTATGTTTCACTTAGTTCATGAAATATATAATCAACATTTATCACTATAAAATTGTTGTAATATAGTTTCGTAATAATACAATAATACTTAATATTTAGTGTGCAGTGAAGTAGGCGTTGCACGTAGGTCGTGAATCGTGATCGAGAGATCATGCGGAGACAGAGCGTGCGCCGCCCCCAAGGTGCACGCATAAGGACAAGTGGGCAACGACAAGCAAGCATGTATTTAACACTTTCCAAGCGGAAACTAGTAGTTTAATTTAATAATTTAATTTATATATAATTATAATAAGATGAATGGATAGATGGTCGTTTTGTCCGTACGATGGTGAAATCTTTTTTGTCCTAAAGTCCTACTAATAACGTTTTAAATAGCTCGCGCAGTAATCACTCATTCCATACAGTCAGCGACAGGGATTAATTAAGTCTCAATCGGATCGGATGCGCAATTATTCTTTAGTTGATTTTGGGGATCATTCTTTAGTTGATAGGACACTGGGCAGCAACCTTGATGGCCCCCACTTTTGCGGGCCAAAATATTTGCTGGGCTCTTTCGTGGCCATCATGAGCCGAAGCGACGGCCCAACATTGCTTCTTCATTGTGAAGCAATCAGAATTCAGAACACACAGCACGAGAGGCCTGAATGATGTAGGAGTAGTCCTTACCTACTATTGTTAGACCGTTTTCATCTGCGGTCAGAACCGTAGTCGAAACATTGAACTATTTTCGTCGCCTCCCTCTTTGTATGCTGGCGTAGTCATTGCCTTTAATAGCCAGAGATCTCGATCGGTCTTCAGCACCAAGTGTTACAAACATGGACTGAGATGCCTTGTTCTTCATTCAGGAGACAATTCCTGAATTGGTGCACGTACGTTTGCACAGTCAATCAAGTATATGCACTTCAGTGAGCTTAGGCAGACCTGGGGAAACAAGTCCTGTAGCTTCTGAAGATTAGAACTGAACTTGTGATTTGTGAATACTCAGTACAGTTGGTGAATCCAATCCAATCCTTCCTCAGATCTCATCTTCTCCTGTACTTTCTCCTTGCTCTAATCGATCTCCCGGCCCGTCTGTCCGTCTGCCCAAGCCTAGCCGGCATGAGCGGCGCTTGCTTTGGTGTGAAGAAACGTAACGGACATGTCATGCCTCAAGCCAAACACTTCTTCAGTGGGCAGACTAATTGAGCTTTAGTGTGGACAGACGTAACTTACGTGTTTGTCAGCATGACGTAACTTACATGTTGATTTTTTTGGAAAGAAAGGCGGAGCACTTTTAAATAAAATCTGAAAAGAAACCTACGAAAGGGGTCTCCATCTTCCGACCCCAAAAAGGCACAACTGAAAGCGATGAACTAAACCAGACTTGACAATCATGACCCCTGTTCCAATCAGGCTTCTTTTGAAAAAGGAATCTTGTCACCATCGGCTGTGCCATGGTACGCCGCTTAGGCACGCTACATTTTTTTTTATGAAACTGGAAGGGGGAAGGGCCCCTACAGGGAATTTATTTTTTATAAAAAGTCTTACAAGGTTTCAAAGAACAAAGGGGATGCTCAGGAAACACAAAAAAACGAGAAGAAGAAAATAATAAAAAAAAAAACATAAACACATTACAACAATTTTTTGATCCATAAATCAAAGATAACATTATTCCTGGCATTTGCACATCTTCTCTCAGTAAAATTTGCTTTGACACCGCTGGATTAGGCGCCACCCCTTTGGTTGACATTCGATCTTACTCTTAGTTTTCACCAAACAAGCAATAGTAGCATATGAGCGCCGTCGCCGTGACGCCTGATTTTGTGGTGCACGCAACTGTCGACACCATCTGGTTTACCACTTGTCCACATGCCAAGGGCAAATGGATGGATCGTCGGTTTTGTCCGTACGGTATGATTTTTTTTAGAGACCACGCCGTTGCGTGTTTTTCATTAAGCGAGAATAAAGTTCAAACAACAAGACGCCACGGTAACCAAACAAGATTACGGGGCGTAACCTAACAACTACCGGATACAACACCGGGGATTACATTTGGACTAGTTTGCGACAAGACTACCCGCCGAATGGAAGGCTAGGCGACCTCTCCTCGGCTAGGCCCTCGGTGTTGAGGTCCATGGCGGTGAGGTCAAACCGTCCCTCAAGAAGCATCTCGAAACGGGCGCCGCTTAGCCGGCGGCATACCACCCCCCGAAGGCGGCCCCGACCCTCTCCTCTATGGCAGCCGGAGCCTCCCCTTCCGGCACTTCATCGCCCGCCCAAGCAAGAGCCTCTCGAGCCCGCAGGTCGCATTAGCAGCCCTTGGTCGCGACTTGATACGATCACTACGTCGTAGTGTATGCGTGGACACCGGAGTGCGTGGCCGACGGAGACGCCGGGTCCCGACTTGACAAGGGGCGATGCCGAGGCACGCAAATCAAATCCTCGATCTCTTGCTGCCGGGACGCCAAGGTCGGGCCGAGGCGGGGGGAGCTCCGTCTCTTCGAAGACACCGGAGGCGGCTCCGAGGGAGCGCCAGCTCATCCTCGCAACGACGGGCCCTCCTCGAACGCCGGCGACGGGTCGAGGTCTCGAACTCCGAGGGTGCCGCCGGGAATCTAAACGCGGACTGCCCCGGTCCGAGCCCCGGGCAAGGCCGCGGGCGAACTCAACAAAGACCCGGTCCGCCCACCGGTCGTCCGAGCCCTCGGCGGAAGTGGTCGGCGGTGTGACGCCGCCATAGTAGGTCCGACCGGGCGAAGCCCGTGGGGGACCTCCAAAGACTCGGCACGGATGGGGAGGCCGGTGGTGGAGACGTGGCGCAACGGCAAACTCGGCCTCCACGAGCTCCGCCCACCCGCCGAGTGCAGCATGTGGAGGGGTTGCTGGCACCTCCGATATAGCCGCGAACTCGGCCATCACCTCTTCGCCCACCGCTTGACCCATGGCGACTTGGTGGCCAACGAGGAGCACGGCCGACGCGACAACGGGTCAGCGCGGGAGCGGACAACCCGGCCGACGGCGACCTTCGGCCGATGCCGGGGCATCTCCCAAGCCGCTGGCGTGGACGCCGAAGGGGCGGGCATGAAATCTGCCCGGCGAGGAAGGTGACCGCGGGAGGTATGGACGTTCCTACAAGACCGAGTCCATCGCCACGGCCGGGCGACGCGGCACGCTGGTGGGACGCAGAGGTCGCCGAATCTTGCAATTCGATGCCGTGCCCCGTGCCGAGACAGAGGGAGAGACGGGCGCGAAAGTACAGCGGGCGGCCGACGTGATCACCGGCCGCACGGTTGAAGCGAGGCCAACGAGATGGCGGCACGATGCCGCCCTCGCGACGATGGGTGAGGCGGGGGGGTGCAGCGCCGACGCCGCCTCCTCTCGACAAGAGTGAAACCATCGGCATCGGTGAGCACGCCATGACTTTGTTGGGGGGCGTGGCGTCCGATGGCGGTGAGGCGGCGGTGGCCGATGGTTGAAGTTGAGACGCCGGGTGTGCGGAAACGGCCGGCCGGGTGGCGCCGAGCCGCAAAGGTGCGGCACTCGCCCGAGGCGCCGCGTGGTCGACGGCATCACCAGCGTGGCGACGACGGACGCCGGGCTGGCGCCCACCGCCCTTCCACCGCGACGAGCGGGCGGCGGGCGGCGACGGCGGCGACGAGGCGCGCCCAAGGTTTTTGGCGGGCGGACACGACGGCGTCCGCAACGGCAACACCACCGGTAGCCCCCGGAGAGGGTGGAACAACAAGACGTCTTCCGCTACGACGGTAGGGGGCCTCCCGCTCAAGGCGGCATCGTCGGTCATCCGAGGAATCGGGTAGGCGACGCCCTCCACGAGGGGCATATCCGGTGTAGCGCCGCCGACGGTCAGCCCCCAAAGGCGGTGACATGCCGATCGAGGACTTCGCCCGGGGCGGAGGAGCGCCGAGGTCGGAGTCGCCGGAGTCGCCCTCCCAACGCAGCAGCTTGGACCGCCGGCCGAGTGGTGGCCGGGGGGGGATGAACGGGGGGCGTCGGCAGAGAGAGGTGAAGGAGCTGCCGGCCGCAGGTGGCGCCGCACGCCGCACTTGCGCCCCCAACGACGGTGACGGGCGACGCATGACGCCCGAGCACGCCACCGGCACCCCGGCCCGGCGAGGCGGCAGAATCGGGGTGGAAGGAGGCGATGGCGACGCGGGCAAACGGCCGACCAGACGACGCCGGGCTCAAGAGAGCTGGCCGTCGAGGCAAGGTGGGCGCCCGAGGCCGCGAGCGCCGAAGGTCGGGGGACGGAGCCGCGCCCGTGAGGCCGCCGCCCTCGTCGGCGTGGACCGGCGGCGGTGGCACGGCCGGCAGATGGGGCTCCTCGCCGCGTGAGGACCACGGAGTCCGAGGCGAGGAGAGGCACGCCGATGACGGCCCGCGGCCGGCGGCGACGGGACGGCCGCCGCATGCCCCGCTCGCCCGATCTCGACGGAGGTGGGCGGAGGCACGAAAAACACCATGGACGTGATAGATCACGAGGTGGGGAGTCAAGATCCGTGGCTAGGGGAAGAGGGGAGGCGTGGGGAGGCCAGGCTGCCTGGCGGCGGGCGGCGCCGCCGCCTTGCCTGGGGGCGGGTCGGGAGGAGGGGCGGGTCGGGAGCATTCATCGAGCAATCATTGCCGTACGGTATGATTGACAGAATATTCTTGTCCTAATGACTAATTAAAGGTTTTAAAAAGTCCGTGCAATAATGGACAGTCAACAATGACAGTGATTAAATTAAGGGACGTGGACCAGCTCTTTGTAATCCAAAAAGAGGAGACGGTCCTGACAGTTGCGGATCCCTAGCTTCGTGTCAGCCTAATTAGTTTAATCAATGGAGTATACGTACCTATTTAGGGTCACTAACTAGCAGGGGTGTCCGCCATAGATCACGGGGGGTCCAGACCAACTGCCTTCCCCCTCGACGAACCTGGCGAATTGTCTTTTGGAAAGAACCACAGCTGTCCCCAGAATGTCCTCTTCGTCCTCAAGCAGCCAGCAGGGGATGGATCGCTTCGTCCCCACCCGGGTCCACAAACCATCTCGTGGGCTTCGTTTGGAAAGGAGGGAAACCCCGGGGAGCCCCACCCGGGGTGAGACTAGCTATTTCTGGCTGATGCGCGATGAGTTTGCATCCACTCGTTTTGTGTCTGCTATAGCGTCGGGGAGCGACGCCCCGCTCGCATGCATGAGGCCGGGGATTGACCGCCCGCTCCTCTGAGGTCGGGGAGTGACACCCGGAGAGGGCAGCGCCATCCCTCGGATGGCCTACCAAATTTGATTTGTTGACAGTGCATGCGTGGGGATTACCCCAGGGAAAGTGCCGGGGTTTTCCAAACGATCCCGTGGAGGACCACAGCTGTCGCCAGTAGTCCCACGGGAGGGGACACGGGAGCGTGACAGCCTCCCGCGCTCACGAACCGAGGAAATCGAGTGGCGGCACGTACCAGTTCTGGTCCGGGTTTGGCGGGCCGGCGGTGGTTGGATGGTGCGAACTGGGTTTTCAGGGGACGTTCATCCAGAGTAACCTTGTGTGTGACGTTCGGCTTGTGTTCCCAGCTAGTGTGTGGTATTCGTTTGTATCGAAACCGGCCTTGTGTGTTCTCCAGACAAAAAGAAAGAAAGAAAGAAACAAACCGGCCTCGTGTGTACCTCTGACATCCCTGCGTACTCTGAATCCTACGGAGTACACTACCATATACTGCTCCGTATGTCCGTCCTCCTCCGGGTTCAGCTTCAGATACGGGCAGATACCGGCCTGCTTTCAGTTTTCAGCATCGAGACTGGTGATGTCGCCCCCCAAAAGAATGATGGAGACAGACCGGTGATCCTTCCTGCTTTGATTTTTCAAGAAATTTCTCTGAGTGACACGTGCGGTCGCATGGCGCCTGCAGCCGCGACCGCACGCAGGGGACCCGAGTACCGGACGAACGAGCTCGTGGCGCCGGGGTGGGTGGGTGGGGGCCACGGCGCGGAGGCCAGCCGGGTAGGCTCTGAGATGATGCGTGCACATATTATCGTAATGGGTAGTACGCTAACTGATGAGGGAGGGAGTAGAAAACAAGAGACGATGACAAAGAAGACATCTGGCTGCGCGCAGCCGCGCACGGAGATCGGCCGGCGGAAAGGACGACCGGATGACATCGACTTGGATAATGGATACCACCGCACGATGACAAAAACGCAGCGAGCATGCAGACCACCACATGAGATTAGGAGGCTGTTTGGTTTACAGCCAAAGCCTGCCACGCCAAACATTTGGCGGCCACACCTAGCGAGGAGGCTGTTTGGATCATGTTTTTGCTTTTGGCTGTCACACTTTCGTTGCTTTGTCGTTTTACTACTGTAGCTTGTCGTTTTGCGTGTCAGAGTGTGGCAACTTGTGGCGACCATTTCTTCCGCCTCCACGCCACGCCAGGGCCGCCTCCGCCACAGGACCACGTGGCCCGCCACACTGCGGCACGGCAAAGTTTGGCGTGAACCAAACAAGCCCTAGATTCTCCAACACAGTGCCCCTCAACGCTGTGACGGTGACCAGCTTGCTGCCGCTGCCAGAACCCAGGCAAATGAACACAGAATGGAGAGGAGGCGAGTATTGCTTTAATTTCTTTCTTGCATGCTGTTACAAAGGTAATAGTGGCTTCCTATTTATATACGGGATTGGAAGGAGGCTAAGATGAGTACAGATTTTACAGTGTAAACTCTTTGAATTTCTCATCTTCTATCATTAATTTGGCCACACCTTAACAGTCATACTACTTTGGAACCTGGTTTCACAACACTACGAAAAACTTTACAGCACCGCAGCAGCAGTATTGGTGAAGCCGTACGTGAAGGTGCTCATCAGGATTTGCCACCGACTGCATGTTCTTGAATCCCACCGATTTATTAATCCCATCTGTGCTCTGCTCCCTCTGGATATTACAACACACGGCCTACACTGCACAAATGCTTAAACCAGATTTAAAGTTTCCTTATTAAAATACATATACTCTTTATTAAAATACATATACATTATAATATACTACAGTAACGACAACGGTATAATAAGGAAAAAGTTCAGGGCAGGTCAAACAGAAGCACTAATAATGTACTACAATGTGAGATCAACAAAGTGCTACAGTAAATAATCCGGGGAGTAATTCGAATTTATATTAGCAGAACTAATAATATACTACAGTGTGAGATCTAGACCTCACCTGAATGAAATAAATGCAGCATCGTTTGATTCAGTCTAATGAGTAAGCAAAGATGCTTTGTCAAAAACTGGCTCAAACGTAATCCCAGGTGTCTGGATCGTAGGATGGAAATGATGCAACTGCAAGCTCATCTAGGACTAGGCAGTACTATCTCCAACAAGACGTCCTTGTCCATGTTGCATTGCTTGCAAATGTCCTGCATCACTTCAGATCAGGGACATATAACATGAATGATGCTTCTGAGATCCTATACACCCTCAGGAGTACTTGTGATTATGACAGCAAACTCATCATGACAGATCAATCTACAAATATCATCCTAATTAGCTAGGATCATGAATGAAAACCACCCTGCAGTGAGATAGACAACTAGCCCTGATAAAATAGACTAAAAACCAGCCTGAACCCACACCTATCCAATATCCATGCCCTAACTTCTTCCTCAATGTAACCAAAACAAATCATTTCTGAAACTTAAGGATCCAAACCAGACAACCTGTCCAAACCATCGATGTAAGCACTGGACATATAAAACACTACAAATATGTATACTTTTATTAAAGTATTTTTAAGACAAATCTACTCATATAATTTTTACATTTACAAACTCAACAACTTAAAAGTTATTGATGATTTATATTCTCGATGTTTGACCCAAATCTTATCCAAAACGCCTTCTAATACCAAACCGGAGGGAGTATTCCCTCCATGCTCTTTTACAGCAAGGGATCTCAGACAACAAAGTGGAGGATTAACGTCGCTGAGCAGTGAGCATGTACTTACAGGACTACTATGTTCAAAGATAATCTCTCGGACACAGACATTTCACGGGTTCGATGACACGTCCAAACCTTCTACGGTGCATGTGTGCGTGGCTGGAGAACAGGGGAATGTGTCAGCTCTCACCAGGCGAACCCTACCATAGATGGAGTATATATATCCTTAGCTGTTAGCTCCATCTCCATCCCCTGCTCTTAGCACTACCGGATTCAGTATGTTTGCCCAGTGTCTCAAGCCCTCGGTAAACAAGGAAATACCCTCGGCAAACCATTTGCCCAGTGTAACACTCGGCATAATATGCTCGGCAACTAGGGGTCGGCATCTAGAGGTATGCCGAGGGCTTTTTGTGGGACACCGGGCAAACGTTTGCCGAGAGCCGTAAAAACATTGGGCAAACAATCATCGTTTGCCCAGTGCCCAAACGAGATTGCTGGCACGCAAGAAAACCAACTCTTTCACCTATTTCCATTTCTTTTTTTCTTTTCTTTTTGTTTTCTTGCTCGCATTTTTTCTTTAATTTAAGTAGACACATAGAAGGGAAGTAGAGGAGAAATCAAATAAGACTCCCATATAGAAAGTTTTAGGACATCTGTTAAAGGCTTTGACTAGCAAGTAACATACTCCCTTTGTCCAAAAAAAAAGAGTGTTGTTTTAGATTTTTCATAATGTTTGATCATCCGTCTTATTTTAAAAAGTTTTTAAAATTTTTTATTTATTTTTAATAACTTATTTATCATTAGCGATATTTTAATATTGATTTATTGATTTTATAATTAACACAAAAAATTTGAATAAGGCGAAGCGGTCAAACACAATATCTGAAAATAAAAAACGACACTCTTTTTAGGACGAAGGAGTAACCAACGTTTCCTTACCGGCAGGAACAGAGTATATATCAAAGTAAAAGTTGGTTGACATTCGACCATACTCCTAGTTTTCAGCAAACAAGCACCAGTAGCGTATGGGTGCCATCGTCGTGACGCGTGATACTGTGGTGCACGGCGGCGCAACGTAAACCGCCGCTGAGTCAGGGGCGAATAGGTGGAAAGGTAGCGCCGCACTTGCTCGCTCTCTTGCCCGGCCCGGCACATGTCACTACAGGAAACTTCATCTTCGCCGAGAGTACAGTGTTTTGCCGAGAGCCCGGAGTAAGAGTTCTCGGCATAGATTTTCTTTGCCGACGGCAATCCTTGGCAACGGCGGCCCCTCGGTGTAACCTCCTTTGCCGAGAGCCCGGCTCTCGCCAACGGTAAACCCTAGGCAAAGCACAACTTTGCCAAGAGTCAGCTTCTCGGCAAAGATCGCCCCTAGGCAGAGATAACCTTTGCCGAGAGCCAGACATTCGCCCATCGGCATAGTTCGACCCAGAGTGACGCCGTCCATCCCGCTATCTTCGCCGACGGCTGCCGTTAACCCGTCGGCAAAGCCTAACCCTTTGCCGAGAGCCCCAAAGGTCGGCTCTCGGCGTTTTTTTAAGCATATGTCTAAGAACATATAGAACGCCACGTGTCCCAGAATTTTGCCGAGAGGCCAAGACGGCAGTTCTCGGCGAATTTTTTGCCCCAAAAAACATAGGGCTGACAACGGATGAAACGCCACGTGTCACAGATTTGTCGACGGCCCACATATTCGCGCTGAGAGCCCGCTAGAGTGGGCTCGGTAAAGCAACTATTTGCCGAGCCCGTTAAAGTGGGCTGTCGGCAAATCAACTCTTTGCCGAGAGCCCTTTCTCGGTTCTCGGCAAGCATTTTTTTTTGAATTTGGCTTCCATATTTTTTTCTGTAGCATTGCTTCTAGTATCACATGTAGGTGATGTCTAGGTTTTCGTAGTCCGGGATCCAAACTTGCTCGAAACCTTTTCAAATTTTTACGACAATGTACACATGCAATATCACGATGACTCGTCAAATTTCATGATTTTTCTATTTCATTTGCATTTTATAGAATTTAAAAACCATTCACCCATAAGTGAGTGGACATGTATCGACCAAAAGATGTTCGAATTTGGGGGCGTGGACCTGCATGAGGCCTCAAGGTACGCTCATAGGCACGAATATGATTTTTTAAATCATTTAGATCCATTATTCGAATGACTTGCAGATCAAAATTTAGTTTCAAAAAAACTCAAATAAATGTTGAAAATTCATGAAATATAATAAAAAGTTTGAAAAAATTACCGAACTTAGACATGGAGCTTTCAGCACTGTAGCAATGCTCACTCTCTCTCAGCTCGTTTCTTTAGGAAACACGCATGGGAGATGAATGTTCGGAGGAGAAAGCGGCGACGGCCTGCAGGGCGCGCACCCGCTTGCTAGAGGAAAGGACATCGCGTGCCTATGCCGAGGTTGCTGTGCCCTGCGTGCTCGCGGCCCTAGGTGTCCGCGCGTTCCTATTCGCGAGCGGCTGCGGCCTGGGGGCGGTGTTCGCGCGTTGAAGAGCGAGATCCACCCGCCCGGGCAGGGTGTCGTTCCTCTTCGAACGGTGATGGCCAATCTTCTCGTCTTCGGGACGGCAGAGGCAACGGCAACCGCATCCGCGGCTCTTGGGTCGCGCGCCTAGGCCCCTAGGTGCCCACGGCTTTCCGGCGTGTGGCCGGATGCGCATCGTGCCATGGTCCGATTTATTCGCCTTTGTGGCGATATCGACCCAAGATGCTCATCTTCAGGATGGCAAAAGATCGACCGCTTCGTCTTGGGACACCGGCGATGATTCTTGATGGACGAAGGCGCGTAACCATCCTAGCACCATCTTCATTCGTCTTGGCGAGCGGAGGCAGAGCCATCCTAGCGCCACCGGGTAAAGAGCCATCCTAGCGCCACCCGTGTTCTCGGCGAGCGGAGGCAGAGCCATCCTAGCATCGCCGAGCGAGCGGAGGCCGAGCCATCCTAGGGTCGCCATGGCCATCCTCCTAGCGACGGCGGTGGTCGCCTTCATGTCGCCGGGCGCGCCGATGCGCCAACGATCCAACAAGAAAGAACGATCCAACAAGAAAGAACAATCCAACAAAAGAGGGCAAGAAAGTATGTGCTCTTATGTATCCATTACTTGAAGCGATTCTATAATCGTTTCATACCTTTCTCCGAGAACTCATGCCGATAACATGTTAAGGCCCCGCTTGGATCAAAGGAAAGGCATAGGAATTTTGGAGGAAACCATTCCAAAGGAAAGGAAAAGAGAGATGGCGTTTGGAACGAAGGAACGTTTCCTACCATTCCTGTGGAAAGGGAACTAAATGCATACAAAACACAGGAATCAGAAAATCTACTCGGAGCCAAGGGAATGGAGGGAACGAATCTGGTCGCTCTCTACTTTGTGGCCAGGCGGCCACGGCTTCTGACTGACAAAAAAATAAATAGCATCTCGTTTCGCCTACCTAAAAATAATTAGCGATCTGTGCGAGCCTGCAGGGCTAAGGTCTGCCTGGCTGCTACTACCTGCGCCGGCGGATGCTCCTGCATGGGTTAGTTTGTTTGTCTACTTTTTTCTCTCTTTCATGTGTGAATAAATATATGTGCCTTTTTCTTCACGTTGAGAAGATTCTCGTTTTTTTTTTTTTTACAAAACAGAGGTATTCTAATAGTTGAAATAGTTGCAACTATGTGTACTGGTTGCTTTATGGTTGAAATAATTTGAAGGAGAAGCAGATAGTCTGAAGAAGAAACAATTTTTTAATGCAATCCTATAGTTTATTTCCTGCAATCCAAAGGGTTTAAATTTTTCATTCCTATGGTTTTCAATCCTATAGGTTTCCACTTTTTACTTTCCTCTATTCCTACGTTTCCTACCATTCCTCTATTTTGCATTCCTTCGCTCCAAACGGGGCCTAAGAATCCCCGAGAAACGGGAACCACCGAGCACGCAAGACGAGCACACAAGAAAACACAAAGAGAATGTTGGGAGGAATGAAGGTTCTCTATTATTGAGTCACTTACATGGATGAATTTTACGATGGGGGCTAGCCCCTATTTATAGGGAGAGGCTATGGGTAGCACTTCCTAAATATCTCCTCTAGATATTTCCTCCCTAGATATGTCTATTACACTGAGTCTTCTCATGTACACTAGAGTCCCACTAGAGTTCACCATACTCTAAACTCTTCTCTTATTCGCTAGAGTGCTGGACATTTTTCTTCTTGCTTTGAAATTCACCCACACACATGGTTTCACAACAAAATTCAAGTGATCTAAAAAACCAGCCAAAGCTAGCATAGCAGTGGGACCATGCTTTGATGGGGGCAGCCGGCCCGTGGGTAGTGTAGGAGTACGGAGGACATGTGGAGAGCCAGGGCGGGCCGGCTGTCCCTGTGAAGGCAGAATCGTAGCCACTGGCCCACTGCACTCATTCCGCAATTTGCGGCAGGGAGTACACCTATGTCATGGCTGACGCTGGGCAGGCCGGCGTGGATTTTCTAAAGGCAAGTCACCGGTGACATACCCCATGCCCTTTGCATCGGTTGAGAAAAGAAAGCAACTTTCCTACCACCACAGATAGAAAAGCCCACCACCGGTGATCTGGTCCAATGTTGCCGTCCACAGTGGCTGCCCGAATTTTTTTTGGCGGAATTTTTTTTGACGGAAAGGAACGATTTTTTAACCGTTTTATTGATCAAATCCAAAACTAGAAGCTCTGTATTTTATTAGAAGTGCCTCTCAATTATGTAACGTGTTAGATCGTCGACGTTCGTATTCGATTACGTAGAATGTTAATAACATCTTCTTTTACTATCGAAACCAGAGTCCAAGCTCGGGCACGAGAGCATGGCCACGTCGCCTGCAAAACATCGACCGTTGGATCTTGATCGGACGGCTGCAGCCAGTCCACAGGTCGCTTTCGAGGGCACTGTTCACGGACTGTACATCTGACGGTAGTACTGTTCACGCTGGCAATTACTACGTGTACCCGATAAACGTACCAAAAAAGATAAAAAAGCTCTTTTCCTTCCCAGAAAATTTTCAAATAAACTAGAACCACTCTAGAACCTACCCAAATATTTTTCACCCCTTTTTCATCATCCAAAAAAAACCAAAATAATTTTCGAATTCCTCTCATTCGTGTTTTATTGATAAACTTAGAAAGTTTATATATCATGCATTCTAACTCCGAATCACGTAATTCTTCTACCAAAAAAAATCTTCTAAAATAAAACCTTACATATCAAAAAAATTCCTAATTTTTCACCCCTTCTTCGTCATCAAAAATCCGAATAATTTTCAATCCATCCTAACTCCGAATCCCATAACTCTTCCACCACCAAAAAAAAAACTTCTAAAATAAAACCCTATATATTCAAATCTTTTTTTTTCCTAAGTTTTGGTGATCACCCTTCTCCATCATCAAAAATCCAAAAATAATTTTTACATTCGTCTCATTCGCATTTTGCCGACAAACTTAATTTTATACCTCATCCATCCTAGCTCGAATCCCATAATTCTTCCATAAAAAATAACCTAATATAAAACCCTATATATTCATATCCTTTTCCCCAATTTTTACCGACTATCACAAATGCAAACATCCATTCTTTTCAACAATTCCATTGGTACTATAAACAAAGATTTTGTCTATTCTCCACCGAATTCCAACATCTATACTTAGCTACAAGAAAATTTTAGATATATCACGCCATCTATTCTTCAATTCCTAAATTAACTCACAATCATATATAAATGCAAATGCAAATGCTACTGTTGTTAAAATCCAAAAATAATTTTCACATTCGTCTCATTCGCATTTTTTGCCGATAAAACTTAATTTTATACCTCATCCATCCTTTTCAACAATTCCATTGGTACCATCTCGCAAATACCAAGATTTTCTCTATTTTCCAAATGAACTTCAACATCTATACTTAGCTACAAGAAAATTTTAGATATATCACGGCCATCTCTTCTTCAATTGCTAAATTAACTCACAATCATATATAAATGCAAATGCAAATGCTATTTGTTGTTACAATGTCATTTTTTCCAAACGTAAATCCTAAAGCTGTATGAACCTACAAAATCACCATGCCAACCGTAAGATCCATCGTATAGCGAATTAATTGTACTACTAATATATACCGTCAAATCCATCATATACCGAATTAATTCTACTACTAATATATATACTACCATTTTACTCATTCAAAAATCATAAAACTATAGAACCAGTATTTACCATGGGTAAACGATAACTTATAATCACCACTGAAACATAAAACTAATGTATTGCATAAAGACTAATTCAGTTACCATTAGTTGTACTCATGTAACTAACTACAAAGGCGAAAAAATGGCCGCGCAGTTTTCTAGTGTATATTTTAAATCGTTGGAGTTCGGTTCGATTACATAACGTGTTAACAACATGTATATTTTAGATCGTTAAAGTTCATGTTTGATTATATAACATGTATATTTTAGTTGTTGATACTTTTTTTTATGTATATAACATTTTTAATTGAGTATATGAATTAAAAATAGACCGTTTGTATTTGCATTCATATGCTTTATGAGTTGTTTTAGTAGGATACAATATTTATGCACATTCACGTAACAGAAAAAAGGAAAGGCGAGAACGAGAAAAGGTGTGGCAAGGAAGACACCTAGATTAATAAATAGTTAAATTAAAAATCTATAAAAAAACAAAGAATCAGGTTTATTTAAAGTGAAGTAAATATGGTACCATATAGAATTGCTCATTGAAAAATGAAAATACTTAAGTAAAATTTCATTTAATTTTGCTATGAAAAATACATAGTAAAAGTCTCTTTTATTTCTCCATTTTCATATACAATAATTCTATCCGGGACAGAACTACAATTGGGCTTTGCCATTTAGGGTGAAAAGGTTGCTTCTTGTATCAACCGTTGGATGTGGAATGGAGGGCACGAGGCATGGGATAAGTCACCGGTGACTTGCCTTTAGTAAGTTAGAGAATCCACGCCCAGGGCAGGCAGATGCATGCATGCACTAGCACATGTGGGATAGATATGCATATCGCCTGTCGCTTTTGCAATTTCCGGCACCCTCCGTAAAAAAAAAATGACGCCTCATTTTTTAGATTTTTTAGTTTAAAAATTTGAGTAAAATAACACGTTCAAGCGACGAAGAAAAAAAAAATGAAGAAACTATAAATCGGGTCTCAGATCATTCCTAGAGATATGAGTCCATTGGTCAAACAGTATCGATAGGCTTTTGCTCGACATTATGCAAAGAATCTGATCGACACGTCTGAAATCCAGGTATCGTTTACCTGTTTATTCGGAATTACTAAATGGCACTGTCATCGTGTCCACCATAGTACTCTAGCGTTTTACACTAAAAAATACCATCATGTTTTTTCATTGAAAAATAAGAGGTGTCTGTGTAGGTTAGACCATAGTACTGTATTTTTTGCTCATCTCGTCGATATAATCCCATCTTATTGTACGTATTCAGGACCCCTAAAATGAAAACTGCTGCAAGAGCTAGCGACGACCAAAACAAACAAAAATGTTCCCTTCTGACTAAGCTCTTCTGTGCTTCAAGTAAAACCAAATAAAATCTCAGATATTTGCATCTCCAAATCTTCAGTGATGAGTTACAAGCGTTCTGGTTACTTCATTTCAGAGCATATTCACATGTCCTTTTAAAATAAATATATATAATAGGATTGGTTGTTGGTTCTTCAAAGAACGAAACGATATGTGATTGTTGTTTCGAATTATTAAGGAGCGAGCAATGAAGTGCACGTACTCTGTACTCCTACAGTTACAGTTATGTCGTGAATCGTGATCAAGAGATGCGGAGACAGAGCGTGCACCGCCCCCAAGGTGCACGCATAAAGGACAAAGTGGGTAACGACAAGCAACCATCTGGCCAGGGCCACTTGAAACTTTTATTTCCAAGCGGAAAGCGGAAACCAGTAACAATATGAATGGATGGGTGACATGGGTCGTCGTTTTGTCCGTACCGTACGTATGATGGTGAAATCTTCTTATCCTAACGTTTTAAATAGCTCCCGCATAATCAGTCATTCCATGCAGTCAGCGACAGCGATTAATCAACATATATAATAAACAGAGATTATGAATGGATGGATGGATCGTCGTTTTCGTCGCCTCCCTCTTTGTATCCACGTACTGGGCTGAGATGCCTACAATTCCTGAATTGCTGCACCGTACGTTTGCACGTACGTTTGCACAGTCAATCATGTATATGCACTTCAGTGAGCTTAGGCAGACCTGGGCAAACAAGTCCTGCAGCATCTGAAGATTACAAATCAACTTATGAATACTCAGTAGTACAGTTGGTGAATCCAATCCAATCCAATCCTTCCTCCGATCTCATCTTCTCCTGTACTTTCTCCTTGTTCTAATCGATCTCCTTCCCGGCCCGTCTGGCCGTCCGATGAGCGGCGCTTGCTTTGGTGTCAAGAACCGTAACGGACATGTCAAGCCAAACACTTCTGAAGTGGTGCAGACTAATTGAGCTTATTTAGTCTGGACAAACGTAACTTACGTGTTGATTTTTGGAAAGAAAGGCGGAGTCCTTTCAAATAAAATCAAATAAAAGGCACCATGACCTATCAGTTGAAGGGTACAGTAGTAAGAAACTGAAAGCAAAATCTCCCGATCCCAAAAGGCACCATGACCTATCAGTTGAAAAGGAATCTTTGTCAGCATCACCAAAAATTGTGTTGTTCCCCATTCAGCTTTGATGTTTAGTACATTAAAAAATCTCCGTAGGTCTTTTTCCTGGTTTTCCCCTCGAACCGCCGGGGCAGTTCTTATCTGCATGTTTTTTTTCTTTATTGACACGAGTGAAACTCGACTATCGACTCTAATGCATGGTGAGGCTCTCATACTGTAACCAAATTGTACTATTGTTCTATAGTTGCTTCCATGATTAGTTAGTGATCCGATCCTATGTATAGCAGGCGGACCCACCCGTCACTCCAACAGCCACCGGAGCTACTCTACTGCTTGATTCTAGGTGATTCGTTTTCTCACTTCCAAATTGCTACTGTTATGTATTGAGGCTTTGCGCGGTGTCCTCTACCCAAGTTTGGATCAAAGGAATTTCAAAGGAAAATTGCAGGAACTGAAAACGGAGGAAAGGAATTTTGCTTGAGCGTTTGGAACGGAGGAATTTGGGAGTTCCTTTCCTTTGGAATACTGTAGCTCAGCTGTGGTTTCGTAGGAAATAAAACATCCGCTCAAACCTCTGGTTTTTGCTTCCTTCGCGTGTGCCCGAGGCAACAAAGCCGGTGTTGGAGAGAGAGAATACGAAATAGTGCGTTGAGTAAGAACCTGTGACTCCAGCTCACCGCCATTGCTGCTGTTTTGCTTCTCCATCTAGTCCACATCACTGGCGCAATCTCCCGGCATCATGCTCTGGCTGCCTCTCAGTGTCCTGCTCCTGCTGTCCCTCCGCGTCATGGTGCGCTTGCTAACCATGCACTTCTCAAGGTCAAGGGATTTGGTCTACTCTACTGGATTGATTAGAACAAGAGAGAGAGAGAGAGAATGGATAAGAACGAACCATGAAAGGAGATGAGAATGAGCGGCTGGTGTGACTCATTGAAACGGTGGAGCTTATTGCCATCACACTGAGAAGTGGGACCTAGGCGTAGGGACAACATGGCGGTGCCTAAAATATGCTCTTCCCTCCGTCTCTCAAAATAATTATCATGTTGACTTTTAAGGCATCATGTTTGACCTTTCGTCTTATTCAAATTATTTATACAATTTAGGAAATAAATAAATTATTATTAAAGTATCTCTAATAATAAAATAAGTCACATCAAAATGGATGATGTTTTATAAAAAATTTCTCCGTATGACATCTTAAAGTCTTTTGAAAAACTGAGTGCATGCCTACCTGGCTATTTTAACCACTCATAATAACCTTTTTATTTTTTTATGTGTTTTGTGCCGTTTTGGCAATCCAAGTTCTTATCTGCATGCTTTTTTTTTTTTTTATTGACTAATTCCATTTCAGCTGCAAACAAACTGTTAGAGTACATGTATATGTACTATCATGGGCCTATAGCGCTAATGCATGGTGAGGCTCTCATACTGTAACACAAATTGTACTATTGTTCTATAGTTGCTTCCATGATTAGTTAGTGATCCGATCCTATGTATAGGCGGACCCACCCGTCACTCCCAACAGCCACCGGAGCTACTCTACTGCTTGATTCTAGGTGATTCGTTTTCTCACTTCCAAATTGCTACTGTTATGTATTGAGGCTTTGCGCGGTGTCCTCTACCCAAGTTTGGATCAAAGGAATTTCAAAGGAAAATTGCGGCAGGAACTGAAAACGGAGGAAAGGAATTTTGCACTTGAGCGTTTGGAACGGAGGAATTTGGGAGTTCCTTTCCTTTGGAATACTGTAGCTCAGCTGTGGTTTCGTAGGAAATAAAACATCCGCTCAAACCTCTGGTTTTTGCTTCCTTCGCGTGTGTCCTTGTGAGGCAACAAAGCCCGTGTTGAGTTTGAGAGAGAGAATACGAAATAGTGCGTTGAGTAAGAACCTGTGACTCCAGCTCACCGCCATTGCTGCTGTTTTCGGCCACTCTTCTCCATCTAGTCTGGACACATCACTGGCGCAATCTCTCTCGGCATCATGCTCTGGTCACATTTTTTAAACTTACTGCTCAATTCACCAGTGTCCTGCTCCTGCTGTTTCTCCGCGTCATGGTGCGCTTGCTAACCATGCACTTGCTATTGCAGGCCAGCATCAAGGGATTTGGTCTACTCTACTTTGGATTGATTAGAACACTTACGGGTTTGGTGTTTGTGTTATCAAACCTTTCCTCTGGCAGCAAATAAACTATCAGAGAGAGTCATGTGTGCCTTCCTTGGCTAGAGAGCATGGATAAGAACGAACCGTGATTTTTGAGTCCTCGTTTCCATTTGGAGGAGATGAGAATGAGCGGCTGGTGACGCTCATGACGGTCATTGAAACGGTGGGCGCTTATTGCCATCACACTGAGAAGTGGGACCTATCGTCGTGCCTCGTGTGAAGAATAGGGACAACATGGCGGTGCATTGTCTCCCATCGAAGACTTTCGGTGCGGCGCTCTTGTCTCCCACCCGGTGGCGTGCGGCAATGGCGAGAGGAGTTTGATGCTCTCGGTTCAACAACACATGGGATCTGGTTCCTCGTCGCCCGGTGTTAATGTTGTCTTTGGAAAATATTTATCGGCACAAACTCAAACCGGATGGTTGATATAAGGCTCGTTGGGTTCTTAGGATTCACACAGCGTCGGCATCGACTATTTCAGTCCGGTGGTGAAGCCGCTCGCATCGCGATTGTTACGTCACTTCGGCCTATTCTTATGTGAAGAATGCCTTTCCATGGTACAATTTAGCAACCCTCCGGAAATAAATCAAAGTCACTATATGGTTTATTAAAGTCGGTTTGCATCTAATAATAAAATTGTTTGTTTCAAAATGGGTGATTTGGTTTTACTTATTGCTTTATGTTGATGACATCGTGCTTCTTCGGATGTTACGCTCCGCCGCATCAAAAAATTTGCTATAGGACTTGGGCCCTCTCCATCATTTTTCGGGAATTTCCGTCCGTCGGTGAACCATGGCGTCTATATTTTGGACATTCTTGGCGGGCTGGTATGACATCCAAAGCCCGTGCGAGCACGCCGGTTGACACACATTCCAAGCTCTCCAAGGATGGCACCCGGTGGCGATTTACCGCGACCTTGCGGTGAAACATTTACCCGCCGGGATATTGCATGCCAGCAAGTTTACATTTTCGATCAGGGAGCTATTATTAACCATTCTCGGTATCATGACCATGGTTTTAGTTCTTCACCTGTTTATTTTTTTATGTGTTTTGTGCATTCCACCTCTGGTTATGCTGTGTTTTTGGTGAGTTTTCGATCTCACGGTCTTGGCGTCAATCCACCGGTCTCCGTTCTAGTGCCTTTTGAATATTTTTGTTGCAAATGGGGTTCTTTGAAATCACGGCTGCGTCAACTTCTCATGGAGCTTCACTGTCCTGTTTCGTCGCACCTCTTTGGTCTCTTTGTGATAACATAAGTCTTTGTTTATCTATCCACTAACCCGGTGCAGCACCAGCGCACTAACATATTTATTCCGTAGCGTTGGAGATGTCCGTGTTCTTCATCCCGACCGTCACGGTAGTTTTCTTCACCAAAAGGATTACCGACTTCGGTTTTTCAGGATTTTTCGTTCCTTAACGTTCGCTCTCCTGCGGCTTGTTAGAGTACATGTATATGTATGGCCTGCGTGCCGTAATTAGCCTTTGAGGGAGCCGTGTGCATGGGCCTGTAGCGCTGGCCCAAGGCCATGCACGGATGGTCAGCCACCGGCACCTCCTCTCTATATGTACTCACGTTATTGATTAATGAGAATTATCGCGTGATTCTATTACGCTTTCACAAACGGCAGATCAGCAGGGGGGCACGCCCGGCTCGATCCTTTCCTCCAGGCCAAAACAGGAGACCAGCAGACACACACGGCATCGTAAATTCAGTGCAACAATCAGTGCACAGTTACTTGTTACAGTACATTACTGTACAACAATCAGTGCAATCGCTGTGAGCCTGCAGAACTGTTACGTAAGTACTGTACTACTCCGTAGTAGGTCACCTAAAAGTTCATCGTCCCATTGGAAGCCGCGTTCTCCGCACGCAGGCATGCATGCACTCACCGGCCCACTGCTAGCTTTATTATGGCTTCCGTAGACGTCGGATGGACGGGGGGAAGTACTGACAAGCGACATTCTGACGGGTGAAGATCACGGAAATAAATATTGGCTGCATCGCGTCCATCCGCTGCAGACTGCACTGTTACGACATCCACTGTGCACTGACAGGCCCTTTTCTGACAGAGATTCCTCCGATCCAGCCGGCCACGGACTGGCAGGCAGGCGGCGCATGACTCGGCCGCAGTCGTCTAAGATACTATTGATGATAAACTTTTGTTTCCCTCAAACCATAAAAGGAAGAATCATTCCCTTTGATCCTTTCATTAGCAAAGGAGTAAGTACTATTTTAAGGGGAACTAGAGAAGTTAACGCTGTGTTTTTATTTTGAGAATAGTTAACGCTGTGTTTTCGGGGAACTCGATTGTCTTGTTTTGTCTCAGTGATGAATTGACGCGCGGATACGTTGTTGACACTGATTAATTTATCAAAGGAGTCACTAAACTTTGTGTCTTAGTGATTGATTTAACTAGCAGGGGTGCTGTCACGTGCCAATGTGCCTATAAAACAAAAGGAGCCGATCGAAACATTCTTCACGCCCATAACAGCACAGCACCCCTCCTCCGCTCTGCCGCCAAGCTTCCTCAGCCCCTGCCTGCCCGCTCGCTCACTTGATGGACGCGCCGGCGGCAGCAGCAGCGGCGGCCCGAGTGCCCCGGCGCCCGCTGCTGGCGTGGCGCGCTGAAGAACTTGGCCGCGCTTCGATGGCCTTCTCAGCTTCAGCCTTGATGACGGCTTCCACGGTCCCCGGCGGAATGACGCGCGCGGTGGTCGGGGCCATGCTGGCCAGCTTTCTCACCCTCTTCGTTGGGGCGTGGCTGAGCACGGTGGGCCGTGGCCGCCGCACCATTGGCTTGGTCAACCTGTGCATCTCCTTGCTCGCCCTCGTTGTCGCTGTCGCTCAGGGGGTAACTTCGACGTCGACCTCCTCATGAAGATCTACAACATTCTAACCGATTGAGCTGAGGTAGGTCGTCCTTCTCCATCCTGCGCACGTCTCTCGCTCCCTTTGCCTTGGCTCTAGTTGCAACTCTTTCATTGACCCAGTAGTAGCAGTGGGCAGGCCACCCGGACCTATGCACACTCTAGCTTCCCCTCCCTGCTTCGGAACCTTCCTTCTCCGATCGAGACCAAATGCATGGCCGCTTGTGGCCAACCCCGGCCTCTCAGCACTGCTTCCTCCGATCAATAGCACGAACCCGTTTGAATGATTTTCAAGGGCCGATCGAGATGTACACATCCCTCCCCCAAAAAAAGCAGCACCCAAATTCGGTTCCCGACTGATTTGATGTTCGATTCGATTGTATAGGAGAGAGAGGGAAGGGCCGGGGAGGGGCAGGCACAGTGGCAGAGGGGGTAGGCGAGACAGAGAGAGGGAACTTGGAGTGTACGTGTACTACCTCGCGCTTTTGCTTTTTCTAGTAGCGGATTATATTCTGCTGCCGTTTGTTTTCAATTGAACTCCCAGTTCTTCGAGGCAGCCGTACGTTATACTCTTATGTTGGGCCATTTGGGCAGCAAGAAATGATTTAATTTTCAGGGGAATTCAACCTTCAGTTGTCAGTACGAGGAGGCTCTTTCAAAAGGAATTGCTCTTGCTGTTACATAGAGTGAAACCGAGTTTAAATCACGAATTGGAGCAATGGATTCAGTCTCTGCTGTAGCCTTTGGAGCTTTGCTCATTTTTTTTTTTTTTTGGTTTCCTTTCTTGTTCCCTAGTTAGTCTTGGTAGCTAACCAGTTTGTATTTAATTTGTTTGTTTCTTTTCTTTGGACTGCTTGTTTTTTGTGGCTTTCAATAAAATCCTGCAGGGGCCTCGGCCCCTCCAATTTCTTTAAAAAAAATGGTTAAAATTATGGAGTACGGGTAGCTGCCTCAATATGGACTAACTAATCCGCTGCTGTTTTTCCATTTTGCAGGAGCTCGACCTGGTTGAGAGCCGGAGCTAGAGGGATTTCAATTCTTGCTTTTGCTTGCTGCCACGGTGCCAGCCGTTGTGTCCGAAACTTGCCACTCGTGTCGTCTGGCTTCGTGCAAGTGTCGTCGTTGTGTTAGTTATGCTACTATTTACTATTAATAGTTGAGTCTGTGGAGTCAAGACACTGGTGGTGTTAGGGGGTCTCTACGTGTTTTTGGTTTTGTTTCCCTAGACCCTGGTTGTTTACCTGCATCCAGAGTAACCTTGTGTGTGACATTCGGCTTGTGTTCCCAGCTCGTCTGGTAGTCGTTTGTATCGAAAGAAACTAAGAAACCGGCCTTGTGTGTACCTCTGACATCCCTGCGTGGCGTCCTCTGAATCCTACGGAGTACAGTACTACTATATATACTGTATGAGTCTTCCTCCGGGTAGTTTTGTTTCAGCTTCAAATAGGGGCAGATCGAGTTCCGTGTTTCGTGAGGCGGCTGCTTGCCTGCTTTCAGTTTTCAGCATCGAGACTGGTGATGTCGCCCAAAAGAATGATGGAGACAGACCGGTGATCCTTCCTGCTTTGATTTTTGAATAAATTTCTTTGAGTGACACGTGCGGTCGCATCGCGCCCGCAGCTGCGACCGCACGCAGGGGACCCGAGTACCGGACCGAACGAGCTCGGACCGCTGGGGTCGGTGGGTAGGTTAGGGGGCCACGGCACGGTGGCCGGCCGGGCAGGCTCTGAGATGATGCGTGCACATCATTGTGTAATGGGTACTATTGCGAAGTACTCCAACGGCGCCAACTGATGAGGGAGGGAGTAGAAAACAAGAGATGACAAAGAAGGCATCTAGCTGCGCGCAGCCGCGCACGGAGATCGGCCGGAGGAAAGGGACGACCGGACGACATCGACTTGGAAAGCGCCGAGATTCTCCAACACAGTGCCCCTCAACGCTGTGACGGTGACCAGCTTGCTGCCGCTGCCCGAACCCAGGCAAATGAACACAGAATGGAGCAAATTAACACAGAATGGAGAGGAGGCGAGTATTGCTTTAATTTCTTTCTTGCATGCTGTTACAAAGGTAAGAGTGGCCTCCTATTTATAAATAGGGGAAGGAGGCTAAGATGAGTACAGATTTTACAGTGTGAACTCTTTGAATTTCTCCTCTTCTCTCATTAATTTGGCCACACCTTCAGAGTCATGCTACTTTGGACCCTGGTTTCACAACATTATTACGAAACACCACCGCAGCAGCAGTATTGGTGAAGCCGTACGTGAAGGTGCTCAGGATTTGCCACCGACTGCATGTTCTTGTCTCCCACCGATTTATTAATCGCATCTGTGCTCTGTTCGTAATCCCAGGTGTCCAGATCGTAGGATGGAAATGATGCAACTGCAAGCTCATCTAGGACTAGGCGGTACTATCTCCACTCTCCAACAAGACGTCCTTGTCCATGTACAATGCTTGCAAATATCCTGTATCACTTATTAGATCAGGGACATATAACATGAATGATGCTTCTGAGATCCTATAGTCTCAGGAGTGCTTTTGATTATGACAGCAAACTCATCATGACAGATCAATCTACTATATCATCCTAATTAGCTAGGACCATGAATGAAAACCACCCTGCAGTGAGATAGACAACTAGCCCTGCTAAAATAGACTGAAAACCAGCCTGAACCACACCTATCCAATATCCATGCCCTAACTTCTTTCTCAATGTAACCAAAACAAATCATTTCTCAAACTTAAGGATCCAAACCAGACAACCTGTCCGAACCATCGATGTAAGCACTAAGCACTTAACATATAAAACACTATAATGTTTACATACAAATCATCCTCCTTTTTTGTTTTTAGAGGCATATGCCTTCATTCCATTCTGTCCAAAATGCTTCACAAAAAATGAATCGTCTTCTCTCATGTTGTGCCACAAGCTTAAAATTCATTCTCATGTAAAAAGAAAAATTCAAAACCCTGATCACCATCATAGTAGTATGTTACTACATAGTAAAAGGTATGAGCTGTGGAACTAGCTATTTTTTCATTAGTTAACACATAACAGCAATGCTCTTAAGGTGCTAAGGCGAGGTGTGGCGATCCCCCCTCACAATAACAATGGTTAAATACAAAATAAACTATAGGAGTTGATCCAAAGGCTCAGCTGTCAGCTATCAATGTGACAATGCACAGAGGCCCTAGACAGATCATGACAATTAGAAGTAGCAATGCACATAATCAGCAAACATCTAAGCTAGATGGATCCTGACTTCCTGAGCACGCACTTTTTTTCATGAAGGAAGGATTTTATTAATTCAAGATCATTATGTCAAGTTGATACAATAATCATGAACCTACTTGGCCACTTGTGACCTCTGCATAAAAGCACACATCCTCAAAAGATTACTACAAGCACATATTTAGTAACTAATACAATCCTGATGTTGCTATATCACATTGACAAATCTTTGATCAGTCTGTCCAGAGATAAGAAAAGACAGCAGATAGCAACAGATGATCAACCAGAATAATACATGCACATGCTATAACTGATTAGCAATGCAAATATGAAAGGAAGGCGATGATATGGTAAAAGGGTGTGCAAACAAAATTTCCTTGTATGTCACAAATTATAATCAGACAAAGGGTCCTGTAAATGATCATTCTAATTAAGGTTGCGTTCTTTAATCGATGTGGTTATCATAAGCCAAGAACAAACTAGCTGTAGTGTACTAAATTCGAAGGAAGAAGCTTAGAGGTGTTCAGTTACCTCTAACCAAGAATACTGCAGGACATCCAAATGCAAGATACTCCTAGATGCTACAGACCACATAGATGCAGTCACAATTTGCTGCATGACACGCCAACATTAGATGTCCAAACTTTCTTGTCAACAACCTTTAAGAGCTCTTTCACTAGTTCTCATCAAGCACTATTGTAGTTCCATTTACATATCTGCCTTCAGACCACATTACAAAATATGCCAAATGCCTGAGTTTCCTGTCAATGCTACACCATTTCCCTGTTTTATTGATTCCTTCAGATACATGGTTACACCTAAACCAGCAAAAGAAACCACCACAATGAACAGTTAACTAATCATAATAGCTCTGTGGATTTCTATTTGATATGACCTACAGGGAAGTGGTGCACAGCACTCCCTGGTAACGCCACAATAATCCACCTCATATATGTCCTGATTTGTATGATGTTCTGTGTTCTCTCTCCCTCTCTTGGGGCAATCATACCATAGGCAACTTAGGTGGTCATTTGTGAGCTACTGGCGTGAGATGGTGCTCAAGGCCAAGGTAGAAGCTTGTGAGATGGCAAATGCAGTTGGTTTGGTAGCGATTCTTGCTCTGGTGCAACTAGTTGTGTCGGTCCATGGTGGCAGGTGTCTAGTGAGATGGCTGCGGCCTGTGCAGGCCAGCAGCAACGACAGGTCATGCTTGCCTATACTTGTCGATGTTGCAGAGTTCTCAGCGGCTCACTGCAGTCATTGCCTTGGCGGCTGACCTCGCTTAGCAACGCTCAGTTCGGTAAGGCAACGGTGGCCCGGGTAGAGGCAGGGACATGGGGTGAGGGACTTTCGGGCGAAGGCTTTGCTTGGCTCACAGCCGATGCCGGGATTGGTGGTGTTCTGAGGTATCGATTGAAAAAAACGTGTGCAGGGCTTCAAGTCAGCATTCACGGCATCAGTGGATTACTTCTTGCTTCCTGGAGGCATTGCTGAAGAGAGCCCCCCCCCCCCCCCCCCCCCCCCGTTGCTGCAGTTTGCTGGTTTGGCACCTGTCTGATGCTACATTGGTGGTTTTGTTGGTGATTTCTTTGCTTTGGTGGTTGTCTTTTCTGTTATAGCCGTCGTGGCGGCTTTTTAGTTGTTCTATGTTTATTGTACGTTACTTCTTCTATATCAATATGCCCAACAAATTTCTTGTCAGTAGCGTCTTTAGGAAAAAAACTATCAGGTACAAACAGAAAGAACGGGAGGAATACTCTACTCGAATAGTCATCTGCAGTGAATAAACATCAAATGCTTGCTCCTAAGAAAATTCGGGCATCCTCAAGACTGGGACGCAATCTATCTACCAATAAAAACAGAGCAATCTCAAGGATGCGTAGGAAACTTGTTTCACCCAGACAGCAAAACTAAAGAATGGCAACCAAACTTTATGAGCGCATCTGTGCCAAACTTGTGTGGTTAATGATCTCCTGGATTATTGACGATTAAAAACAAAGAAAAAGCATATTTGGGATCATTAGTCAGAAAGGAACCAACTTTTGGTCAGAATGCAACCCAATGCCCCATCTTTCTTTTAGTTAGTATGAAGAAACAATCCAAGGTGGATCAAAAGAAAGCATCAATAAAAGGATAATGACAAACATTTGCAAGGTTGTTATTTTTCTACTTTGACTGATCATCCAAAATGTTTCCATACCTTTGACCTTACAGGTTATACATGAGATGAATGAGGTTCAGTAGGTACATGAGCTTTTTTTATGTGTTTGCAGACATGTTTGATATGCTTGAGATGAATGTGGAACGGATCATGGCAATTAGAAGTAGCATGCACATATCCAGCAAATGTCTAAGCTAAATGGATCCTGAGCACACACTTTTTACAGGAAGGAAGGATTTTATTAATTCAAGATCATTACGTCAAGTGGATAGAATAATCATGAACCTACTTGGCCACTAGTGACCCACAACCTCAAAAAATTATTACAAGCACATATTTAGTAACTAATACAATCCTGATGCTCCTATATCACATTGACAAGTCTTTGATCAATCTGTCCAGAGACAAGCAAAGACAGCAGATGGCAACAGATGATCAACCAGAGTAATACATGTACATGCTATAACTGATTAGCAATGCAAATATGAAAGGAAGGTGATGATATGGTAAAAGGGTGTGCAAACAAAATGTCCTTGTATGTCACAAATTATAATCAGACAAAGTGTCCTGTAAATGATCATTCTAATTAAGGTTGCATTCTTTAATTGGCCTGGTTATCATATTAGCCAAGAACAAACTAGCTGTAGTGTACTAAATTCGAAGGAAGAAGCTAGATATTCAGTTACCTCTAACCAAGAATACTGCAGGACATCCAAATGCAAGATACTCCTAGATGCTACAGACCACACAGATGCAATCACAATTTTCTGCCTGGCACGCCAACATCAGATGCACTACTAGCGGGGTGACTTCTCAGATCCACTGAGGCGTCTGTGGATGTTGTTCTTACTTCCTGGAGGCATCACTGAGGAGACCCCCCCCCTCGTGACTGTTGCTTCAGTTTGCTGGTTTGGCATCAGTGTGGACGCTACATTGGTTGTTTTGTTGGTGATTTCTTTGATTTGGTGGTTGTCCTCTGTTGTAGCCATCGTGGACTTGTGGTGGTTTTTTTGTTTTTCTATGTTTATTGTATGTCACTTCTTCGATATGCCCAACAAAATTCTTGTCAGTTGCTTTTTTGAGCGGAAAAGCTATCAGGTACAAGCATAAAGCAGGGGAGGAAACTCTACTTGAATAGTCATCTGCAACAAATGAACATCAAATGCTTGCTCCTAAGAAAATTTGGGCTTCGTCAGGACTGGACGCAATCTATCTACCATTTGAAACAACAGATCAATCTCAAGGATGCGTAGGAAACTTGTTTCACCCAGGCAGCAAAACTAAAGAAAGGCAACCAAAATTCACAAGCGCATATGTGCCAAACTTGTGTGGTTAATGATCTCCTGAATTATTGACCATTAAAAACAAAGAAAAGGCATACTTGGGATCATTAGTAAGAAAGGAACCAAATTTTGGTCAGAATGCAACCCAATGTCCCATCTTTGTTTTAGTTCGTATGAAGAAAATATCCAAGGTGGATCAAAAGAAAGCATGAAGAAAAGGATAATGACAAACATTACACAACAAATACATGGTTGTTAGTTTTCTACTTTGACTGATCTTCCAAAATGTTTCCATAGCTTTGACCTTACAGGTTATACTTGAGATGAATGAGGTTCAGCCTAGGTACGTGAGCTTTTTTTTGTGTGTTTGCAGACATGTTTGATATGCTTGAGATGAATGTGGATGTTATGACCGGCCAGCCCTATGTCAGGCGAGGTGCCACCCGTGGCTAGGGAGGAGCCGGTCAGGTCATGGGCTTTAGGCCCCAGTCGGTCATGCATGCAATTTATTATATTTAGAAGTCTATTTCTATTATTAGCAAGAGTCCTATATATTGTAAACATACCCCTTGGGATTAATCAAGCAGAAACATTATTTGTTTCTGGCTTCCTTGAGGGAGCGGGATTACCCTAGCCGCCTCCTCTTCATGTTCTCACGCTAGCAGCAGCGGCGGCGCCACAGCGCCGTCTTCCTCTCGCCCTCCGACCTAAACCTCGGACCAGCCACTCCTACAACCTCCGCACCGTCAAGGGAAGGGTGAGAAGGAATCCTAACAGCTTGGTATCAGCGATGTCAGGCCCTCCTCCTTCCCCGTCGGTCCCTCCCGCCCGCGCCCGGGCATCTCCGGCGCGCCGCCCGGTCTCTCCGCTGCCGCGGCGGCGTCGGAGTCGGCCATCTCGGACGCGTCGTCACCCACCGCCCGCGGGCGCCCCTGTGACCCTCGGCGGGTTGGCGGCGGTGGTCGCGGCCCTTAGCCGCAGCGTTGCCGATCTCATCCGGGCGCGCCGACACGCACCGCATCGTCACCGAAAAAAGCCGCCGCGTCGCCCCGCTCGGGCGTGGAGCGCGCAACGACCCCCTTGCCGGCATCCGGCCCAGCGCTGCCCTCTCCGTCGGTGTTCCAGCGCCGCCCGGCCGCCTCGGCCTCAGCGGTCTCGGGCGGCCGGCTACCAGGGTGCCCATCCACCGGATTAATTGGCGCGGTCTCCGTCCGGATCCGCAATGGGTCTTGGACGGTCGGCGTCGGCTCTAGCAACATACACCAACGCCATCGTCTCCTCGGCTGCGCGGCGCGCCACCACCGTCGGCCAGACGCAAGCCGGCGGCGGCGGCGTTCTACGGTGGCATCGGCGGCCGGCCGCGCTCCTCACGGTGGGGCGCACCGCCCGGTGGCTTCCCTCCCACGTCTTGCCGCCATCGGGGGTGCATATGACGGGCGACGCCCATTTGCTCCTACCATGGCGGCGCGCAAGCGGCGCTGAAGTTCTACAAGTTGGAATTCCCAACTTTTTCGGCGGCACCGTCGACCCCCTCGAATTGGTTAAACCATTGTGAACAATTTTTCGGGCGGCGCACGTGGCGGCGACGGTCGGACTTGGCTTGCGTCGTACCACCACGGCGGCGGCGCTGCGCAAACCTGGTACTACGCATTGGGCGCGCGAGGGCATGCCTCCATGGGGGCGCTCCCGCGACCTCTGCCCGGCTCAATTCGGGCCGCCCACCCACGGGACGGCGTTTGGCGGAGCTCGCCCGCCTACCGTTCACGTCGGCGGTCTAGGAGTATTTTCGGGCGCTAGCGCCGTGTTGTGCCACACGGGCGGCGACCTCGGCCCGGCGGCGGCGAGCACGCCTGTTCGTCGATGCCGCCGGAGCATATTCGGGTGGGCGTGGAGATGCGCCATCCCCGATCTCGACGGCGATGTACTACGCTCGGGCGTTCGGCCGGCGGCCGCGCCGCCGGGCGCTCCACGCTCCTCCCCACGACAGGCGGCGCGGCCATCGTCGCGGCCGGCGTGGCGACCTCGCCCAAGGCGCGGGCGAGCTACCGGCAGCCCCGCGGCTTCTACAACTCCCTCGGCGGCGGCACGGCGCATTTTCGCCCGCGCCGCTGTCGCCCGCCCGAACAGCAAGAGCGCGCCGCCGGGCGGTGCTTCAAGCGCGATGAGCCCTACGTGCGGGGCCATGTGCGTCGGCCCGGCTCTTCTACCTCCTCCTCGCGATGACTACATCGGCGACGACATCCCGGCGGAGGTCGCGCGGCCGCTGCGTTCACCGGCAAACAGCCGGTCCAGGAGAAGAGCCGCCGACGCGGCCATGCACACGGAAGCGCGCCGGTCTCCCTCTGGCGCTTGCGGGGATCCGGACAGCTAATGCCATGCTGCTGCCCGTGGCGGTGCTTTCGACCAGCGGCTGGTTGCCTTCTTTGGACACGGATCGACGGCCAACTTCATCGGGCGGTGTGTGTGCAGCCCTCAAGCTGCCTACAGCCCAGCGGCCCGAACGGGGTCGGGTGGCTAATGGCGGCGAGCTACGGTGCGGGCGTCGCTCGTGGCGTGCCCTTGTCCATCAAGGCGAGTCCTTCAACATCCGTGCCGGTCTCGGTTGGGCGCGCCGACATCATCTGGGCTATGAGTTCTGTGGACCCTCGGTCCCATCCTTTGGGATCTTGAGAACCGCAGCCTGGCGTTCGACCGCGGCTCCAAGCGTGTTGTGTGGCAGGGGTTGGGGGGTGCTGTCCCCCATCCAACCGCACACGCCGTCTCATTTGTTCCGGCCCGCGGCCGGATCACCCCTTCTTTGGGCGCCTTCTCCTCCGGTTTGGGCGATCTTCGACGACCCGCGCGGCCTGCCTCCGAGTCGGCCCTACGACCACCAGATTCATCTCCTTCCGGGGACAGCACCGGTGGCGGTTCGGCCCTACCGTTACCCCGGCTCGGAAAGGGCGAGCTTCGGCGCCCGGTGTGCAGCGATGTTGGCGCAAGGCATCATCCGGGCCAACACCTCTCCGTTCTCAGCGCCGGTACTGCTGGTTCGCAAAGCGGACAAGTCCTGGAGGTTCTGCATCGACTACCGCGCCCTCAACGCGGTCACCTCCAAGGACAAGTTCCCGATTCCGGTGGTGGACGAGCTCTTGGATGAGCTCCACGGCGCCCGCTACTTCTCCAAGCTCGATCTCCGCTCGGGCTATCATCAAGTGCGCATGCACCCTGCCGACATCTTGAAGATGGCGTTCCGCACTCATGAGGGCCACTATGAGTTCCTGGTGATGCCGTTCGGGTTGTCGAACGCACCGGCAACCTTCCAGGCGCTCATGAATGACGTCCTGCGGCCTTTCCTCCGTAGGTTTGTGCTGGTATTTTTTGATGACATTCTAATCTACAGCACCTCTTGGGCTGAGCACTTGCAGCATATCGCCCTGGTCCTCAAGGCGCTCCGCGACCACTAGCTACACTTGAAGCGTTCCAAGTGCTCTTTTGGGACTCCTTCCGTGGCCTATCTCGGCCATGTGATCTCCGCGGATGGGGTCGCCATGGGACGCCGACAAGGTCGCGGTCGGTCAGCGTGGCCGTGCCGCCGTCGGCGGCGTGCCTTGCGCGGCTTCGCCGGGCTTGCGGGCTACTACCGCCAAATACGTCAGGACCGGCATCATCGCGGCGCCCCTCACGCGTCTTCTTCTCGTCGGGATGCGTTCTTGTGGGGCGACGACGCGGCGGGCGCCTTCCGAGCACTCAAGGCGGCCCTTACGCGGGGCGGTTCTCTAGATGCCGAGACTTCACGCGGGAGTTCATCGTGGATAGCGGCAGCGTCGGGCTCGGGTTTGGTGCGTCTTTGCATCGGGGCGGGGGCCTATCGCCTACCCGGTCGGCCGTTTGCCCAGCGTCACCTCAATTTGGCGGCCTATGAGCGCGAACTCATCGGCTTGGTCCCAAGCGGTGCGACAGCTGGCGGCCGTATCTTTGGGGGCGCCACTTCTTGGTCGGACGGACCCGCCGACCCTCAAGTACATGCTTGATCGGAGGCTCGGCGGTACCGCAGCACCAATGGGTGAGTAAGCTTTTCGGCTTTGACTTTGCCGTTAGTGCGGGCCGGACCGCCTCAACCTTTGTGGCGGATGTGCTCTCCGCCCGGGACGCCCGGCGGCGACTTCGGCGCCCTCTACTACGGCGGCGGCGGTGGCCTCTCGGGCCCTCTTTTGCCTTCCTCGGCGAGGTGCGCCGGACCCACGGCTTCCTCCCCGTATTTATCTTTGCTCGAAGCGGCTCCAAGCGGCGGCGCTGGCCGCTCCACGGCGCGGATGGATGCCCATTTCTTCGCTGCGTGGGCGCACATCTACGTGCCGGATGCGGGCGTCTTCGCCACCGAGGCCTGCTTCTTGCCCATGGCGGCGGGCATGAGGGCACTCGAAGACTCTTCACGGTTTTGTGGCCCCGAGTTCCCATCCCCGGCGACCGTTCCTTGGTGGCCGACTTGGTGCTTGCTGCACTACGTGCCGGCGCAACAAGGCAGCGGCTATCTTTGCCGCCCGGTCTTCTTCGGCGGCCGGAGGTGCCGTCCCGGTGTGGGCGGACATCTCCATGGACTTCATCGAGGGGCTGCCCAAGGTCGGCGGCAAGTCCGTCATCCTCACCGTCGTCGACCGGTTCTCCAAATATGCCCACTTCATTCTGGCGGGGCACCCCTACACTGCGGCGTCCGTCGCCCGCGCCTTCTTCGATGGCATCGTGCGCCTACATGGGTTCTCATCTTCCATCGTCAGCGATCGGGACCCGTGTTCACTGGCCACGTGTGGCGTGATCTCTTCAAGATGGCGGGCGTCGACCTCGCATGAGCACGGCCTTCCGCCCGCAAATTGATGGCCAATCGGAAGTGGTGAACAAGATCATCGCCATGTATCTCCGCTGCGTCACCGGCGACCGCCCCCGTGCTTGGGTGGATTGGCTCTCGTGGGTGGAGTACTGCTACAACACCTCGTTTCACTCCGCCCTGCGTGCCACGCCATTCGAGGTGGTCTATGGCGGGGCCGCCGCCGCCCATGCTGCCCTACCTTCCGGGGGTCGGCTCGGACGGGCGGCGGCGCCCTCGCCGTGATCGTGATGAGATCGGCCCGCACGGCGGCGGCTCATCCGAGCGGCGAAATCGGGCCAAGAAGTACTACGACGCTCACCATCGTGAGGTGGAATTCGAGTGGGCGCTTGGGTCCGGCTGCGTCTCGCCTGAGACAGCGCGATCCCTTGATCCCCGGGCAAAGCACAAGCTGGGTCCTTGGTGGGCTGGACCGTTCCGGGTGGCCGCGTGCGTCGGCAACGTGGCGTACCGCTTGGAGCTGCCGGCCGGGGCTCGGCTGCATGATGTCTTCCATGTCGACCTTCTCAAGGAGCACAAGGGTGACCCGCCGGCCGCCGGCCTCTCTACCGCCCACTCATGATGGCGTGATCTGCCGCTTCTCCGGGCGCGCCTTGCGGGCTCGGCGGCGCCGTGGTGTGTGGCGGTGGTCGTTGATTAAATGGCAAGGCATGGCGGACGAGGACGCTACTTGGGAGGTCTTTGGACAGGTTCAAGGAGGCCTACCCGACTTTCGCTTCGAGGACGAGCTGTTTGAGAAGGCGGGGAGAGATGTTATGACCGACCAGCCCTATGTCAGGCGACGTGCCACCCGTGGCTAGGGAGGAGCCGGTCAGGTCATGGGCTTTAGGCCCCAATCGGTCATGCATGCAATTTATTATATTTAGAAGTCTATTTCTATTATTAGCAAGAGTCCTATATATTGTAAACATACCCCTTGGGATTAATCAAGCAGAAACATTATTTGTTTCCGGCTTCCTTGAGGGAGCCGGGATTACCCTAGCCGCCTCCTCTTCCTGTTCTCACGCTAGCAGCAGCGACGGCGCCACCGCGCCGTCTTCCTCTCGCCCTCCGACCTAAACCTCAGATTCCTCTCGCCCTCCGACCTAAACCTCAGACCAGCCACTCCTACAACCTCTGCACCGTCAAGGGAATGGTGAGAAGGAATCCTAACAGTGGAACGGGGTGGGTCTTGTGATTAGGTTGTTATGTAGTCACTAAGAATTAGACAATAGATAAATCTGGTTTGGATCCGTAGACACTTGTACTGTTGTAGTGTATCAATATACCAGACAAGTAAAGGGTCGAGATATCAGACACACCTAGTTCTTGGAGGTCTGGACGACAGGCTTGAGACCCAACACAACATGGTTTGACTGAAGGTCCAAAACCTTTACAGAGAATCCTATATCCAAATCAGGAGAATCAATAACAGCTGGCTGGTTCTTTGTTTCCAAGATAACACAGGCAAGAAAATCAGGAAACCACAGTGTTGAATGCAGAGCAGATAAGTGAGTTGCATAGTGTTGACATGAGGAAGCTAATTTAAGCAAGAACAGGCACAGCAAGAAGCTAAATTATGCAGAGCAACCTATTATGCACAGCTAAATTATCAAAGGTTCAGTTGTCAACTATCCATGCGACAATGCACGAAAGAGGCCCAAGATGGATCATGACAATTAGAAGTAGCATGCACATATTCAGCAAATATCTAATCTAGATGGATCCTGAGCACACACTTTTTTTATGTGAAGGAAGGATTTTATTAATTCAAGATCATTACGTCAAGTGGATTCAATAATCATGAACCTACCTGTCCACTTGTGACCTCTGCATAAAAGCACACAGACACAAAAAATTACTACAAGCACATACTTAGTAACTAATATGATCCTGATGCAGCTATATCACATTGACAAGTCTTTGATCAATCTGTCCAGAGACAAGACCTACCAAAGACAGCAGATAGCAACAGATGATCAACCAGAATAATATACGCACATGCTATAACTGATTAGAAATGCAAATATGGAAGTAAGGTGACGATATGGTAAAAGGGTGTGCAAACAAAATTTCCTTGTATGTCACAAACTATAATCAGACAAAGGGTCCTGTAAATGATTATTCCAACTAAGGTTGCGTTATTTAGTTGATGTGGTTATCATAAGCCAAGAACAAACTAGCTGTAGTATACTAAATTCGAAGGAAAAAGCTAGAGGTGTTTAGTTACCTCTAACCAAGAATACTGCAGGACATCCAAATGCAAGATACCCCTAGATGCTATAGACCACACAGATGCAATCACAATTTCCTGCACGCCACTTAAACAGGACCGGAGGGAGTATGAATTAGACAATAGATAAATCTGGTTTGGAACCGTAATCACTTGTACTATTGTAATTGTATCAATAGATACCAGACAAGTAAAGGGTCAGGATATCAGACGCACCTGGTTCTTGGAGGTCTGGACGACAGGCTTGAGATCCAGCACAACATGGTTCAACTGAAGGTCCAAAATCTTTACAGAGAATCCTATATCGGTCTGGATGACAGGCTTGAGATCCAGCACAACATGGTTCAACTGAAGGTCCAAAATCTTTACAGAGAATCCTATATCCAAATCAGGAGAATCAATAACAACCGACTGGTTCTTCGTTTCTGAGATCACAGGCAAGAAAATCAGTAATCTAGTGTTGAATGCAAAGCAGATAAGTGTGACATTCATAGTGTCGACACGAGAATGCTAATTTAAGCAAGAACAGGCACAGCAAGATGCATAGCAACCTGATGACAATTTGATCGATAGTAACAATGATGCTGCATGTATAATTAGGATGCCTAGTGGAAGCATGTCACGGTAAACATTACAAGAGGTACTCCCATTTATATCAGCTAAGAAAAGGTACACTCTACCAATTGAAATGGTGCAAGCATGAAGAAATCATCACGGGATCAATCGAATTTTCTGCATGTGGATTGATCTGCAGTCTACAACATTAATACATCTGAGTAAAGCAAACTTATGGCGATATATCATACCATTTAGAGATGTAGTGTTCCTGACAAATGAAAAGCAGCGTTACTTTTTTTTTGGTTGTGCATAGACGACTGACTGATTCGGCAATCCACTAGCCCACGACATGAATACATACATCAGCAGTCCATTTTATCATCAATTCATGAACAAATCAAAGGGAATTGCTAATCTAGGTAGATGAATGCTCACTTGGGTGGGTCGAAGGGCGTTGGTCGGAGCCTGATCCGGCACTCGCGCGCCGGGCTCGCAGGTGCTTGCCGTCGTGTCAGCGAGACCAAGAGTGCGGGGTCTGTAGATCCATCTTCTCCCTCCTCGCCACATGGTGCCCCCATCGCCGGTGACGGCTGGGATGCATCGATCTCGCCGACCGAACTACGAAGCACCCGCGTTGGCCCGCGGCGGCGAACCCAGAGTGGCATGCACGCTCCTCCACCACCGCGGATCCTCTTCCTCCACGGCGACCGCCGCCGCCGAGAACTCGGAGGCTCGACATCGCCGGAGATGAGAGAGAAAAGGTAAGAAAAATAAGTTTCAAAAAAAGGAAAGAAAAAGGTGTGGGGGCAGACAAAGAGCGAAAGGATCGGAGAAATGTCAGGCCCGCGCAGGCCGTTACGAACACTCTCTTGGCCTTGCGTGCAGGATTGCATTGAATTAGCAGTTGCACCATGCAATCGAAGCAGGAGAGTACTAACACATGAACATGAACAAAATAGCAGGGAGAATGAAAGAGAAAACACTCTGAAGCAGTAGCCCATTTATTGAATTGAATGTGTATGAAAGAAAATCGACTCGGATAGGAGCACTAAACAAGACTGGCTACAGCTACTTTTGTGTCCAAAAACAAACTGTTGTTTTAGGTACGAAGACACACACTTTAGATTCAGATTCGTACCTAAAACAACAGCCTTTTGGGACTAAATAAAAAAGTTCATCACACACAACAAACACGACGCGGAACACGTGTCTATATTTTGCCGATCTTTGAGGAGCTCTGCTACACACGCTCTGAACCCGTCCGGTCTCCCTGCAAAACCATCCAACAGAACATGTTCTCAAATCAAACCTGCAGAGACCGAACACAGACGTAGAGAACGTGACGACGTACCTGAGCTGCTCTAAGCAGGCAGAGCCTCGTAGATCTTCTTGACGAGGTCAGGCTTAAACTCGCCGTCATGCGCCATGGCGATGACGAGCGGGACGAAGCACGCGCAGAAGTTGACGAAGGCCACGGTACGGTGGCGGAGCCCGGTGGTGCTGAGGTGGACCCCTACAGCCAGGTTGATGATGACGAGCAACGACGCGACGAGGAGGCTGGGCGTGTAGCCTCCTGTCTTGAGCGCGGTGTAGATCGCCACGCCTGTCGCGCCAGCAAACGCAATCGAGCCCTTGCCGAAGTCCATGGTCAAGCCAATTAAGCTGCGGGAACCGGCCGGCCAATGGCAACGACGGCGCGGCGGCGGGAGAGGCGGAATGGGTTGCTATGCTGGCCGAAGAGAGGAGTGGCGGGTTCTTATCAGCTGGTAGGATCAATTTATACACACAAATTGGCGGGGTGAGGCTCTTCCATAGTCAGCGAAAAGCACGGAAATGGACACAGGAAACCACTACGAAATTTACATCTCGTCGGCTAATACGGACCTAACCTGAACGGTAGCGGACGGCGGTGGGTCCCACCTGCAGTGTGACCACCAAACGCGCCCGAAGCACACGGCCCACATCAGCCTCAGGTTACGGCGAACACCACCCTGCTGGACCCACTTCTCAGCGACCGAACCCCCGATGATAAGCCACGGGAGGGAGGAGACGCCATCCGGCATTCCATGCGTGCGGGGGCGGGCACGGCGCGACACGCCAGCGGGCAGCGGCTAGTACGACGCCCAGGGGCCCACTCCTCGGCCCCACCAGAACTCCGACTGTTTCTAGAAACTGCCCTGTTCGTTTGGCTGTGCCCCTGGCGTTCATTGGCCGTGGTATCCAGACTGCAAGTAGTACTACCCACAGACGAAAACACGTGCACTGCCATGCAATGAGATGAGATGATATGACGAGGATCTTCTGAGATCCGCGTCGTGCCGTGCCTCACTACGCGGGAGAGTCTGCCTGAGATCGATGACGACGGCAACAGCTTGCAATAATTTTTTTTTCTCAATCACGCAAAAGGATTGCGCGTTTTTGTATTAAGAAAGTGAGAAGTATTCGATACAACGCGCCTTAGCGACGCCTTAGGGGGGCAACGAGTGGTACATGAATGCTTAGGCCCTCCCTAGTGTAACGAGCTTGCAATAATTCACATTGCTAGTTGGTAAGAATGTGAATTTACAGTACATATAAAGTGGGTCATCAGTAAATGCAGCGAATTCAGGATGAGAGGCGACTTGTAAGTTTGTTGCTGTAATTGGAATTTGTGAGATATGTCATGGCCATTCTTGTTGATGCACAAAACGGATAATTTGTTTTGTTATATGTATACATTGGATTGAAAGTTCGGAGGTGTCACCCGCTGATGAGCTTTGACTATCACCGAATCAATTCTCTTGCGGTAAAGATTTTTTATTTCTCCAAAGCCATCAAATTCTTGGTTCACTCTCATGGGATAATTGACTTGTTTTCTCACAAATGCTTGTCCGGTTCATGGAAACCTATCCTGATCTTGTAAGTACTGTATGTACTAGTACAGACGACGATAGATATCCCGGAGAGAACGATGCAAGCCAAGGGACCACAACACTAGGACGAGAAGAACGGGGCAGCACGTACTAGTACTGTCAGGCGTCAGGTCAGCCTAAAATGGCCAGTCTCCTGCCTCCTGCCTGGGCCGACGGCCGTGCGACCAAATCATGCGTGCGCGGAACCGGACCCGAAGAAGGAGGAATTTGCCGGGCCAGGACACACTCCCGCGCATGGCCGCATGGGTCATGGGCGCCGTCGTGTCGTGACGCCTTGTGGTGCAACGGAAACCGTCGCGTCGCACTCGCTCGCGCTCTCTGGCCCGGTCGGTCTCGGCGTAGGGCGCAAGCGCCGCGGTCCGGTCGCGTACGAAACCATCCGCTGGACGCCTGGACCCTCTACGTACTCTCTGTAACGCGTACTAGTACCGCACGCTCCTGCGAATCTGTCCTTTGGCTGCTGTTCCCTGGATCGTGGTTTTGTCTGTACGAAAATCTGGGCCGGGTGGTTAAACAAACGAGAGTGCTGTCAGCAGGTCGATCCTAAGGTCATCGTTTCTAATTCCGCTCATGTTTTAATTTGCAGAAGTGCAATGGAGGTGCATCGACCTGGACTCATCACACGGAACTTGTATTTTGTTACTACAATAGAATACAATACTAGTAATAATTGAGTCCTAGTAAATTTTGTAATTTTCTTACTACAACACCTTTGGAGTATTAGATCCTGTCACATTTTTATATTACTTTTATATTATTCTGGTTAAAATGTGAAAATCTCGGACCGAGATCCCTGTGCTGTGCGCGGGTTGGGGCCTATGTGTAATGTATCCTTTTATATTATTCCAAACGACGGAATTCCTGTCTGTATTACTTTTTTTTTTTTGAGTTAACTTCGGGGAGGACTAAAGCAGTCCCCACCTGATTTCATTTTCCACTGATACCGGTTGCCCGGGCGTGGAGGGGCCTAAGCCCAAATAAACTTTTTATTATTCCAAATGATCCGGTGACAGTTTTGTCACGCTCTGAGTTTGAGAGGGACCTCTCTGAGATCCCAGCGTGGGCAGAGCCCCGGTGAAGAAGGCTGACCCAACCGGCCGATGGCTAGGCGGGCCAGGCGGCGGCCGCATGCACCGGAGGAGGTGGAGGGCGCGCGCGTGACCTGCTGCGGTGACCACGTGCCTCAGTGCAGCAGGCGAACTGGCAAAGCGGCCACGTCAAGGCAGCTTGGCGTAGGAGCGCCTCAATTTAGTGCGGGTTCGTCGGCACAGTCTCGATTTGAGGCTGATGCAGAAGCGATGGAGGTGGATTCGAGTGCGTTGATGGCTGAGGAGTGAGGGGCACCGTCGCCGTGAGGACGTGGATCTCGTCGGGCTGCGCCTCCAACATTATCGGTTTCTACAGGTTTGCGTAGCCTATGGTGTCGACGCCCCCTTTTGCTCTATGCGTTTATAGAAGATTTCATGATCTATTGTTGGACACGGCTATTTTTAGGCTTATAGGCATCTGAAAGTATTTTTGTCCATGCATAGGCTCACTTTGCAAATATAAAGTGTTAACAAGTAGATCAAGCAGTAGCACTCTATAGGAACAAGAGGAGAGATAGAAGCTGGGGATTGGAATGCATTTCTGAATGCAGTATAGAAGCGTATTTTAGTTCATTGTGTGGGCGAATCGCTCTTTGTTCATAATGTGATTTGCCTACTCAGTTTTCAATATTTTTAATGTGATATTCTTATCTGCTATGTTGAATGTTTTCCTGGTGGTGCGTGGTGTATGAGAAAAAGTGAGAAATAGAATTAGTGTTTGCTCATTGGTTTCATTGTTACAATTTAGCCTCACACTGTTGAATCTGAAAGATCTTTCCACTAGTTTTGTGCTAGGAATTTTTTTTTACTATATTTAGTGAATAGGATTCAACAACTGTGATATATCTTTTTTTCACCCCTCTAAGAGGGAAAAAAATTAGGTACGGATGGTCCGTACCCAGCGCTGTGCGGACGTCCATTCAAATTGCGACACGTGGATGTTAATTGACCGGCTGACTTTGCCTACCAGCGGTGGCTCGCATCCACCCGAGTAATTGGCTCCGCTCCTCTTAGCTCCAACACGCGAGCCCGCCCTCATCTTGCGCCGTTTTGAGTCCTGACTATTTGCTATTCATCCACCATGCATGGCCGCTGCTCCAAGCGCTCACCACAGGATACCTGTAGTTCCATTCACTGCCACTGCCGTCGCTGCCACTGCTATGGCCGCCACCGACGCAAAGATACCCGCCACAGCAGCAAGCAGGCTGCAGCCCCATCGGCGGCGATCCCCTTGGCCCATGCTCATCTCAATCCAGGTTTAGCTAGAAGAGGGCGGTACCAAAGTATCTTGCTGTAATAAATTCATTAGGTTCAGATGTGAACGAGCTCAGCTGCTTGATTTCTTCTCTGCCACTACTCCAGCTTGAGCTTGGAATACTTTTGAGCATCACATGAGGCAAGTAGTGAAGCTATAGTATGCTATAGCTTCAGATGAGTTTGATTCGCAGTTGCATTCAGAGCTCTGAATCTGAAGTCACTCATCTGCGTATCTGACAGAGGAAGGAGCTGGACAATGGTGTCAGCGAAGCCATCAGAAGCGTCGGCCACCGGCGGTGACGGAAGGGACGGTGGTGACTGCGCGGTGTTGGCGGATGACTCGGGACTCGGAGCTGCGGTGACGGCGGCGGCAGATGAGGCCCGGCTTGCGTGAGCCCTTGGAGCCGAGAGAGCGCACATGCTCAATCGCGACGTGCCGAGGACACTGGGAGATGGAGCGAGCCGGTTAGAACTCATCCACGTGTCATTCTCTAGTTGGACGTCCGCACAGCGCTGGGTACGGACCATCCGTACCCAATTTTTTTCCTCTAAGAGCCTAATCATGGTGTTATATTTTGTTCTAATTTCATTTTTAGCCATTATATTTTTTTTAAGTCAAATGTTCTAGTTCGTTTTCAAAAGTTACAGAATGCCTTTTGTTTCTCGGAAAGTAGGCTAATTTGAAATTTCTAAACTGTAAAAGACTAAAACGGTCAAATTGGAACCTAACTTATATACCATGTTTAGGCTCTGGTTTTTTAAATTTAGCTTTTGCATTGAACCTGTAGTTTCTTTTTGTACATTCTCAAGTGAGAATCTGCTCTGCTAATTGCTTATTATTGGTGTCAGCTCTGGTGCGAGTCAGTCAGCACTAAGATCCAGCGGCTGCTGCAGTGAGTGCATCGCCGTCGTCAGCCACCGGCGGCCTTCAACACACTGCAGCTCATACAGGTATGCGACTCCACCGCTCCCCGCCCCTCCAGGCCCCTGCTTTATGTCTATTGTTTTGTCCACAAAGCAACTCTATCAGATGCAGAGCAAAGGGGGAGAAAGAGATGAATCATGTTTACTTTGTTTCATGGCTTTCAGTCAAGAGGCACCATGGGGCCCGGGGCCAATGCAAGCACAGATTCATTTCTTTTTTGCTCTTCTTTGGGATCAAAACATTGCGAACATGCAGTACACCAACTAAAAGGCATAGAAATATTCATTGGTTGAATCAATAAAAATCACGTATGTACTGTGTAGTTCTAGTTAATTAGGCATAAAAGGCATAGAACTAAAATAGCAGTTTGTGCAGCTCAAACTGTTTTTCCCTAGGTTGTTTAGTAGGATAAGAAGATATCACATCACCAACTGCTATGTTTAAGGCTTTGGCGGATGCAAATTGAAGGTAGCAGGCACGAGTCGTGCGTGCCTGTTCTGCTTTCTTCTTCGATTGATGTGGTTCAGGGAGCAAGAAAAGTGAACCAAATTAACGCATTTTGTGACCATGTCAAGTTGTTTCTGCAACTTGAACTTGTTTGAAAGTAAATGACCATGCATTCGACCGAGATGTCTGTAGGGCTGCAGAACTAGGATTTTTAGATGAACCTGACAACTTATTACGGCTGGAATAATGACAACATTTTTCTACTAGATGAATGGCAATGCCATCGATCTATAGATATTATTTGCACGACAATAGCTAAGTTGGCTGTAGAACTAGGATTTTTAGATGAACCTGACAACTTATTACGACTGGAATAATGACAACATTTTATACTAGATGAATGGCAATGCCATCTATCTATACATATTATTTGCACGACAATAGCTAAGTTGGCTGCAGAACTGGGATTTTTAGATGAACCCAACAACTTAGCCATTGTCGACTGGAATAATGACAACATTTTTCAGTGTGTCTTGAGTAATTTGTTTTTTTTATCTCAGTGTTTTGCAATGGTTTGCCTAAAGTTTAGCACAATGGTGGTGTGTTGAGTCCGTGCTTCTCCAACTGATCACAATATAGGGACATCCATTTTATTTTCATATGTTCGTCTAGGGTAGGAAGTCCCGATAGGAGTTTAGGATCTGAAGTTATGAATGCAAAATCGATGACTAGTTCGTAGTGGCGGTGTTTTGATTTGTTTGCCTTTTTCAGCCGTCGGGATGTTTTTATTAAAAATGTGAACCAATAATGTGCGTATTGCACTTTTCGACTTCTTTGTTCTTTGCCTTTGCAAGTCTGCTTAGGCTATTGAGTTCGATTCCAATATGAAAATATTTGATGATACTTTCACGGGTCTTCTTTTTAGAGTTTCATTTTGTGATTAATGAATAAATTCTCTTTAAATCTAACAAAGCCAGCCTACACTTTTTGCTTGCAAGATGCCAAGATGTGATGGAACTATAAGCAAAAATCAATGTGTTCAGGAGCTATAAGCATTTTTTACACTCACAAGAGCATTGTATTGGAGAACAAATCTATGTACGCTCGGATCCTTGGATGAGATACTTTCTTCCATTTAGAGGTATAACTCAATCGATACAGTTTCAAAAAATATTTTTATTACATTCAGTTATGATACTTTGACATGTCAAATTTAATCGTATTGGTGTCTTACAAATAGCGCACACAAAAAGAAAAGGGTTCGTTTCATGTTACCGTGGTACAGTTTGGGTGTTTTCCATGATGAGATTTTAACTAATGATAACATCATATTCTTGTATGAGGTTGATTATTTTGCTTCACTTGTTATTTGTTTCAAGACCCTATAAACTAAATTCAATTCAAGATTGATGAATTGCGATAGTGATGTTAGATGTTGTAATCCTTGCGGGGGTTCATTTACAACTGTTTTAGATGCAACAACTTTTCATATAAAAGGGCATGTTTTTCGTGTTAGTGAAATGTGATAAATTACAATCTTAAATTGCATAGGTTATCTCTGTCTTATGAATATAAATTATTGAATTTCAACTACAACTTTTGCTTATCATTCATTCTAAAATACAAGCTATCATTGTTTTTTTTTTTCTAGAACTTTAGCACCAAGACATCAAGTTTTTCAAGTATAGAACTTTTTCAAGAATCTCACCGGGGCGACCAAAAAGTTGTTTGTCAGGTCATTAAGAACATTTAAATCATATTTTGATTTGATAAGTTAATGCTATGTTATCTTAGCGGTTAGGAAATAGCTCACTAGCTCTTGTCACGTAACTACTTACGTTTATTAATGTGCTACATACTATATGTTGCATGCAAAGAGGACAACTTATGTGACTTTGTGGGCTCAGATCGTACTTCGATTACCTAATTATTGTTATGCCAATATATTCTAATTCAGTTAATCTAATATTCCTACTTAGATTGCCTAGTGGTCTTTGTTGTGAGTTAGGGTAGATACAAATTACGAGTGGAAAGTTCTAAACCTAACAATATAAAGTTTGTAATAGTAGAGTTAAAAGTTTTATAATTTCCAAGTGTAAAGTTTTGAATGTAGCAATATAAAGTTTTTAAATGTGACAAAGTACAAAGCCCGATAAATACAAAGTTCTATAAATTCTAAAAGTTTTGAACTGACTACTACAAAGTTTATAATGTGATATATCAAAATGTTGAACCTAGCAAAGCACAAATTTTGAAATATCATGGTTCAAAGTTTTATTAATATCGATTCTAAAGTTTTGAACCTAACTTTTTTACAAAGTTTATCATATAATAGGTCAAAGTTTTTTCAAGGTACCAAGTATAAAGTTTTTAATGCGGTAGTACAAAGTTTTCTAGCCGAGTAAAACCTTTTTAAAAAAAATTTGGTGTAAAGTTTTAAAGCTAGCAGTACAAAGTTTAAAATGTGACAATTCAAATTTTTTTAACTAGTGGTAAAAAGTTTTATAACTTGTCATAGTCCATATGTGTATGAATTTTGAAAGTTTTGACCCTACCACTACAAAGTTTATAATGTCATAAATTAAAGTATTGAATCTAGCAGCAAAAAGTTTGAAATATCATAGTTTAAAGTTTTATTAATCTCTTATTCTAACAAACTATATCTTTGCTAGTTTAAAAACTTTAGACTATATTATTTATAAACTTTTTTTGCTGCTAGGTTCAAAACTTTTAGACTATAACATTAGAAACTTTGTACTAATAGGTTGAAAACTTTACACTCGATTTTACAAAACTTTGAACCATGACATAGCAAACTTTGTAAAGTTATTTTGGACTAGTGATATAATGTCATAGCTGAAAGGTTTTTTTTGCTACAAAAATGTTTTATAAAATACCTAGAATAAAGTTATTTTGGACTAGTGATATAAATATTTTATTGCCATTACTTAAAGTTTTAAACCTACCAATATAAAGTTTTCAACCTACCGATATAAAGTTTCTAATCCTTGGAGAGAGAGAGAGAGAGAGAGGGGGGAGAGAGAGAGAGAGAGAGGGAGAGACAGGGGGAGGTATGGGGGAGAGAGAGACAGGGGAGAGGGAGAGGGAGATATATTGATCCGAAAAATTTTCTCAAAAGCATATCCAACATGGATCTAGTTTTATAGATCTCGTCATAATAAACGCGGTGGTGCAAACGGTTTCCACTTTTCTATGAATATACACTTGTATTGCATGTAATAAGTCGATGTGGTATTATTGTAGCATTGTTATATCTTTTGTCATTAGCACAAAAGATAGCTTTTATTCAAGATATCTTTGTTAATTGGCCCATTTTCAAAGATAGCTTCATTCCTCGTGGTTTGATCCTACCTAACCATGCGTCTCGTGCCCGTGTCTCATCGGACCCGCTACATGATGAAGTACCGACACTGCGAGGCTAAGCTCGTGCTCAAGGTCACCGACGATCGCGAGGCACTACCTTGTCCAAGTTGTATTTACTCGCATTAGATTTTGCCCGTATGTTCTTGAACATGGATGATGAATAGATGGTGTGGCTTAGGAGCCGATCGATGGTACACGTTATTTATTATTTATAACTTAGAATAGAAATTGGGGTGATCGAGGGGGACACCTTAGTATTGTTGTGTCTTACGTGAGAGCTCGTTAGATTTGTTACTTTTTAAATGTGATGGTCGGATATATAGCAAATAATGCACCGAAATTCAGAATTCGAAAATGTATTGGGCAATTAGTGACACATGGTTAATCATATGAAAGAGAAAATAGGCTCTATCGGAATCTTTACTATGCCAAATCTTAGAATTATTCATCATTAGTAATAGTAATAGTTTTAAACATGATGACTTTGCAATAAGACCATCACTATATATCTAGGCAAGCTAGTGTGGTTCTCTTATATTTCTACACATGATAATTTTCGGCTAAGTTTCCTTTATTATTGAAAATTTGCATTATATTTTCTTTTCTCAGTATAACCGTGTAATGGAAATCAGTAGGACAAATTTTGTAGTCATCATATGGATTTGTTTGTGCGTTTTGAAGATATTGTCCCTCAATGTATTCCATTGAGGGTTTTGATTGATAGACGATTAGCTCCATCCTCGCTTCAAATGGATATGGTGATGCGACTAAAAAATGTTTTCATGTAAGTGAAGATGCTTCGAACAAATTAATTTTGAAAATGAAAACTGTACCGTCACCAAATATTACCAAGTTATCAACAAATGCTTTTGATACACTAATACAGACCAATGTATGTCGAGAAAATAGTTTGATCAGAACTTCTAAGAATTATTATATGATTCCACTTGTTTTACTTAGCAAACCCTCGAGCTACCTAGCCAATTACATTACAATTTCTCCTATCATAGTCTAGTGAATGCAGCTTAATGTACCCTAAGATAATCTTCTCGCGGTTACAATCTAATAGAAAGTAATATTTGCGTCCGAGTGAAACTCACAAAGATGAACGATCTGTTATCTTGAGAATTTGTTTCATTTGTGGGCAATTGACCCCGCATATGAAATCTTTGTCGTAAAATTTTGCCCATGGTGGATGTTAAATGACATAGAAAACTCAGGTTGTTTTGAATTTCATTCTCGATGTGTTTCTACTCATTCAGTAGAGAACAAATCAACCAAACATTGCCACAAAAGCGAGACAAATGGATTTGTGTCATATGTTTGAAGCATGTGCTTTGATTAAATTAAATCGTAAGTTGTATCGGATCTGTGATGATTGCACTTTCTCATATACAAAGTTATATTCCTTTCTCCCGCAAAAAAGATAAATAGAAATGCAAATGTTTAATACATCATACGCCCTTGCTTTTAAAGCATCTATCTAGCTGAATATGCAATGTAGTCAAAAGAATGATAGCTTATTGATCTACAATTTGCGAATAAGTGTACCCTATCCATTCCAAAGTGGGGAGCACCAACCTTTTGATGATGGTAAAGCTTCTACTATGATGGCGTTTCTTTTGTGGCTCTTGTGGATGTATGTTATTTGGATAAGCCCATGACATTTTAGCAGCTTTGTTATCCTACATGAGGCGCATATCATCTTCTAGCTAATACTTCTTATCGCATGCTGCAAATTCCACTCGTGCATTTATTGTCGTTTCACGGTATGCCAAAGCAACACCATGCCCTCCTTCCATCATGAGTCGTGGTATCGTGTGGCGGGTATGTCCAAATTACTTTGTTTTGTAATTGGTGTATCCAAAATTTTGAATGAATTGTGATCTTAACGAACTAATTTGTCTATGTGCCATTCAGGGAGTTGGCATTTTCTCGGGTGGCTTATTTTGGAACAGCTAGTGGAACTTCGTATCTATTTAAGTAGATTCTAGATGTCTATTGCAACTACTTTTTGTTAGTGTGATCATGTTTGATAGCTTGTCCCATTTTTTATGTCTGAATCCAGAGGTGAGATTAAATGTGCTCTGAGTTCTACTAGGCATTGGTTTTATGGGTTATTTTTTCTTTTCAAAAATAAAAAGCTGCCCCCTACTAGGCAATGTGTTTTTGGGCATTTATCTTTTTGAAAAAAAAGATCATGCCCCCTATTAGGCAATGGGTTTTGGGTCAAAGATAATGCCCCCTACTAGGCATTGGTTTTCTGGCCTTTTTTTTCTTTTCAAAAATAAAAAACTGCCTCCTACTAGTCAATGTGTTTTTGGGCATTTATCTTTTTGAAAAAAAGATCATGCCCCCTATTTGGCAATGGGTTTTGGGCCTTGTTGTATTTAGGAAAAAAAAGTTTGTGCCCCCTATTAGGCAATGGGTTTTGGGTCAAAGATAATGCCCCCTACTAGGCATTGTTTTTTTGGTTTTTTTTTCTTTTCAAAAATAAAAAACTTCCCCCTACTAGTCATTGTGTTTTTGGGCATTTATCTTTTTGAAAAAAAGATCATGCCCCCCTATTAGGCAATGGGTTTTGGGCCTTGTTGTATTTAGGTTAAAAAGTTTGCCCCCCCCATTAGGCAATGGGTTTTGGGTCAAAGTTAATGCCCCCTACTAGGCATTGGTTTTCTGTTTTTTTTTCTCTTTTTCAAAAATAAAAAACTCCCCCTACTAGTCAATGTGTTTTTGGGCATTTGTCTTTATAGGCCTAGTCTAGAATTTCTATGTCTTTATAGATAGAATTTCTCTTTCTATCTTTCAAAAATAAAAAAACTTCCCCCTACTAGTCCTTTTATTCTGATCTTCACTTGGTACATAATGTAGAATGCAGTACTTTTAATTCATTCACCATAGGAGCACTCTCTCACTTTTTACTTTAATTCCTGCTTAGGTGGAGGGCATTCTCACTCGCATGATCATGAGGGTCATGCTCATGAGCATGCACATGCACACTCACTAGAAGATCTTTCTGTGGGGTTTTCTATACTATGTGAGTATATCTTACACATGTATGTGTTGTCCTTTATGAACTTTTTGTTTTGCCACATTTAGATGCCTCTTTCTTGATTCAGTTGCTGCAGAGTCTTTCCTTTAACCCAAAGTATGTAGGATGTCACCACCCTCTAGCTGACATGTTAAATCTGCACAAGCATTAATCACTATTGTTCTTAGTGACATGAATATATTCCCAAAATTTTATTACTCAGGAGTCCTTGACCTGATTTCTTTCCCCATGTGTCTAACTTCCTTGACATGTTCCCTTTCTGCATATGTCTAATTTCAACTACTATTCCATGCAGTTGGCATTGTACTGTTTTTCATTGTTGAGAATATTGTGAGGTATGTTGAAGACAATTCTCAAAATGGAGCTCATAGCATGGGTCACGGGCACCATCATCATAATCATAAACGGCGTGATTCTAGTGATAAAGCCAAATTGAATGACCAAAAGAGTGATACAGATGGTAAAGACATTGATCATACTAGTGATAAAAATGTTTTATAAAATACCTAGAGTAAAGTTATTTTGGACTAGTGATATAAATATTTTAGTGCTATTACTTAAAGTTTTAAACCTACCAATATAAATTTTTCAACCTACCGATATAAAGTTTCTAATCCTTGGAGAGGGAGAGAGATAGAGAGGGGGGAGAGAGAGGGTGAGAGAGGGAGGTAGGGGGGGGAGAGAGAGAGAGGGAGATATATTGATCCGAAAATTTTCTCAAAGCATATCCAACATGGATATAGTTTCATAGATCTCGTCATAATAAACGCGATGGTGCAAACGGTTTCCACTTTTCTATTAATATACACTTGTATTGCATGTAATAAGTCGATGTGGTATTATTTGTAGCATTGTTATAGCTTGACTTTGAATCCTTTGTACTACAAAGGCTCTAATGCAGGAAACAGCAGAACCTTTTGCATGTAGGACAGGGCCTGTAAATGCAGTTTACCTTGGTCCATGAGTGGACTAGCTACTCCATTATAGCTGGATTCATTTGCCCATTGTTTGAACATACTTTCAGGTTGTGGACAAGAGAAGAGAAAGAGATAGCTATTGTCAGTCATAGTGGTTTCTTGTTTCACACCTTAAGCATGTACAGCAAGGAGTGCCATCGAACGATAAGAGACGAAGTTAGCAAGCAATAAGTGTTTTGATATTGACTTTTTTTTTCCTTGGTAGCTGTTAACTAAATCGACATCCAAACTAGCGGCAATGTCCAAAGCCATAGAGATGTACTACACATCATAGTAGTATAATAGGCATTGTGGGGGTGCTTATCATATTACTTACTCACACACCCAGATAACGAAAAGTTTGATTCTCTAATCCATATCAAAGATATATTATCAATACATGTGAGTTTTTTTTTCCAAATGAGTTCATGCTACAATCTTTGTTTTTTGTAAGTATCCATGCTCTTTTTTTTTCATGCTCTTCTTTTTCCCCAGGATATCAACCGCAATTCTTATAACTAAACAAACAAGTTCGACATGAAAAGGTATGAAGTCTACATACAGTCCTCCTTGGTCTTTTTGATATAGGCGGGTCTAACACTTGCGACCACCAAAATAGTTGCTTCTTTGCTAATCAATATCATCTATCATAAGTCTTTTCGTTGGTGATGTACAGTTCATCATTTTTTAAAACTTGAAGAGAAAAATATTCAACCTTGGGATGTTATATAGATATGCATATAGTGTTGTTAGAGAGACTTCTAATAATTTGTACTCCAAAAACCACATCCTTTTATTAGCAGATCAGCAGTACAGGTAGCATGATCTTTTACGAGTACAAAGTTTCTAATTTGGTAGTTCAAAGTTTTACAAGTATAGTATAAAGTTTATGATTTGATAGGTATAAGTTTTATATATTTTTTAGGTGTAAATTTATAAACCCGAAGTACAAAGTTTCTAATTAGCTTACCTTTGTCCTTTTTCAGAGATTTTTAGCTACAAATCAAGAGAAGCCACATGTGGATTTGTATTTGTTAATTATTTTGCAAACACATATATTTGTGCGGACAAATATGTCCTTATTTCCATGTACAAAGTACTCCCTAACTTGAAGTCTTCAAGACAACAGAAGCAACATTTATCTTTTCATTTTTATTTTTTCACTTTTCATCTATATGTGGATTTTTACTTTCACTTTCATTTAAATGTGAAACCATCCCCCCCCCCGTATACTTCACCCACAAATCCGATGTCCCAAAAGAGAAAAATTTTAGCTTGTACACAATAAATTTTTTTGGCCCAATGAAGCTAGACAAGGGAGAAACCAGAAAATAATATGGGTCGGCCAAAAAAAAAACTTGGCCCAATGAAGCTAGACAGGGAGAAACCAAAAATCGATATGGGCTGGAAAAAAACTTGGCCCAAATAAGCCCGGACGGGGAACGGGCCGCGCTACCGACGGGGAAATGGGCCGTGCGCTGTTACCCAAACTAGTGCGCGTGCACTGGTAACCCAAGTTGCGCGCGTGCGCCGCTCCGGCTCCTGGTGCGCGTGCGCCGCCCAGTGACGCCCGATGACGGACGAGGAGACGACCGGATGCCTGCTTCCACTCTTTGACACGGGGCCACGCGACATGGGCCGGCCTCGGCCTGGGATGTGATTCTGGGATGATAAGGGGGTAGGCTGTTTTTTGGGCCATTTTTCTATTTTTCTTTGCTATTAAATATACATTATATTATACTTATACATATTAGTAATAATTATTATACAATATTATATGTATATTGGTGTATCCTTATTTTTGGGAAAATACCGTATCAATGTATCGCTGTATGGGTATCGGTATTGACATGTGCACTTCAATTCCTACGGTTCGTGCAGGTGCTGCCAAAGGACCATTTTTTTTTTTGTTTATTGTTCGTATAGGATACTAGACTCGTGACGGGCTTCCATTCCCATGGTTTTTCTATCCTTTCCCTTTCTCCACCCTATCTTCCAAAGGGGCCCTTAAAGACATCAGATCATATACCAAAAAGTTCCTAAAAAACTGATGAAAAAAAGTTCCTCAAAAAAATTATTATCTTGCTTTTATTCCATTACCGGAAGTTCTACAACCTATATGTCAATGAATATAATCTTAGTTTCATACATTGTTTTAAATAATCTATACCCTATATGTCAATGAATATAATCTTAGTTTCATGCATTTTGGATCCTAGTGCTCAGTCTTGGTAGTAATGTATATGTGGTTACATTTTTGTTAAGCGATGCGAACATTTTTATCATATAATACATCTTTTAATTCTAAGTGATTAAAATTTTAGTCTATTTAAATTTTTTCTCAATACCCTTTGTGCAACGCGGAGAGTCCTCCTAGTTCTTTAGTGGAAAAAGTCTAGTTTCGGTCCCCCAACTTTTATGAAAGTCCGATTTTGGTCCCTCAACTCCAAAACCCGGACAAAATAGGTCCCTCAACTTTTCAAACCATGCAGATTTCGTCCCTCGGCGGGTTTTGGCCGGTGGTTTCGCTTACAGTAACTCCGGTTTTGCTACAGTAACCGTAGTTTTCGTTTTTCTCTTTTCTTATTTATTTAAATTTGAATCTTTCAAAAATCATAGTAAATCACAAAAAATTCATAAAATAGAAAATTAAATTTTGTTGGACTCCACATGAGTAGAGCTACGCAATGAATATATAATATGATATACTTTAGTATAAAGTTTTTGCTAGAAGGTTTTGCCTTTTTTTTATTTATTTATTTCAGCTCAATCTTTAAAAATTTTTAGTAAACTATAAAAAATCATAAAATTGAAAAACCAATTTTGCTAGACTCCACATGAGCATATTTACACAATAAAGATATATAGGTGTACTATTTAATTTATTGGTCGGGATCCATCGATCGGGTTCGCGGCGTGTGCGTGCGTGCCAGGTCAAAGACAAACAAACCTAGCTAACCTAACCCAGCTAAAGAGCCACAAGTAACTACGTATTGTGTTATTGCGCGCCTCATGTGGAGTCCAACAAAATTGAATTTTTTATTTTATAATTTTTCCTGTAATTTACTAAGATTTTTTAAAGATTGAGTGAAATAAAAAAAAAAAAGAAAAAAGGCAAAACCTTCTAGCAAAAACTTTGTACTAAAGTATACCATATTATATATTCATTGCATAGCTATACTCATGTGGAGTCCAACAAAATTGAATTTTCTATTTTATGAATTTTCTGTGATTTACTATGATTTTTGAAAGATTCAGCCGAAATAAATAAGAAAAGAGAAAAAAACAAAACCAAAGTCACTGTAGCAAACCGGAGTTACTGTAGCGAACCACCATCCAAACCCGCCGAGGGACGAAATCTGCACGGTTTGAAAAGTTGAGGGACCCGTTTTGTCCGGTTTTGGAGTTGAGGGGACCAAAATCGACTTTTCGCAAAAGTTGAGGGACCAAAAGTAGACTTTTTCCTTCTTTAGTTGATAGGACACTGGGCAGCAACCTTGATGGGCCCCCACTTTTGCGGGCCAAAATATTTGCTGGGCTCTTTCGTGGCCACGCATGGCGTCATGAGCCGAAGCGACGGCCCAACATTGCTTCTTCATTGTGAAGCAATCAGAATTCAGAACACACAGCACGAGAGGCCTGAATGATGTAGTCCTTACGTACTATTGTTAGACCGTTTTCATCTGCGGTCAGAACCGTAGTCGAAACATTAAACTATTTTCGTCGCCTCCCTCTTTGTATCCACATATAATATATAATCAACAAATATGCTGGCGTAGTCATCACCTTTAATAGCCAGAGATCTCGATCGGTCTTCAGCACCAAGTGTTACAAACATGGACTGAGATGCCTTGTTCTTCATTCAGGAGACAATTCCTGAATTGCTTTGCACAGTCAATCATGTATATGCACTTCAGTGAGCTTAGGCAGACCTGGGCAAACAAGTCATGCAGCTTCTGAAGATTAGAAATGAACTTGTGATTTGTGAATACTCAGTACAGTTGGTGAATCCAATCCAATCCTTCCTCAGATCTCATCTTCTCCTGTACTTTCTCCTTGCTCTAATTGATCTCCCGGCCCGTCTGGCCGTCTGCCCAAGCCTAGCCGGCATGAGCGGCGCTTGCTTTGGTGTGAAGAAACGTAACGGATATGTTTTTTTTTTTTTTTCCGGAAGCGTACCATTGGCACGTATTATATTAAGAGAAATTAGAGTTTTTACACGTCGCACACCTTAGCCAAAAGAATTGGCCGGAGCGCACGAAAGCACACAGACAAGGATCACCGGCTTTAACGGTGGCGCTATACGGATGTACTAAAAAATAAAACTAGTGCGCGACGAAGGTGTCATACCTCAAGCCAAACACTTCTTAAGTGGTGCAGACTAATTGAGCTTTAGTGTGGACAGACGTAACTTACGTGTTTCTCTGCATGACGTAACTTCCATGTTGATTTTTGGAAGGAAAGGCGGAGCCCTTTTAAATAAAATCTAAAAAAGAACCTACGAAAGGGATCTCCATCTCCCGAGCCCAAAAGGCACAACTGAAAGCGATGAACTAAACCAAACCAGCCTTAGCAATCATGACCCCTGTTCCAATCAGGCTTCTTTTGAAAAGGAATCTTGGCACCATCGGCTGTGCCATTACGAATACATTAAGCTAATGTTCTTACATTCATCTTTCAGCTTAGGCACACTATACATATTTTTGATGAAACTGGAGGGGAAGGGCCCCTACAGGGAATTTATTTATAAAAAAAAAAGTCTTACAAGGTTTCAAAGAACAAAGGGGATGCTCAGGAAACAAAAAAACGAGAAGAAGAAAAAAAAACATAAACACATTACAACAATTTTTGGATCCATAAATCAAAGATAACATTATTCCTGGCATTTGCCGTCGAAGCCACCATCTTCAGTTCTCTCAGAAAATTTTGCTTTGCCACCGCTGGATCAGGCGCCACCCCTTCGAAGATTAAAGTCGTTTCTGACTGTCCAAATGGCCCAACACATCAAGATGATTACTATCATAAAGAAAGCCGGATTAGTTTGCCTTCTTATTTGATCACATCACAATAGCTACTAAAACGTCATTCTGACTGTGGATAACTGTCCCAATGGAACTCGGACACGCTTTGTCGACGAAGTTTCATCGGGAAAGCGACAGGATCTGCGCGAGCTATTCCCCATGATGCGGTCTCAGGCGGGGGCGGCACCTCAGGAAGGTTAATTCTTCTTCGTTGTTCTAGTCGTTTCTACTCTAGTCGTGCGGCAGTTTACTTTTTAAGTACATCCATACCACTCCGCCCGTTTAAGCCGGCGACTATTGTAAGTGTGCTTTCGTGCGCTGCGGTCAAAGGTTTTGGCTAAAGTGTGCGACATGTAAAACTTTGTTTCCTCTTAATGCAATACGTGTTAATGGCACGGTTTCGAAAAAAAAGCAGCAAAGTAGCAACCATAAAAAAGATGCTCCATAGTTTTCTTTAGTAGAATTCAAGCATAAGACACAGTCATAGCTTTGCAGGTGCATCCTTTTTCATTTTAGAATGTTTCTAGTGCTGAATCTGAAGAAAACCTTATGCTTTGGTTGGCAAAAGGTCTTCCAGAGCCATTTGAAAGCCCGAGGGGGATGCCTGTGCCCCATAAAAAATTTATAGGCCTTTGAGGAAGAAGATGATCGATGCCCCAATTGTGGACCAAATGTCATTTTGGTAATTGATTTGAAGTTCCTCCTTGAGATTTTCTACCAACTGTAACTGTTGAAAAGCCACCGACTTTTATTAGATTTGATGGTAGGGCTCATGTGCTTACCACATTCTTCCTTGATTCTTATAGGAGACACCGTGGTGCAATTGAAATTTTTGGCGAGGTTTATGATGAACATGAGGGATACTTTGTTCGTGAGGCCATTTCCATTGCCATCGATTGCTTACAATCTGATATCCAAATGAGGCCAGAAATGGTTCATGTACTTTTCCGTCTCCGGATCATTGTTGCTAGAAGCAAACTTGCATTTGCTGGTACTCGCCAAAAATTTTGGTCAGATTTGAAGTTCCTCATTGATTCATCTCGTCATTTCCAGCCTAGTAATGAAATTAGTTTTCTAAGAGCATCTCCAATGGAGCCCTTATTTGAGCTCCTACCCTAAATTCTAGGGGCCCGAGCAAAAAATTAAACTCGGTGGGCTCCCAGTTTTCCCATTTTCCATGCCCTCAAAATATAGTTTCAGGCCCCCACATCTAGCAGCCCCTATCTCCTCCCATCTATGGGCCCCACATCAGTTTTTCCCCTCCCCATCGTCCGATCCCGCCCCCGTTGCCCATGCGCCGCGCCGCCTTGCCTCCCGGCCGCCACGGCGTTTCGCCCATGGGCGCGAGCTCCATGGACGCTGCAACCCCGGTGGTTGTCGTGTAGCAGCAAGTCAGCGACAGCAACCCACCACGGATGGCGGCGGCGACCGTTCACGCGGCGGCGGCGGCGGCGGCGAACTCGAGCGCGGGGTTCGAGACCCTGGCCGTGGCGGGGCCGGACCCATCCGCGGGGGTGTACGAGGTCCGCCTGAACCGCCCGGCGCAGGTAGGTAACGCGACATCCATCCCGGCCATGACGTCCTCACCGACATCCATCCTGGCCATGACGTCCTCACCGCCGCGCTCCCACCACTTGCTCGCCGCCAACTTCTTGATCTCACTAGTGCTCGTCCAAAGGTAGCTGGGTGCTTGAACCACTTGACGGATCCCCTCACCTACGCCAGACGTCGGGCAAGAATCAAGCACCAATCGACAACCTTGCTTGTGCTCCAACTAATTATTGGCCGACGTGGTGCTGCCCACGCAAAAAGCTCGATGCCTCGATCTTGGGGTCGGTCAAGATTCTAGAGGAAGCAGCCGGTGGCATAAGGAGGCGGTAGGTGGGCTCTAGCCTCCGACGGCAGGAGCCGCGGCAACAGCGCGTACAGCCGGCCGGGCGACGTCCCTCAGGCCGCCATCGGAGAGCTCGTCGAAGTCATCGGAGCTCTCGGCGACGGTGAGCTCGACGGCCTCACCAGCGGGTAGAACGCGGCCGAGCAGCGGGTAGAACACGTGCAGCGTGGTGGAGAGGGAGGAGACCAGGGACGGCAGGAGGTGCGCGGCGAAGTGCTCGCGGGCGACGAGGACGCTGAACGGGGGAGCGATATAATGCGAATCCTGTTTTGGGGGCTTTAACTTGGGAGGTCCCATTGGAGTTAGACGTAAATTTGAGTCCTTAAAATTTATAAGTGAGCTTTTAAATTAGAAAAAGAGACTCAATTTTGAGAGGGCTGGCTGGAGATGCTCTAATTAGTGTTAAAAATCCCTTTCGACATCCGGTATGTGACACCACAAAATTGATCATGATCTGTCGTCTGACGTGTGTTGATTGACTAGTCGTCTGCAGCTGTTGCTGAGCGAGGCGAGAAGAATTTCCGGAGGCGATGCCAGCCAATGCAAGTCTCTGTAGGCATGAGGACAACAGTGTGCCCCACCGACCGACCGACCGACCCACCCACCCCACCCACCTGTGGACACCCCACCTCAAGGCACCATCTCGAGGCATCTCAGAATAAGAGAACCCCAGGACTCAGCGCGGCCTGAGGCTATCCACATCGCCTGCGAGCGCCCCGGCCGCTGGATGCCCCAGATCGACGGCGCAGCGGGCCTTCTGAAATTCCTTGTTTGGTTTTTGATAATTGATGAAACCACTAGTGGACTAATCCTATGCTTTGAGTGTATGACATAAGATAGGATTATCTAACTTGGAGAAAGGAGCACGGTGGACTATGGTGATGGACATGATGGATCATCAAGCTCACTCGATTGAAAAATAAATTGGGCTCAAGGCAAAGGTATATTTATAGGGCCATTTTATTTTGCACTGAAGACATCTAACGGATGTGAGTGATTTAGGTTTGATAACCGTACTATAAAGAGGAGAATATCATAATCGCTTTACTCACCTGGTGCCACTATTTTGAATTGCTAATTGCATATGCATATAAGATAGTGACGTGGCGACTCGATGAGAAACTCCTTGGAAAAAGGCTCGATGAAATGTCATCTAATTATGCTCGACAGGTTGACATATTTCTAGATGAGATGACATATTATTTGGATCAAGAGTATTGAACATTTGGAGAAGATTTTTTGAAAGAAAAATAAAAAGGAAATGCATGCAATATATATACGTGTGTGTGAATTTATACACTTACACTTGCCCTTGCTCGTGGCTTGCATGCAATTTGACGAAATGAAGAGATGAGCTGGTGCCTATTTTTAGAAATCCTCCGCTCATGCTTTGTGGCTACTTTCACTGTTCCACAAAACTAGCAACTATGGGTTCCGTGCCCACAAAAAGTAGCATGTGTTTGACCAAATTTCTACTAAATAATATTCACATTTATGATTTTAAATTAATTTATTAAAAAGCTACATCTCGTAAAGAATCTAATGATATTTATTTAATAATATAAATATTAATAGTTTTTTTATTTATAATTAATCAAATTTGAGATACTAAACCATGGTACTATGTTAGAATTGCATGTTTTTTTTTGGAACGGAGGGAGTAATTTAATGAGCATGCGGGGTCCACTCCTTTTATTTGCTTGGAGGAAATAGGCGCTGCATCCTGGTCTCTTGTGCGTGAGGATTAAAACGTGAAGTGATCAGGCACGTGTGCCGCTCGACGCATTCCTTGATCAGATGTCCGAACCTGCCTGCCTTGATCAGATGTCCGAACCTGCCGCTGGGCCTCGTGGACGTCGACTCATTTGCCGTGCAAGGAAATTAAAAAAAGTAGAGGACGTGTCGGGCCTGCTAACTGCTGCTGCTCATGTTTTTCTGCTTGGGCCGCAAGATGCTGTAGCTGGACTTGCGCTGCAGGCCGGCGCTGCTGCTGCCGAGCGTGCGTGAAGCCAGGCGCCCACGATGCTTGGCCTGCTCGCCGAGGCCGCTGCCTGCCTCGCAAGCTTTTTTTTTTTTTTTTTTTTTTTTTGAGAGAACAAAATCTTGTATTGCATCACTTAAGAGTCAACATTACATACAGATTGAGAGACATTACAAGCCATAGTTGTTAACACCAAAATTTGGTAGAGCCTGGATGACTGATAGACCGGTGCGCGATCATTCGGTAAGAGATCATTCGGCTAGCAAGAAGACGGCTACAGTGCTGTGGCATTCGGAAAGCCGCTATTATTCGGCTAAGGAGCCTGAGTCCGAGAAGGAGCTGAGCGTGAGATGGTTCGGCAAGCATGGAGCATCAAGAGGAATATCCGAGGACGAGGGCCCACACCACGTGCGATTCCCACGACTCCGAGAAGACTTGGAGGACAATGTATCTTAGCTAGATATTTTAGTTATTATTATTCATAACTAGTTAGGACTCAATAAGCCCAGGGTATAAATATGAGACCCCCGGCAACTGTAAACGATATACCCAAATCAATACAAACAACCCGGCTCCGTGCCTTGGCTCCGGCCACCCTTCGAGTCCAGTCGTGTCGTCGATCTACTGCAAGAGGATTCATCGACCCGTCGACCTCTGTAAGTACCGGCAACCTTGCACCATGTCTAGTATCGTCAGGCGGATTTAGATTATTGCAAGAAGTCTTGTTCACGCTTAGTATCGTCAGGCGGATTTAAGCTATCAGGGGCAAGAGGGTTCTTTTGTCGATCATGAGCCATCCGGTGGGCTAAGGTCTGGCTAAGAGCTAGTTATCGGCTTCATTAGATTTTGGCAAGATCTAATGAATTCATTAAGTTACCACGTGTCTGCAATGCTTTTCACTTATTTATTTAATTGTGTTTGCACACACTTTTTGCCCAATTTAGATTGAGACGTCTCGGCTTTATCTTATCATAGATCTAGTTGCTTTTAGTACTTTAATTGTTCATCTTACCGTGTCACTAGATCTATCTGTTCATAGTAGCCGAGCTAGATCAATCTAAGTTGTCACGTGTTGTGGGTTCGTATGCGTTTAGATCTTGACAGGACTATGTCATCCGGTGGATACAGATCTTTGGGTTACTCTAGAGCTAGTCATCCGGTGGACTAGAGATCAGTTTAATCTGTTAGGTTTTTACGCAGGGTAGTTCCTTCTTCATGGACCCCGATTCGGCAAGCTTGCCGAACACGGTTATGCTTCTAAGTTATTACGTGTTGCGGGTTCGTATACGTTTACATCTTGACAGGACTGTGTCATCCGGTGGATGCAGATCTTTGGGTTATTCTAGAGCTAGTCATCCGGTGGACTAGAGATCAGTTTAATCTGATAGGTTTTTTACGCAGGGTAGTTCCTTCTTCACGTGTCATGAATGTCTTTAATGATGTTTGTGATTTACTTTCTTTTATTTATCATGTTGTCAATTAATTCGATCTATGCAATAGAGCTTTACGATAGCACATCATGATGATCGACTTTACTTGTTCAAACATGTCTTTTATGATCATTCGGCAAATTTGTTTTTACATCATATCTTTATGTACGCTTACGAATGCATTCATTGTTCATTGACGAGATAGCTCTCATAGCTATATGTCTTTACACATCGGCCTTAGAGCCATACATGCGGAACTATCTTGGTCTCACCAGGCATATTTCAGATCTCACGTTTACCTTCTTGTCAATTAACAGGTCAAATTGACTGGCACGCCTTCAGATTCAAGACACTCGGGTAGTAAAGCCCGGCTATTCCGGCTTATCAGTGTGTGCGGCGCATGGAGTAGGATTTTGTGCCTACACACTTTTTGGCACTCCCGGTGGGACACGTCAAGATCAAACCACGATGCCTGACAACGTCGACAAGGACAAAGTCATCCAAGTCCAGATGGATGACTTGCCTCTGACACGGAGGCCATGGTGAGAGAAATGTGCTTAGCCTTCTCGCAAAAGTGCATGTCATGCTTCTCCAAGCAAAAGAGCGGTACAATCATCCGTAAGACGGATCTTCCAAAGATATTGATGCCCGGTGACAAGGGATATGCTCAACAAGTATCCGATGAGGAAGAGGGGGCGGGAAAGGAAGATGAGGAACCAAGTCCTGAAGAAATCCGTCGGATGGAGGAGATTGTTGCAAACTGCCGTGGGAAGTGCGATGACTAATCACAATACGGCATTCTTCAACACTTTCCGCGATATCATGAAGGCTAGCTTTGGACCCGAGTTTGATCAACACTTTGAGGCTCGGCTTGGTGAGCTTTCAGGGCCAAGATACATACATACGCCTAAGCCACCACCAAAGAAAGGAGCTGTAGGTCAGGAATCTGGAGGAGAGAACAAGACACCAGAAAAACCAGAGGGATCCGGAGCCAAGACACACGGAGAAGCGGCGTTCGGTGCACCTGGAAATCCTCCAGCATACAACACCTACTCAATAGCTCCAATGGCCGGTGGGTTCTGAGAGAAATCCCTTTGGCCCCTAGTTACACGAGAGTTCGTTGACTATTCCACAATTCATGCTATGCCAAATCCCGGGTATAGGCCGGCTGGGACGATCGGGACAATCTCATGGACCTCGAGAATTCAAACATGGATATACTCCTAGCGAGGATGGCGATATGATGCAAGCATCAATTTGGGATCAAGCCCAAGAATCGGCCCTATGTGTATCAGTCACCATATCCTAATTGGTACAACAGAGTGGCGCTTCCTTCAAGACTGAAGCCTCCTACCGACTTGACCAAGTTTTCTGGACAGGGCGATACTTCTACTACCGAACACATCAGTCGGTACCTGATTCAGTTGGGAGAGCTTGCCAATGATGAAGCATGGAGGATTCGCTTCTTCCCATCATCCCTTGTGGGGGCGGCTTTCATATGGTTTGCTACATTGCGGCCAATTCTATTGGAACACGGTGCGAATTTGGAGGATAAATTCCATTCATACTTCTCTGGCGGTTCCAATGAAAAAGAGCTCGTCGACTTGATGGGGTTGACACAGAAATACAATGAAACACCACAAGAGTTCTTGCGCAGGTTTAGGGAGACAAATAATTCCTGCTATTCTTTGAACTTGCCAGACCATCAGTTGCCGGCTGTAGCCATTCGGGGAATGCATCCAGCCATTAGGGAAAAGCTGGCCGGCATGGAGTTTGATGACCTAGGACAACTCTCAAGGCGCTTGTCACTTATGGCCAATCAGTTCCAGAGCATCAAGAAGGATACCCGTTTTCAGAAGGGGGGCAACGTGTCTTATCAGACATACAACCACTTCCTGGAAGAGGGAGAAGATGAAGATGATGGCCAAGAGGATGTAGCAGCTGCCGAGTTTGCTTGGGGCAAGGAGCCTGTCCAGGTTAACCAGCGCTGGATGAAGACACTCAAGGGGGAGCTTTTTGAGTTCTTGGTCAAGGAAGGACGCATCAAGCTACCGGATAATCATTCTATGAAGCGTCCAGATTGGGTCAAGACTGGCAGATATTGTGGCTTCCATGATATGATCACTCACAACATCACTGACTACCGAATTTTTAAACAACAGATTCAGAGGGCCATACAGCAGGGTCTCCTCAAGTTCAACAACAATATGAAGGTGGACAAGGAACCCTTCCATGCAAACATGGTTGCTTTTGATTCGTGCATGGTTTCTGCCAGTGATCCTAAGGGCAAAGGTCCAATGAAAGTGCTGACTTCTGAAAGGGCAAAGCAAAGCGGATCAGTTGACCCTAGTCGGCAAGTGTCTAGTGCGAGCTCAAAGAAGATCGTGTTCGGTTCCCAAATAGCCGAACAGAGAAAGGGGAAACTTCCAAACCAAGGGTAACATCTCGTATCTTCTTGAACAAATGGCAAAGACAAAGAAGAGAAGCAATATCGTAGAGATCGGCAGACTTGCCGAGGGGAACAGCCAGAGGTACGAAGAAGAGATGTACCACCGGGAACGGGGAGGAGTACATGAAGGAACGAGAGGAGTCTCATTGGGATTGTCCTTTCTTTAGGCATTTGCCGAATGAAGGCTTAAAGTTGCCCGCTAGGAATAATTGCCCTGAATGCAAATGAACAATACCCGGGTAGTGAGACAGCACGAGTCAACCGCCGCCCCATCCAAGAAAGATCGGGGCACGCTTCCCGGAGGATGATCGGCGCTTAAAAAAATAAAGACAAAGACACCTCACGCCAAGAAGAGAATTGCGAGATCAAGCTTGGGCTGATGTGGAAGATTTCGATGATGACATGGACTCTCCTCAAGAGTATGTGTGGCAAAAGGGACAAAGTGGTGCCCCCCCCCGGTCCGAGGAAAAGCCGTAAGAGAAGAGTCCAATGTCTCGGGAACAAGGAGCTCAAGGAGGCAACGCAATTTAACGCAAAAACAAGTGTGGCGCCCAAAGAAGAAAACTCAGGAAGCCGGTCATTGGCAGAGGAGTATTCGGCAAGTGGGCTTTCGACAGATGTTAGCATGATGTTCTACATCCCAATAGAATTTGCAGCACCTACAGAACAAGCTACTACAGATCCAGAGGAACAAGATGCCTATTCAGATGAAGAGGTCTATTCTGATTTTGACAACAAAGAGATGATTGATCTCCTAGGACAGTTGGCTCTATCAAGACAAGCTGTGTTTGACAGGCCTAGGAAGCACAATCATTTGAAGCCTCTTTACTTGAAGGGATATGTTAATGGAAAGCCTCTAACTCATATGTTCGTTGACGGGGGAGCTGCAATCAACATTATGCCATATACAACTTTCAGGAAGCTGGGGATGACCAAGGAGGATTTACTCAAAACAGACATTGTACTCAGAGACTTTGCTGGAAATCCCTCGGATACCCATGGAGCCGTTCACGTTGAGTTGATGATCGGCTCAAAGACTTTGATCACTACCTTCTTTGTGGTCGATAGTAAGGGGTCCTATAGCTTATTGCTTGGAAGAGATTGGATCCATGCTAACTGTTGCGTTCCATCCACCATGCATCAAGTCCTCATCCAATGGAACGATGATGACGTCGAGATAGTGCAAGCCGATGATTCGGTAAGCATTGCAGCAACTGAGCCATCGTTCTGGGAATATGAAGGCGTGGAGTGTTTTTCAGGAAGAGAGTGGGAAGAAGGTCCTGTCAGTACTCACTATAAAGACCAACAACCGATCGAGATAGTCGGCTCTCACAGTAATTTCTAAGGAAAGATTTCATGTCGGCTTTTTTAAAGGTCAATTATTGTCAAATATGATTGGCCGACACGTATGAATTAATAGTTGCGGGCAAAGAAAGCTTGTTCTATTCATAAGAGATAGCCGGTGTCAATCATCGCCTTTAGCAGAAAAATACTCCATAGAATTGGAGAACAGCCGGCATAAATATTGTTATGTCGCCTTTAGTGCAAAAAATACATAAACATCAATATAGAGACAAAAGGTCTTTATTCGAGAGTTCCAGAGACGTGTCACAAAAGTATTGCCAAATACATTACAAAGGATTTCTACTTAGGATATAGCACAGAGGATTTCTACCTAATCCTAATCCTAAGTACTATTCGGCAAGAGATCCCAACAGCAGATCTTCACTTCTTCTTCATGGCATCCTTGATCTTGTCAACAATCTCCTGGATGCGTGGCGCTGGTGGGTTCACTGGCATGTCGAGTGCTCGCACCAAACTAGACACTGCTTCGCGGAGGCATTGGTGGCGCTCAGACAGTTCTGGATGATGAATGAAATAAAGAACAGTCAGATCACCACAACATCAACAAACAAACAGGTTGAGCTTTAACGTACCACCAATATGGACCTCCAAAGCCATACGGCGTTCATGCTCTGCAGCGGCATAAGGAGCTGTCATATCCAGATCTGCCTGGAGCTCCCTATGGCGGCGTCTCTCTTCACGCAGCTGATTGCGGAGAGTCTCTGCATCCGCCGGAGAATCATCATCAGAAGAGTCTGATGAAATGGGGATTGGAATGCGCCGAGTGCCAAACAAGAAGTCCGGGTGCATTGATGATCTAGAAGTGGAAGGATTAGAATGCATCAAGATAAAAGATGACTAGATCTGCGAAGGGTCCAATCTTACCCGAGTGAATGCGGAGCAGGTGGTGGAGGACCCTGAACTGTTGATTCCTCGGCAACTTCTTTACCTTTGTCTGCCATTGGGATTGCCAATGCTAGTGGAGAGTACTTGGCGAAAAGGGAAGGAAACTGAAAGGCCAAATTGCAGTTTCAATTGCGTTTGGACATATAAAGCCAGGCACTTGATGAAAAGGAAGTTGATTGCCTAAGATATATTTAATTATATATTTTTCTGAAGGTCGCTTATCAAGGAAGCCAGCTCTACTCGTTCCACTCCCCTTCGGACTGACATTTTTACCCCTGGTTGGTTTATTGGGAGAAGAGAAAGGCAGGGCACATTTAATGATACAATGTACGATTGTCTCATGAAGTTTTACGGAAGCCGAATTTCTTATATTATTTAAAAGATTTGGCTAATAATGACGTCAGGCAAGATTCAGTTGCTTTGCTAAACAAAGGTTCATCCATATTTATGAGGACAGAAGGCCGAAATGCAAGGATCGTCAATGTGACTAAAAGAAGAATCTTGTTGATCATTCAAGCTAGTAAAAGAATCATGGAAATTGATTTCTGTTTTGTTGTCATCAGTGCCACTACCTGCTGTCAATGCCTATCGGATTTAAGATTTTCTTCAAAGGAGACAGGGGAGATTGATAGTAGTTTTCATAGAAAACTATTCGATCAAAGGTCCGTTCGGTATTGGTATTCGGCATAATGGTGATTCGGCATCAAGATGATCGAGTTCGGATTCACACAAATAAGTTGAAGACACATGATCATAAGAAAACAGAATTTGAAGAAACTGATTCTTTATTAACAGAGGCAGGGAATATTACATAGTAACTAATTTTTTTTTTCCGAATCTACAACCATGTTGTAGATGGTTTTCAGAAGCCCGTAGGCTTGCTTTGAAGCCTACGGATGGTCGGGGCACGGAGGATCGTCCCTTTCAAGCTCCATGATCAACCTGCCAGTAGCAATCTTCAGGCGATGGAGTTTCGTTGCCAAATCTGAAACATAGAAAGAATTTGAATGAGAGAGTTATATTCGGAATACAAGAGACGGAGGACAAAGCATCACAACAAAACTCACCGTTGCTATGACGCATTTGGGCTTCATTCTCCCCTGTCAAGGCGCCGCATGGCCTCCTCTCGCATCCTCCAAAGTATCTTGTTTGTTATGTCGTGATTTGCCTTTTCCTCCTTGAAAAGGGTTCAGGTGCCCTCGCCCCACCGTGGCGAAGTTGGGCGTTTTCCTCGTCACGAGGATTTCAAGAGGAAGGATTAGGATTAGAAAGTACAAAATGAGATTGGATTGAGATATACGAAGACATACTCACCTTGTTGCAGGCCTCTTCGGAGGGCGCGGATCTGCCGAATCAGCCGGGCGCTTGTTGCATGGACTTGCCATCTGGAGGCTTAGATCTTGGTAGAGGAGGAGAAGAGTTGAAGGATAGAAAAGAGATCTGAATGGTTATTCTCGGCTAAGGGAGTTCACCTGTATTTATACAGAAGAAAACCTAAAGAGGAGCGATCTAAGAAGGCTATTCGGTGCTTATCTTGAGAAGTGGAAGCGGCTGGGCTTGCCGATTCACATTGGTAAAACTCCGGTGGCACAAGTCCCAAGAAGAAGCTGAAAGGGTTGAAACCGTGTCACAGGAAATTTCCAGAAGATGGGCCTTGGTAATTTTAGCCCAGGTTAAAAGGCTTGGCCCGAGATTTTAGCAGATCATGGTCAATTTCATAGCAAAAGAACCTCTTTTACTCTAAAATTGAGGGGGCATATGTTAACACCAAAATTTGGTAGAGCCTGGATGACTGATAGACCGGTGCGCGATCATTGGTAATAGATCATTCGGCTAGCAAGCAAGAAGACGGCTACTGATCTTTGTGGCATTCGGAAGCCGCTATTATTCGGCTAAGGAGCCCGAGTCCGAGAAGGAGCCGAGCGTGAGATGGTTCGGCAAGCATGGAGCATCAAGAGGAATATCCGAGGGACGAGGGCCCACACCACACGTCGCGATTCCCACGACTCGAGAAGACTTGGAGGACAATGTATCTTAGCTAGATATTTTAGTTATTATTATTCGTAACTAGTTAGGACTCAATAAGCCCGGGGTATAAATATGAGACCCCTAAGAATCGTAAACGATATACCCAAATCAATACAAACAACCCGGCTCCGTGCCTTGGCTCCGGCCACCCTTCGAGTCTAGTCGTGTCGCCGATCTATTTGCAAGAGGATTCATCGACCCGTCGACCTCTGTAAGTACCGGCAACCTTGCACCATGTCTAGTATCGTCGGCGGATTTAGATTATTGCAAGAAGTCTTGTTCACGCTTAGTATCGTAAGCTATCAGGGCAGGCGGATTTAAGCTATCAGGGGGCAAGCTAAGAGGGTTCTTCATTTTTGACAAGATCTAATGAATTCATGAGCCATGCTTTTCCTTATTTATTTAATTGTGTTTGCACACACTTTTTGCCCAATTTAAGAGCTCGGCTTTATCTTATCATAGATTCTTTTAGACTTTTTGTTCAAGATCTAATGAATTCATTATAGTTACTAGATCAATCTAAGTTGTCACGTGTTGTGGGTTGTATGCGTTTAGATCTTGACGCAATGCTTTTCACTTATTTATTTAATTGTGTTTGCACATACTTTTTGCCCAATTTAGATAACACGGTTATGAGGCGTGTTGCGGCTTTATCTTATCATAGATCTAGCATCTTTGTTATTTTTAGTAGTCATTTAATTGTTCATCTTAGGTTTTTACGCAGGTAGTTCCTTCTTCACTGAATGTCTTTAATGATGTTTGTGATTTACTTTCTTTTATTTATCATATTGTCAATTAATTCGATCTATGTAGAGCTTTACGATAGCACATCATGATGATCAATGTTCAAAAGTTGATCACGTGTTGTGGGTTCGTATAGCGTTTAGATCTTGCCATACATGCGCCTTGGTCTCACGGGCTGTGGCATGTTCCAGTGTCATCCTTCGATTCAAGACACTTTCGGGCGAGTGCCAGCTATTCTTGTCGATTGTGATCTTTGGAGTAGGATTTTGTGCCCACAATAGTTACATCTAGATAACAAGGCAGCTATGGGTCATTATCTCTTTTGACATGATGCAATTTGAAGATCTTTGATTTTATCATTTAAAATTGGTAAAATAGTTGGTCTAATACTTTGTTTTGCCTAAACAATAAACAATCAGTCTCCATTATAACCTTGGGGCGATTCAACTTGGACAACATAAGAGCCGCATGACGTGCTGCATAAGCTTCCGCGGTGAGAGCATTAGGAATGGAGTCATACCATTTACATTTAGCCACAAGTACTTGACCATCTGCATCATGAATGACTACTCCGGTTGCACCTTCTTGATCTTCCACTCTAAAAGCTACATCAATATTGACTTTAATGAAACCTACTGGTGGGGGCTCCCAATTAGTGATCTGTGTATCATTTTTACTTCCCTTGATCTCACCCGGTATAATCAGACCAGAAGATAATTCCTTGGCCCATCTACAAGCCTGCACCAAATTCATTTTGGTTTCCCCATGGTGTCTTCTATTATGAGTTGTCCACACCGCCCACATTCCACAAAGAATAGGTCCACAATTTTCATCAGGGCAGAAAGATTTGTCCAATAAATCAGAGCACCATGTAGCGGGATGCAATTTTGATAATTTGATGTTGAATAGTTCATAGAAAGATTGCCAAAACATGGTAGGAAAGGTGCACGCCACTAAAGCATGATGAACTGTTTCATTTTCAGCACCACAATCAAGACACGTACCTTGATCTTCTATATGCCTTTCCTTCAAATTTGCTTTGACTGGCATAAAATTATGCATTACCCGCCACCAAAACACCTTCACTTTTGGAGGGATTTTAAGTTTCCAAAGTCTTTTCCAAAGTAGATTGTCTTCACCTACAGAGGAACTTGCAGCACTTGTTTTATTCATTTCCAACATGCGTCTTGAGGAGGCCATTAATCTATATGCAGATCTAACAGAGTATACTCCATTTTTCTCTGCACTCCATGCCCATAGATCCTCATTTAATTTTCCAAGCGGTATTTTTTGGATTTCCTTTGCATCAGCCTCTAGAAAATTTTGTCTCAACACTTGTTCATTCCAAGCAGAGCCATCTAACATGAGGAGTTCTTGGACCTTTTCAACTGTTGCCTCAGGTCTTCTACATAAAGGTTTGAAGCCTGGTATCTCTGGAATCTATTGATCTTTCCAAACATTTGTGGAGGTACCATTGCCAATTAATTTGATCAATCCCTTCTCTAACACTTGTCTACCTTTTAAAATTGCTCGCCAAGTATGAGAACTATTACGTTTCCTTTTAGCTTCCATAAAGGATGAGTTGTAGTAATATTTGCCTTTGAGCATACGGGCACAAAGTGAATTTGGATTGGTCATAAGCCTCTACCCTTACTTTCCTAACATTGATAGATTAAAAATATGCAAATCTCTAAATCCCATACCTCCAGCTTTTTTGGCATGCGTTATTTCTGACCATTTTCTCCAATGCATTTTTCTTGTATCGCCATCACCTCCCCACCAATACCGGGCTACTGCTGAAGTAATTTTCTCGTAAGTAGTTTTTGATAATTCAAAGCAACTCATAGAGTATGTTAGTATTGATTGGGCTACAGCCTTGATAAGCACTTCTCTTGCAGCTGAACTCCGATTTCTTTCACTCCATCCATTTACCAGGTTTTGGATTCTTGTTGTGAGTTTCATAAAAGCTTCAGTTGTTGATCGACCCACCGCTGTAGGTAAACCTAAATATTTTTCTTCAAGTGCTTCTTTTTGGATATTTAAAGGTTGGGCTACTTCTCTTCTAGTATCCTCTGAACAATTTTTACTGAAAAAGATCGCAGACTTCAGTCTATTAACAGCTTGTCCCGAACCCCCTATTATAGATCTCAAGGATATTATTTAATCTCTCCGCACTTTTTCTTGAAGCTTGAGTGAATATGATGCAGTCATCAGCAAACAATAAATGAGAAATCCATGGTGTATGTATTCCAATCCTTATTCCTCTTGACAAAAAGAGTGGTCCAGTAGATTTTAATAAGCAAGACAATCCTTCAGCACATAAGAGAAAAAGATACGGAGATATAGGATCACCTTGTCTAATTCCTCTAGAGGGATTGAAAAATGGAGTAAGATGACCATTTACCTTCATAGAAAAGCTCACTGTTTGAACACACTTCATTATTAGAGAAACCCAAGCATCTGCAAAGCCCAACTTTACCATAATGCTTCTCAGATAAGCCCATTCCACTTTGTCATATGCCTTCATCATGTCCAACTTTATAGCGCAAAGACCTGTCTTACCCTTCTTTCTTTTTAGGTAGTGAGTGCATTCATAAGCAATTAACACATTATCAGTAATCAATCTTCCAGGAACAAAAGCACTTTGTTCTTCAGATATAATGTCATCCAAGATCTCCCTTAACCTGTTTGCTAAAACTTTAGAGCACATTTTATAAAGGACATTGCAAAGGGAGATTGGTCTAAATTGTGTCATTTCCTTAGGTTGTTTAACTTTTGGGATTAAAACTAGCACTATTTTATTTACCTCTGGTGGCATCTCACCTCCTCGCATGAAATCAAGAACTGCCTGACATATGTCATCCTTCAATAAAGGCCAATGTTTCTAGAAAAAACCAGCTGTGAAACCATCAGGCCCTGGAGATTTATTAGGCTTTATCATGAACAAAGCCCTTTCTACTTCTTCTGCTCTAAAAGGTCTACAAAGCCTCTGGTTCATATCTTCAGTTACTTTCTGAGGCACAAACTGGACCACTTCATTTGGATCTAGGAATTCCTGTGCTACGAATAATCTGGTATAATACCCAATGGCAACATTTTCCAGGTCTTTTTGCTGATAACAAACAGTACCATCTTCTTTTTGTAAGGAAACAATTCTATTTTGCCGTGCTCTTTCCCTGCATCAAGCATGGAAGTAAGCAGTATTTCTATCCCCCTCTGAGAACCATTGTATTCGAGATCTCTATCTGAACATAATTTCTTCTCGGGCTGATAATTCTGATATTTTGGTAAGTAGAATCCTTTCTTCATTTGTTGTCCCTCCACGCCATGATTTCCTATGAACCTCTTCAAGCTCCTTTCTTAACCTGTTAAGATTACCCCGGACAGATCCAAAAACTTCATAGCTCCAGCGTTGTAGAGATGTTTGCATATCTAGTAGGGAGGATCTCACACCTTCTAAATTTTTCGAAACACACTTCCAATTACTATCAATAAGGTCCTCATAGGTTGGATCTCTTGACCACATATTCTCATATCTGAAAATGCGAGGTATATTTCTTTGCTCTATCTTTGCCTTACTCGCAATATCAATAAGAAGAGCAAAATGATCTGATTCTGTTGTTTGGATATGGGTTACCTCGGTAAAGGGGTATTGGTCCAAAAATTTTCCATTTGCCAAGCCTCTATCCAATCTGACTTTAACATTTCGGTCACCTTGCTGTCTATTATCCCAAGTATATGGCAGACCATTAAAGCCCAGGTCAAAAAGACCACAATAATCCACAACCTCCCTAAATTCAAGCATTCTCCAATTCTCTCTCTCCCTTATACCAAAATGTTCTTCTTCTGATAAGATCTCATTGAAATCACCTGCACATAGCCAAGGGAGCCTACTAGTGCTGTATAGAAATCTTAATAAATGCCATGATTCTTTCCTCCTATTTCTATTCGGATGCCCATAAAAACCAGTGAATCTCCATTCATATACTCCAGTCTCCTCACAACTTATACCCACATCAATATGAGCCATACTTAGTGTATTCCTTCTTACCAGTATTCCTTTCCTCCACATTAAGATGAGACCTCCCCTCAAACCATCAGAATTCACACCAATAGCATTGTCAAAGCCTACCTCGAATCTTAAATTCTCAGACCTTTGTGCATCTATTTTTGTTTCTGATAAAAAAATAATTTTCGGATGATGTTGCACTATCAACATGCGGAGTTCGTGAATCATGGCGGGCTGGGCACAACCCCGACAATTGAGACATAAAATCCTCATTGAATTTTAGCAACCAGGCACTCACCCCAAACAAGGAAAATTCCTGGTTTCCTTTACTTACTCCAAAGCTGATCGAAGTTTCTGCTGCTCCAATTTGGGCATTAAACTCCCACCAAGGACGGGCAGATCCACTAGAGGGATCCCCTTAATCGTCCTGAGCAGTGAGTATGTTGCCACAAATTGGGAACAGGCTACGAATGTCCAGGGCGGGCAAGCAGCGACACCGTGGCGGGTCTCTCGTGTTAGAAAGCGTGATCGTGGTGGTGGGTGGAGCACTAGCGAGCGGATAGCGACGGTGCAGCGCTGGAGACGCAACTGCAAGACGTAGAAAAAGGGCGGGCAATGGAACGTTGGGCGGCTGAGGCAGACAGAGCAATGGTGGGCGGCTGGCGGCAAGGCAGTACGAGCGTCGGTGGCGAGCGGAGCGTTGACGGGCGGCTGGCGGTATGGCAGGGAAGATAGAGATGGAACAGGACATGAGTTCAGGTGGAGCTGCCTGCCCCTCCTGCTCGGATCTTGAAGATTCTCCCTCCCTGCTGTGCTGCTGGTGCTCTTAGTTGGGATGGCAGGCGATGTGAGAGGAGGGGAATCCTTTGGCCTGGTGTTTGGTGGTGGGTGGAAATGGAGCCACAGACGCGGATGGAGGAGGACAAAGCAAGGAGGGCACGGTGAGGGAGATGAGTGTGTGTAGGTGAAGGATCGAGAGCTGTGGGGTGCCCCTGCCGGTGCCACTCACTCGCCTTGCCTTAGCTTGAGTATTTTATTTCGTCTCCTCCTTTTCCGGCGAAGGTGAGCAAGTGAGTGCAAGTACAGCGACCAGCGAGCGAGAAATAATCACTGAAGATGGGTCAAACTTGACGAGGAAAGGAGCAAACGGGAATGGCAGGAGATTGAGTTTGGAGGGGAAGATGAACAGTGGAACTGAATGAAGCAACAGGGCACGGGAGATGGAACCAAGGCAAACAAATTGGATGAATTAGTAGATCGAGAGAAGAGCAACTGATTTAGCGGAGAGAAATAAGGAATCGACCACAGGATCGAGGAGATCAAACGGAAGCAAGAAAGAAGCTACAGTAACTTACGAGTCGCCACAGAGGGCCACAAAGCCGGCAGTCCGCCCAGTCAATTGCTGTACGTCTCCCACTGCCTTGCAAGCTAACGAGCAAGGGAAGTGCTCAGACCGGGTCCGTTCCCTCGCACAGCCGCCGCACCCGCCCGTTTCCTATCGAAGAAAAATCT